>CM062819.1:1477173831-1477565012 GCA_031772625.1 Pinus tabuliformis | reverse complement strand
CAGATAGCACGCACAAAACCCAACTGAGTAGTCCACATGAGTGCGATGGTCATTATAATAAGTTTACAAGAAAGAGTTTGTCTAGCATCCGACGGAGTAGTCCACATAGGCGAGACAATGATAACAACTAATACAACACATTTCCAACAGTGTATGGACTAAAATAAATGAAATAGTTTAACTATCTTAGTACAAGTTAAAGCAACATGCATTACAAGCGTCCAAAGAATAGTCTTACAAACAAATATAATACATGTGTCAAAATGTGTTGGCATGTTAACAAGTTTCTGAATTAAGCAAAAGTTCCAAGACACATTCGTACACCATACATCATTAAACCCAATAGTGGGGTTTTGGAGCCACTGCTCACTCCTCAAAGAAAATATTACAGACCCTCAAAGCTATGTGGGAGGAGCCAAGGTGAAGAGTCCTTTGCACGTACAAATGAGGGGTATATATAGCCAAGGGTGAACTTGATCCTTGTGACTCTTTGACTTCCCTCATGACCATTTGACTTACATGACTCTTTAATTGACATGAATCTTCAACTTCATATGTGGGTCTCTTGGACTTCCACATTACATTACATTGATTACAGTAGTATAGCCCATAGTAGTGATGTGGCCGAGGCGACACATGACATGGCTCGACATGATACTGCTAGTATGTACATGCTAATGGTGGTGTCCATGTAGAGTTGCTATGCTACTGTGTAATGAGTGTGTTCTTGGTGTATCATAGCTTCACCTCCACATGACAAGGTGTGTGGAGTCCTTAATGGTCTTGGTGTTTGCTTGATGCTTCATGTGCATATGTCCCCTTCGATGGTACTTGGCATGCTTCACGTGTTCATCCATTCACGAACAAGTCTCCTAGCATGTGCTCCTTGTTCATCCCGGTCATCGTCATTCCATGTCTCATCCATGTACCTGTCTCTGCAATCACTTATGACAAGATGACATCAAATATATAAATCCACTAGTATACCATGATGCACCATCTTTCGTTTTTAGGTGCAGGTGACAGGGAGAGAGAAAAAGACTCTGAAACTGTACAGAGCACATTTCAAGCTAGCATGCGAGGCTCTGGGGCACGTCAGAAAAAATTGCACAGAGATCACTAAGAGGCCAGGTTGAGCATTCTGGGACAAAAATGAAATCTACAGGATATGGCTCAGCTGGGAGGAAAAATTGCGCAATTTTCTAGGGAAGGCAATGCATGCAGCAAGAGGCACTGCTAGTGAAAACTATGCAAATTTTCAAAGGAGGTTAGGATAGGGTTACAGGAGCTTGCTGGTTAGAACTATGTAGATCTGGGAGGTATTCAAGCAAGACATGACTTCACAATTTTCGAGCTAAGTAGGGTGTCAGGTATCAAGTTGACTGTCCATGAAAACTTCTCAATTTTCAGGAGGGGTGGAGAGCATTCCAACAGGGGGACTCCCTAACAAAATTGCACAATTTTCTGGGACAGTGCAGTGACAGGCAACAGGTGCCTGTCCTTCACATCTGCACAATTTCTTCAGGCAGTTCAGGGAGGCAGGCTCGATAGCTTCTATGTAGTTTTGGAGATGAGTGCAGCCCTAGGTCACTACTCAAGTCAAATTCTTCATTGACCAGCGAGAGGCTTGGTGGATAGGCTTATGGGAATTACAGATTGAGATGGCTTCTTGGGAAACTTCTATGTTGTTCTGGGTGACAATCATCTAGGTTAATTCCAAAATTTCATAGTGAAGACTACCTGGAGGGCTGCCTCAAGCTCTGTGTATTTCTGAGAAACAATGCTTGGTCACTAAGGGTTGAGACTGCGTAGTGAAGCTCAGTGGAGGTCTGGCTGATGGAGGGTGATCCAGTCGTCAAATATTTTGAAAAATGGTTAAGTATGTGAGCGATTGAACTCGTGTATACATGACCTTGTGAACACACACTCGACATGACTCGACGACAAGACACCTCAAACCACAAGACAACATATGCTCAGTGTGACTCACTGAAGGGTGAGAGTGACCAGTGTGACACTTGAGATAGATTTTTAAATGACTGTGATGAAACTTGTGTGATATTTCTTACAACTTTATGTGTGAGTGCGACGAATGTTTACATAGCGAACACAACTCGTACACACAAATAATGACCTTCAACATAGCTAGAAAAATACTACAAGCGTGACATTGCAACCAACATGCTAAAAGATGGCCGGTGATCAATGAAGCAAAGAGGGTGTAAAGACTTGATAAGAGATCATGATATGAGCTCAAGTGTTTGCAATCATCAAGGAAAAACCAAGGAAGGCTTCGAAATTGGATGCAGGACAAAATTTTGGAGGGTGTTGCAGCTGCCACAATAGGTGTATGTGGTACTATAAATTGTTGCAAAATTCCATAATGTTTGTAATATTTAGTGAAAGTTCCTGAAGTGTACTCACCTTTTTTATCTGATCAAAGAATTTTAATGCTCCTTCCTATTCTTTTTCAACCATATTCTTTATTTCTTTAAAGTATTCAAATACATCACTTTTATTTCTTGTAAAGTATACCTAGGTATATCAAGGACTATCATCAATAAATAGAAGAGAGTAATATGCTCCACCAAGTGACCTTGTTTGCATAGGATCATAGATTAGTATGCACTAGTTCAAGAATTTTATGTTTTCTTCTATCTGTAAGCACAATAAATTCTTCCTTATGTTGTCTCCTAGTGCACATCCTTCACATCCAATGTCTTCACTTTTAATATTCTGAATACCTTCAACCATAATTTTCTTTTGTAGTAATATTAGGTCATTATGATTTAAGTGTCCATACGTTTGATGCTAAAGTTCTTCATTTAATGTGTTTGTTGATGCCAATTCTTGATGACCTTTCCTTGTTACATCCAAATTGTATAATCTTGTGATTCTAAAACCTGTTGCAAAATAATTGTAGTTATTACTGCATATCCTTTACCACACAATGTGATATAACAAATTCAACTTTTAAATGTTGATATGTAATGGTAGAAACTGAAATTATTTTTTTCTTTAATTCTAGAACATACATTACATTATGAATTCGTTTTTCTTATCCATTAGGTAGAGTAACACTTATATCTCCATGCCATTTAATTTCATGTGATCCATTCTCTCCTAAATAGATATGATCTCCATTATTTTCTTGATGATATGTATCAAACCAATCCATTTTACATGACGTGTGATTTGAAGCACCAAAATCAATGAATCAGGCATTTTCATCATTAGTTTCTGTTCATAAAGAAACATTAGAGATAAACAATTTAAGATTAGTTTGTTGAGTGGATTGCATTGTTGAGATATTTTCTCAACAATAATATCTTAGTTTAGTAATTGTTGGATCTCATAAAGCACTATTTATGTGGCATGTATCTAGGCTTTGTAGTTGAATAATACGAATTGTTTTGGGCAATCGGTGCACCATGTTTACTTCTCAAAATTTCTTCTTGGTATCAGAGATTTTATGGGCCTAACTCCCTCAAGGGAGGGATGAGGAAAATGGCAGAGATCTGAATTCTTATACTTTATACATAGATTGTATAGGAGTGTGAGATTTGTATGTTTTGTTGTGTTACAACGTTGCTCATGTGTTGTTATGTTTATTTGATTGTTGTTAATGGAAACTACATTGCTTTTCTTTGCAGGGAAATTGATCCAGGTCCGGGTGTGAAGGAGGACCCTTCCCAGACCTTTTACTTTCGTGATGTGTTAAAATTTCATTTTAAAAGAACATTAATGAATACATCTGCATGTTGTAAAGAAGAGGAACATATCAATCATCAACACATGAAAACATAAGCGTTGATAACGGAGTTCGTCCAAGAGGGACTATGTCTCCGGGCCCCAGTGTCAACATGGTGTAGGCCGCTGCGTTAAGTGTTGTCAATAAAGATGATGTACATAAGAGATTATGTCACGATCATACAAGGAAAAATGCCCTAACGTAGGAGTGGCTCTAAGAGATGTTCCACAACTAGAACTCTCAATCAAAAGACTCCTATTAGTATGACACAAAACATGCATGGTGAGCATCTCGCTAACATGGCACAAAAGGGATGTCAAAGAAAAACACATGCATGACAACAACAAGAGTATCCTAGCAGCATACAACAAGGGATCTCAAAGCCTAACATGAAGAGTTATGATAACAAGTACATCATGTAGAAGATTCTACATCAAATCAGGCAAGGAATCATGACAACATGGAATAAACAAGATCATGCCTCAATATCAGTCGAGGATCTGTGCAGCACCATATATAAAGAAGAAGTATATAAACACATCATATACCTCACACCACGGTATATCTAAAGAAGTGGATAAAACAATCCACGGTGAACACAATGTTCACATTGTCGATGCATTGGCACAGCCCGATACCGATCTGGACGTCGGCTCCCCATGCATCGACAACTTTTTGGCCTATCGTGATTTGGGCATCTGAAACAGCTACTGTCAAAGCGTTGTAGCTTGCTTGACCATTGATCTCACAACATCGCTTTGAAGAGGGAGACTATTCTAGACTCCTCATGCTCGTAGCTCTCTGGATATCTGGCTTCACAACATTCTGGCTATGTCACTGCAGTTCTGCGGCTCTGCCTGACCAATCTGGTTCATTGGCTACCTTCTCGCGCTACCTAAATCAAGCTTTATGGCTCTCCATTGGGCACAACCTCCTCATTAGGATGATTTTGGCACTCAGGCTCTCACACACACTCTGGCACAGGCTCTAGGCCCCTTCTCTTCCTCTAGCACGTAGCCTCCCAAGCACTCTACTTCCATCATGTTTTATAACACATTTAGGACAAGGCCACATACAAATTAGAGGTTTGTTATTTAGGAATAGAATGTTGTTGAATGGAAAGTTCGACTGATGTAACAAAACCACAGAAATGCCTTTTTTCTGTTAAAACAGACAAATAGACTGAAAAACTGAAAAATCTAACCAAAACATAAAAGACTAGACTTCAATATATATTAAATCAGCCCTATAAACCCTATCGGGTCCGATTTAGTCTCTTATCGCATCGCATAATGGATTTGGCCAAAACCAAAATACACTGAAATGTCGGAATTCCCGGATCTCAAATTTTATCAAATCAGGCTTATAATTCCCGTCGGGTCCGCGCTTATCACTTCTGCCAATAGCCCTGCATATCAGGGGATATTTGATCACCGATCGCCGATTCGCTGATAGGTCGATCACCGATCTGCCGTTCGTTCGATCGCCGATCATTGATATCTTCAATCACTAATCGCAATCGCTAAAGCCTGAGGTCCAGGTCTTAGGCCTTTCGCCGACCCGATCTGATACTCCATCACTGATTCGCAAGTGCCAATATCACCGATAACTACCTGAATAGCATCGATATCAGCCATCACTTACCTCTGATTGCGATTTGCCTTATAAAGGCTTAAAAAGCCATTTTTAAAGGAAAATGCCTCATTTTCCTAAGGAACGAAGCAACCTTCTTTTCGTGATAACTTCATCATCCGGACTTGGATTGAAGTGTCGTTCACACTGTTGGAATCAGGATGACGAGATCTACACTTTGGTCCTAGGTTGACATCATTCTGAGCACTTTGATTTTTGAGACATCTTTGTCCTGTGTGTCTCTCTGGAGCCACCTCAATCAATCCTCCCCACTGAGGAGCTTTTGGTCCTCCAAAGCATGGAAAATAATCTACATCTCTCTCTGTACCTTGTCTGCATCACAAGTGTCTTGAAAAGGTCTCGCATACATCTCCTTCACCTTTGTTCTTCGAAGCCTTAAGCGACGAGCCGACACCTGCTACTTTTGCAACCCGTAGTACATTGATTTACAAATTACATGCTTTGAATGACATGACCAACTAATGACCCAATGTCTCACACTTGCCACGAGTTTCTATCACATACTTGATGGTCAAGTTTACAACAAGATGGATGTAATATCCCGGCTATGACAACAAGGCCAACCTATCAATCTTGCTTCAAAAAGTGATGGAAAACACATCATCATTGCACACATGATTTACATGCATAAGGCCAAACACTATTGTTTTGACAAGTGATGGAAACATAACATCACTTTCAAAGTGTAAACATGCAACTCAAAATACGACACAAAACATGACCAAACATCATTGTTGCTGACCAAGTGATGGAAACACATCATCACTTTTACACTTTAAAATGCAACAAATGATTTACAAAAGAATGACCATGAAATGACAAAATTTCTAGAAACCATTTCTCACTCATCAATGTGAATGGGTCACCTCCTTGAGGTGATTTTGCTTGTTGAACAACTGCTCTTCCTGCTTCACACACCAATGCTTTGTCTTTAAGGCGCTGCTTTGGATGGAGCTTCCAGCGAGTGGCTCTTTGATGGCCATTTCTGTCGCAATGACTGCAGTAGGCTTTCTTCCTCCATCCCTGCTTAACCTATTTATCTTCATGCTGTTGAGAGGGTCTTTCACGCCTCATGAGTGTTACCATTCTTTTCCAACACTTAGAAAAAGTATGGTCATGGAATCCACAAAAGGTGCATGTTTTTTTATGCCTTAATCTTCATTCATTATTAGCAACATGATCATAATCAAAATGAACATTCGAACATCGAAAGTGGTTATACCTTTCTTTGTTGTCACTGATGTCAGTATGGTGATGAGAACTTGCCTCAGCTCTCTCCCTGCAATGGAAACTACCATGTGATGATGGGGATGCTTTACCATCATTCTCTTTCCTCGACGAAGTCTCGGAAAAATCTAACACCTTTGCACTCTCCTTTGGTGTATCTCGAACCTGCAAATCGATGTTCATGCACACCCTCCAAAGGTTGAGTCATATCTTGGTTATTAACACCAAGTTCTTCTTTCTCCTAATGCCTCGTCTTTATAAGGAGCCTCATGTTTGTCCCTGTAACCAGGATCTCCAAATCTCCAACAGACATCATATTATGTGAGGGTGAAATCGAAAGGAAATCAACATCTTTTATCTTCTCTTTTGATTTGGCGAGAACTGATGAGGGCTGCTCATCATCCGTTGTTGGTGGTTCGCTAACTATCTTAGTGCCTTCCCCAACTTCTTTCCTGACATATGCAAGTCCTGCTCGCAACGGTAATTCCTCTACTTGGATGGGGTTGACAATGCCTTAGCCATTAATGCCCAAGCCTTTTCCTTCATACCACATTCTCTTCAACAGTTTGGAGCCAATTCCTGTGGTGTGATTTTCAAACATAGCGAAATCATCATCAGGAAACATACATGAAGATGGAGAACTACTTTTTACCTCACATGGGTCTCGCTACAGCTTTTCCAAGGCCTCATCCTTTGCTTGCAGTTGTAGTAGCAAACTCTGCTTCTCCTCTTTCTCTTCATGTAGACGCATCTTCAATTCATCATTCTCTGTTTGAAGATTATGTTTATTTTTCTTCAGTTCTTCCATGGCCTCTTCTGTGGCTTTCAACTGAAGTTGTAACTGCTCCTTTTCCTTTGTCTCTTTCTGTAGATTTTCATACATAATTTCTACTTTCTTGGAAATGTCGAGCATGGTCTCGTACATTGCTCTTTCATCCTCTGTCATTGCATGTTCCATTGTTCACACTCCAATTCACATCAATGTAATGACCGCTCTGATACCACTTGATCCAAGTCCGGGTGTGAAGGAGGAGCCTTCCCAGACCTTTTACTTTCGTGATGTGTTAAAATTGCATTTTAAAAGAACATTAATGAATACATTTGCATGCTGTAAAGAAGAGGAACATATCAAT
The DNA here is from genome assembly GCA_031772625.1 of Pinus tabuliformis. Classification (NCBI taxonomy): domain Eukaryota; kingdom Viridiplantae; phylum Streptophyta; class Pinopsida; order Pinales; family Pinaceae; genus Pinus; species Pinus tabuliformis. Next base: position 1,477,557,248 of record CM062819.1, on the reverse strand, counting down.
CATCAACACATGAAAACATAAGCATTGATAATGGAGTTCATCTAGGAGGGACTACGTCTTCGGGCCCCGGTGTCAAGATGGTGTAGGCTACTGCATTAAGTGCTGTCAATAAAGATGATGTACAGAAGAGATGATGTCGCGATCATACAAGGAAAAATGCCTTCACACAGGAGTGGCTCTAAGAGATGTTCCACAACTAGAACTCTCAATCAAAAGACTCCTATCAGTATGACACAAAACATGCATGGTGAGCATCCCACCAACATGGCACTAAAGGGATGTCAAAGAAAAACACATGCATGACGACAAAAAGAGTATCCCAACAACATACAACAAGGGATCTTAAAGCATAATGTGAAGAGTTATGATAGCAAGTACATCATATAGAAGATTCCACATCAAATCAAACAAGGAATCATGACAACATGGAATAAACAAGATCTTACCTCAATATCAATTGAGGATCCGTGCAGCACCATATATAAAGAAGAAGTATATAAACACATCATATACCTCACACCATGGGCCATCTAAAGAAGTGGATGAAGAAGTGGGTAAAACAATCCACGGTGAACATGCTGTTCACATTGTCAATGCGCCGGCATAGCCCGATACCGATCTGGACTTCGACTCCCCATGCATCGATAGCTTTCTGGCCTATCGCAATCCGAGCATCTAAAACAACTATTGTCAAAGTGATGGAGCTTGCTCGGCCATCCATCTCACAACATCACTTTGAAGAGGGAGACTGTTCTAGACTCCTCGGGCTCCATAGCTCTTTGTCTATCTGGCTTCACAGCGTTCTGGCTATGTCGCTACAGTTCTGTGGCTCTGCCTGACCAATCTAGTTCGTTGGCTACCTTCTCATGTTGCCTCGATCATGCTCTGTGGCTCTGCATCAAGTGCAGCCTCCTCATTGCGATGATTTTGGCACTCAAGCTCTTGCAGACACTCTAGCACAGGCTCTCGACCTCTTCTCTTCCTCTGGCATGTAGCCTCCTAGGCACTCTGCCTCCATCGTGTTTTATAACACGTTTAGGACAATGTCGCATACAAATCAAAGGTCTGTTTTTTAGGAATAGAATAATGTTGAATGGAAAGTTCGACCGATGTAACAAAACCACAAAAATGCCTTTTTTCTGTTAAAATAGACAAATACACTATAAAACTGAAAAATCTGACCAAAACATAAAAGACCGGACTTCAATATATATTAAATCATCCCTATAAACCCTATCGGGTCCACTTTAGTCACTTATCGCATCGCATAACGGATTTGGCCAAAATCAAAATACACGGAAATGTCAGAATTCCCGGATCTCAAATTTTATCAAATTAGGCTTATAATTCCCATTGGGCCCGTGCTTATCGCTTCTGCCAATAGCCCTACATATCAAGGGATCGTTGATCACCGATCTCCAATTCATCAATAGGCCAATCGTCGATCTGTCGATCATTCCAATCACCGATCGCTGATATCAGAAATTGCTACGGCCCGGGGTCCTGGTCCTAGACCTTTCACCAACCCGATCCGTCGATCCGACACTCCATCGCTGATTCGCAAGTGCCGATATCAACGATCACTACTTGAATAGCGCTGATATTGGCCATCGCTTCCCTCCAATTGCGATTTGCCTTATAAAGGCTTAAAAACCCATTTTTAAAGGAAAATGCCTCATTTTCTTAAGGAATAAAGCATCCTTCTTTTCGCAATAACTTCATCATCCATAATCGCATTGAAGTGCCATTCATGCTTTTGGAATCAGGACGATGAGATCTATGCTCTAGTCCTAGGTTGACATCATTCTAAGCACTTTGATTTTTGAGCCATCTTTGTCTTGTGTGTCTCTCTGGAGCCACCTAAATCAAAAAAGGACCACTGTAATGTTGTGGGTTGGTGTGCATAGAGAGCATATTTGTGAGATTCTCTTTAGTTGGACTCTGGTTTAGGATACCAGAAAGGAACACCAAATTATGAGCAAAGGTAATGTTCAATTTCTACACATATGATGATGAGGAAAAATAAAAAGGAATAAACCATCGCAAGAGAATCTCATGTATTCAAATTAGATATTCATCTTCACTACCATAAATTAAAACCACATACCCAATACATGAGCTTAACACCCAGGTTGTGTGGGTAGAGAATCGTGTAGTATTTCCCTAATTTTTTTTACTCTCAGGCTTTGGCAACGGATGCTACCAATCTTTCACTAGAAGGCTAAAGTGAGTTGGCACAGTCTCACTATTGATTTTCAGTGTTCTATATAGTGTGTCAGTGTGCTTGGCATGCGACTAGAGGAGTCTTCACATGAATTCGCTCATTATAGAATGCATATGTTCTGTGTATCTATTATTGTTGTTGGGAGAATTTTTTGAGTGCCTGATCAAGACAAGATTGACATAGCTCATTTATGTATCAATATCCGAGAAATGGGAGGTCAACCCACTAGAAGCGAGGAATGGTGTCGGATACTATGAATTAACTAAAACCCAATTAATCCTTTAGTTACTCTCTTGATATGGATTTTATGGTCCTGTATATTAGAATCCTCGATGGAGTTGTAAAATTTGTTTTATAGATTGATCTCATCGTATTTTTGTTTCAATCTTTTCATGCATCTTTCTTTAATTTGTGCATGTGTGCTATTGTATGGATTGTAGAGCCAATTTTTCTCACTTTAGGGCTAAGCATAGTTAAGAAACAACTATGGCAATCGATATCTACATGACTGGAAGGAAATATGCTCCAACGTTGATGACTTCTAGACTCGTTGTTTGCTACATGATTGGGTGGTTTTATGCATGTAGCTTCATTTTGTTTCAATTAGTTTATATTTTATTTTTATTTGTGTGTAAAAGTTATTATATATCAAGACCAATTATTGAATATAGGAATATAATTAAATTACTGGTTCTCGACGTTCTTCGGTGTAGAGAGAACATATCACTAATTTGATTATGTGAGTATGTTATACACTCACGGGTCTTGTTGTGCTTCAGGCTTCAAGAGCATCCGTTACAAGTTCATATTATGAGATCCATGTGCATGAGATAGGTCAAGTTTTATGGTAAAATTTTGAACACATTCAATACCTAGACAACTATCCTAGATAACGGTTAGATATAGTGAGCTATGTTGTATGATAGACGGGAGCTTTCCCATAGGATGGTTCATTACTTGGCTACTTTTTATGTCAGCTACAACAAGCTATGTAATTTGGTAGAATAAATTATGTGAACATTGTTGATCATGCAAGTTCATCAAAGATGGTTAGAGAAGTTATGTCTTAAATGAGTTGAATGGGAAGCTCCGAGATTGTAGTGGCGAAAAGAGAGTTGTCTGGGGGACTTAAAAGTGGGGATAAGTGTTGAGGAAGTCCAGTCAGACATATGTGACATGTGAATTGTAATTTCTCATTTTTTGTATTAATCTTTATAATGATGTAATGTAAGTATTCAAGGGGGACTTGGAATAATTATTACATTAGTATATAGCTAGGATTGGTTTGTTGAGTGCATTGCATCGTTGAGATATTTTCTCAGCAATAATCTCTTCGTTTAGAAATTGTTGGATCTCATAAAGCACTATTTATGTGGCATGTATCTAGGCTTTGTGGTTGAATAATACAAATTGTTTTGAGCAATCTGTGCACCATCTTTATTTCTTAAAAAAAAAATCTATTAAATTGTTCATGCATGCTGATTTCATTTTCAAAATGCTAAAAAAAAGTTCAAATTACACAAAAACATTCCAAAGCTACAAGCTACTTGATACAAAAATATGAGGTTTCAATACAACTTCCCATGGCCAAAAGGTGTATATCACATGAAAACTCATGTGTATCATTGTAGACTCTAATAGCCAAATTTATGTGTGGAAGAGGTCCCTTGTTGCATAAACAAAGGGTTTTCGTTTACCAATTTGGTGTCTAGCATATACAAAGAATTTTATATTACAACTTGAGTGGGTCTATTGTTTAAAGAACATGTCTTTCCTCTTAAAATGTTGCAGCTTCAAACCCAACAGGGTAAGGTGTGTATATATCTTTATAAAGTCTAGCAGGGTTTAGTAGTCTAATTATTCCACAAAGGCGATCTCTTTTCCTACAAACGAGGTCACATACACCAATTTGATGTCTGACTTGTCTATGAGTTTAGAATTAGATTACTCTGACCCGGTTAGCGCAGAACTTTCCAAGAACACCAGAAGAAGTCAGCTGGGAAGCAGTCTCACAGACTAGATCTCAAGATTTTCCTTATCATTTAAATCGACACTCACTCATGTAATCCTATTGGGCATGATTCACTTATATTTTTGCAAAGTATCTAGAAAAGTGGCATGAGGCCCTCCAAATTCCATCAAAACCCCAACCCCTAAGCATATCTAAAAGTCATATCTTCTCTAAACTCTCCCAAAGACTTCGATATTGGCAAAGCTAATATATATGGCCATGATAACCTTAACACCATTAGTGTGTGAATTTTTGACAAAATCAAAGTAATCCCAACCCTCCCCTTTGATTCCAGGATAATAGACCAACACCCCGTAGACATCCTTGGAATTACTATAATCAAAATCCTTTGAAACAACATTCATATCTTCATATCAAGGGTTCCTACTTGAATTGACATGGCATTTGATGCGTCTTTCCTTTTGTCAAGAAGAGAAGTGTTGGACATGGGCAAGCTTGTGATATCTTGAATAATCATTTGGAGACTCAAGAGTGGCTCCAACCTCTCCCGGGCAATCTTTGCTTGGTCAACTTTTTGTCTAGCTCTTTGAAGTTGGCTTGTGAGTTGTATTGACCTGGTTCATAAAAGCACCGGTGTGAAAACTGACCCATTTAATCTTTGTATAATATTTATTCTATTTAGAAATTGTTGACACCTAATCCTTGTGATTGGGTGAATATATGTAAATAGATAAATAAGAAATATGAACAGTTATCGGGGGATGAACTGAACAGTCTCTCCCTCGTGCATATAATAAGACCTACCTGATGGAATAACACATGATTCATTTTTGCCTTATGGAGTTACTGCCTGGCCTGACATGGTATCAGAGCCAACTCCTTTTTTTAGCTCTTATGTCCCTTGTAACTCCCTTGTCTGCTCTCCATATACCTGCGCTGCTCCTCCATACAATTAGTTGTGCCCTCTGTCTGCCATATTCCATGTATTTAGACCTGCCCCCTCCACTGACGCTGCCAGGTCTAAACGCTGCTTTAAATGTTTCATAAAAGGCGCTGTCCATACTGCCCCACTGTCCAGCGCTGTCCATACTGTCCATGTGCGTTAAATTTTTTTGAAGGGCCTGCGATTCTACTCTCCGGCCATTGTATTCTGCAAGGTTGAATACCCACTGCATTTTCATTACTACACATACCACCAGCAAGCCTCAACGCCATCTCTTCATCAAATTTTCTGTGCTAAACATCTGAACCTATGGCGATTTTGTTTCTCAACATCAGCGTGCCAATAGTTTTACCAGATTCCTTTGATGTGTTCCTCCGAAATAGTTATGACCTGCAATCTAGAGAAAGGGACTTTCTGCCATGGCTTTAATAAAGCGTTGTGAAGAGCCATTGTTGGCACAACCACTGCCACTGATAAACTCCCAACTGCCCTTTGTCTAGCTGCCACAGCAACCGGGTCGAGCTGAGTTTGCATAGCGGTTTTCTATTCATTGTTTGTTAAAGGAGTCTGTTTGAAGAAAACAGAAGAAATATTAAAGAGCAGTCGCAGCTACCGTGAACCACCATTGTCGCGTTTTCGAAGAAGTGAGTGTGCCAAAACCAGAAGCACCGTAAGCCACGACCACCACTGCCGTGAGCTCCTAAAAAAAATTGGTTCATATTTTTATGATTGTATCAGTGCAGAGGCATTAAGGTTAAGTCTTGGAATGGTGTTGGTTCGTATGCATTGAAAGGAGTAGTAGTTTATTTTTGTGTGCTAAATGTTGAGACTGTGAAGGTGTTTGACTAGCCTTGGTATCACTAAAGAAAAAAAAAAGGGCGTTGAGCATGATAATATATTGGAAAGAAACAATTTTTCTCAAGGTTTTTTCCTTATTTTATTAGTCATTCTGGGTTTAAGGAATACAATATATATTGATAATGGTGCAATGAGCAGTTCATTTTTTTGTCAAGGGCATGGATGCTTGATATATCGTATGAAATAAGGTTGAAAATAAAAATGGTGATATTCTATATGGATAAAATATAGTTTTGCTCTTTGCCAATAGAAGTATTTTTTACAGTACACAGATTTTTTCTTGCTAGCATAAGTATGTTTCTATCAGTAGAAATAATTTTTTACAGAATGCATTCAATCATATCCATGGTGGGAATAGCTCTCACTGGCAAGGAGAACTATCCTGAATGGTCCCGGATGATAAAACACACCCTCATTTTCAATGAGTTGTGGAAAGGAGTGTGTGTCAGAGACGGAGACAATGAACTAGTACAGCCTACCTCAGATAAAGAGCTCGTCATTTGGGAAAAGAAGAACAACAAAGCTTATGCATTAATCACAACATCTGTAAATGAAGAGGTGAGTCGCCATATTTCGTCATATTCAACTGCCTTTGAAGCCTTACAAAAGCTGAAAGAACTCTATGACTCACATTCTGCACTTGAAGTTGTTCAACTCATGATTAAACTCTTCACTCTTGAACTGCAAAATAATGATCCTCTTGCTCTTGCATATGAAGTAAAGTCTATAATGCATGATATCAAATCCACTAAGGTTGAATTGGATATTCCTCTTATTGCTTTTCTCAAGGCACTTTACCCTACTTACTCCAATTATCTTGAGTCATTGCAAGCAAATGGAAATCTCAAAGATATAACCTTTGACTCTCTTGTGAAAACGTTTGTTGAAAGAGAGAAAGCTTTTGGAAAGAAGACAGCCCCTGAATCTTCTGAAGAAGTTGTGTGCCTTGCTCATAAAGAAAAGCATCCTGCTCAAGATTCTACAAGAGGAAGAGGTGGTCGAAGAGGAAGAGGAAGATATTTCAGAGGCAGGGGGGGCAGACATTCTCAAGGAGAAAAGGCAGATTTGCACTACATTCGCTGCAAAAGAAATGGATAACATGATGCCTCTACATGCAAGCTACCATGGGACAAAATTGAGTAGAAAAGAAACACAGAGAAAGATAAAACTGATGATACAGACAAAGGCAAAGCACCTGAATCTGCTCACTATGTTGTGGCACAATGTAACATTGAAGTAAATGAAGATTTGTTTAATGCTTCACTTGCTTCTTGGAAAAATGATTGGTTGCTTGATTCAGGAGCAACCTGCCACATGACTCATAGAAAAGATTTTTTTGAAGATTTCACTGACAATGTTGATGGAGTAGTATACTTTATAGACCAATCAAAAATCAAGCCATCAAGGCTTGGCACAATCAGGCTTAAACTGCCTGGTCTTCCAGACTTTCTTCTACACCATGTTCTATATCTCCCACAAATCAAGAGAAACTTGTTGTCCTTGGTCCACATCCGCCAGCAAGATCACTCCATTCATATGTTTGATGGTAAGCTTGAGGTAAGAAAAGCATCTGACCACTCACTTGTCATGAGGGGAATAGAAGAAGAAAGGCTTATCAAGCTACAAGGAACCTCTGCTCGTGCACAACATTTCTCATACAATTCTCATCATGAAGAAGGTACACTTCCATCAAGTTTATTATGGCATGCTAGATTTGGACATTTGAACTATGACAGTCTCCACTTGTTGAAGAAAAATGTTGTTGCTAGTTTGCCTACAATTCCTAGGAAACTTAAGCAATGTGATGCTTGCATTCTAGGAAAGCATAGAAAACAATCTTTTCATGATTCACATTCAAGAGCACATAGAAAACTTGAACTCATTCATTCAGATTTATGTGTTCCAATCCCTGTTCCTTCTGCAAATGGAAATAAATATATCATGACATTTATTGATGACTACACCAGAATGTGTTGGGTTTATTTATTGAAGAACAAATCTGATGTTTTTCAAACATTTAAGAATTTTCATAAATGGATTGAAAATGATGCACAATCTCATATTGGGTCTATTCGCACTGATAATGGAAAAGAATACACATCAAATGAATTTGAAAACTATCTTCGCCAACATGGGATCAAACATCAAACAACTGTGCCTTATAATCCCCAACAGAATGGTGTAGCTGAAAGAATGAATATGACATTTTAAATATGGTACGATCCATGCTCTTCTTCAAAAATGTAAAGATAATGTTTTGGGCTGATGCTGTTCTATGTGCTACATATATAAAGAATAGATGTCCATCTAATGCTATAAGAAACAAGACTCCATATGAAATGTGGTATGGACATGTTCCTTCGGTAAAGCATCTCAGGGTCTTTGGTTCCACCTATTATGCCTTGATACCAAAGGTACATAGAAACAAACTTGGTGCTAGAAGTCGTAAGTGTATCTTTCTGGGGTATTCAAACACCTCCAAAGCATATCGCCTCTATGATGAAGTAAATAAGAAGTTTGTTGTATCTAGAGATGTAATTTTTCTTGAATCATCCAAAACTGACAATGTTGTTGAGCGGCAACTTGATCGCTTGGATAGATTCGCAAAAGCAAAATCATTTCAAGAATTTGATAATTAGATTCCACATCTTGAAGGGGGGATTCCTATACTAGATCAACATGTGGAATCTTCTTCTGAAGAACACTCTCCCCCGCATGAAACTCCAACAACAGATGATGCTTTAATTCATGTAATTGATAGAATTGGGAGACTCAATCTTGATTCAATCCCAACTCAATCAACGGAGCAGCCTGGACCATCTGAGAAAGGTCCCCCAAAGTGGCTGATAAATTCACTTGAAAGTATTCATCCTGATGAGGTTGGAAAGACAGGAACTAGAAATTCAAACTGGAAAAATGGAGGTTATCTGGATGACTCTAATTCACCTGTTGATATGGATGTTTATTATGATTGTGAATTGAACTTTTCTACAGATTTTGAACCAACTTTCTTCAAAGAAGCTGCTTCTCATGATGAATGGAAAGAAGCGATGCAAAAGGAGTATGATGCCCTCATAAATAACGGCACTTAGACGCTGGTTGATCCTCCATCAGGAACCAAACCAATTGGTTGCAAGTGGGTCTACAAGAACAAGTATAAAGCAGATGGCTCACTTGACAAGCACAAAGCTAGGCTTGTGGCAAAAGGCTTTGCACAGAAGGAAAGGGTCAACTATGAGGAGACTTTTGCCCCCACAACAAAATGCGCTACCATCCGAACACTCTTTGCACTAGCAGCTCAGAACGGTTGGAAAGTCCACCAAATGGATGTAAAAACTGCTTTCTTAAATGGAGATCTAAAAGAGAATGTTTTTATGTCCCAGCCTGAAGGATTTTCTGTGAAAGGACATGAACATAAAGTATGCAAACTAGTAAAGTCCTTGTATGGCCTCAAACAAGCACCGCGAGCCTGGTATGAAAAACTAACTGAGCATCTTCTGAAACTCAATTTCAAACATTATGATCTTGATGATGCAACTTTATTTGTCAAGAAAGTTGGCAAAACAGTTGTATATCTTGTGGTATATGTAGATGATCTTTTGATGACAGGGAACAATGAAAGCTACATTGCATCTGTAAAGAAGGAATTGGGGAAAAGTTTTGAAATGACTGATTTGGGCTATGTTCATTACTATCTTGGCATTGAAGTAACCCAACATCCGAAGTCCATATTTCTTTCTCAAAAGAAATACATTGGAGATCTGTTGAACAGGTTTGGCATGACAGAGTGCAATCCTCTTACTACTCCAATGGAACAAAACTTAAAGCTCACATCTATTGAAGGAAAAGAATTTGAGGATGCAACAAAGTATAGACAGCTTGTAGGAAGTCTCAACTACCTAACTACTACCAGACCAGACATTTCGTTTGTTGTTGGAATCCTCTCCAGGTTTATGCAAAAGCCTTGTGAGGGACATTGGTCTGCTGCAAAAAGAGTTCTAAGGTACTTGAAGGGAACTCAAGACTTTGGAATCAAGTATACACAGGTGGACGACTTCAGCTTGATTGGATACTCTGATTCAGACTTCGATGGAGACAAAGAAACTGGGGTATCTACTTCAGGATATGCTATGAGTCTTGGATCAGGAGCTGTCTCCTGGAGATCACGCAAACAATCAGTTCCAGCAGATTCCATAATAGAAGTAGAATACGTGGTAGCAGCTGGAGCAACAAAAGAAATTGTGTGGCTCAGGAAAATTCTTGAAGATTTGTAGGTAAAACAAGTACAATCAACTCCACTCATGATTGACAATACCTCTACAATAAAGTTGGCCAAGAACCCAAAGTTCCATGATTGAACGAAGCACATCAATACTAAATATCATCTGATTCAACATCATGTTGAGGCCAAAACAATCCATCTCCGTCATTGTTCCACAAATGAGCAAATTGCAGACATCTTCACCAAAGCGCTTGGAAGAGAAAAGCTTGAACGATTCAGAATGATGCTAGACTCACGAACATCCCTTCAGATTAAGGGGGGGAATGTTGACACCTAATCCTTGTGATTGGGTGAATATATGTAAATAGATAAATAAGAAATATGAACAGTCATCGGGAGATGAACTAAACAGTCTCTCCCTCATGTATATAATGAAGACCTACCTGATGGAATAACACACGAATCATTTTTGCCTTATGGAGTTATTGCCTGGCCTGACAAAAATGAGAGATTTTATATTTAGTGATTTAGTTTTTTAGGATAATATTCTCCAATATTTTATTCCTTCGGTGTAACTTTGCGCCTTTAAGGACATGACATGACAAAGAATAGAAAAAAAATTGATATATTTGAGAGTTTGGCGAACTTGATGCTCATGTGTTAAATAGTGATTCTATTCCTAACAAGATAATCTCCCCAAATTTATAATTTTTCAATATACTTTACACCTTTAAAAATAATTGCTAATAAATATTTGATATAGACTTTAAAAAACCTCTCAATCATCACATTTACGTCCCACAAAACAAATACAAGTACGTATATTCTAGTACTAGGCGTGTCCCAATTATACCCAAACCATTAAATGATGAAGTACCACAAAACAAATACGAGTATGTATATTCTACTACTAGGCGTGTCCCAATTATACCCAACCCTTTAAATGATGAAGTACCTATTAATGTAAAAGGGGTGAGCAATTTAAAACTCCATAATAAACATTTTGCCCGGACTGTTCCTAACTTTCTTATTATGAATCTTTCCGGGAAAATCGTAAGCCTGATGAGAGTGCAAAGTCAAACATCAGAAAAATCACATGCATTTTCTTTTCAAAGGGTCCAAACTTGATAATAATTTCCAATAACTTGAAAATTCACCATTCATAACTAAAAATTGTGATTAGACAATTAAACAAGAAAATAAACCAAAAAACCCAATTTTTCAAAGTTGCGTTGAATCAAATCTCACCGACCTGCAGGGACAAGACAAATCACTGGAGCGAAACGTCATGATGGTTGTAAGTTGCCTGTATGGATTGTCTTATATGGGAAAGAAAGATTGGAAAGAAATTCATATCACATTTACTAAAATCAATGATTTAAAATTTAATATTTTAATAATCAAACTTATGATGATGAGTGATACATATATCACATGTATATGGCTCTCACTCCATTATGTGTCTAATTAAAAAGAAAGCCTAATAACCTCACTCCACTATGTGTCTAATCAAAATAAGTGTATTAGATGAACACAACTAAGAGAGCCAGCATATGGGTTGAATTAATCACTTATTCAAATTCGACTAATTCATGTGTCATTATTGGAAATTTTTTATAATAATATTATAGGGGTAGATATGGATTTTTTTTAAATAATACTTATGTTATGGAGGGATGGAGGGATGTTGTTACATTTATTGTAGCCAGATGAATTAGGGGATAATGTTCATATGGTTGATACTTTGTTTATAAACCAAAAATCTATTTCCATTACACCTTTCTTTGGAAATGGATAAGGTTTTATTATCCAATTAGGGACAACATTGTTACTATACAACTTGAAACAAATGTGTGGTATGTCACTCAACGCTCTTTCACTAATGAAAAGAGTGTTCATGCATGCTTGATGATAATACCCATTTATATTTCCTACTAATTGTAGATTAGTAAAAAATAAGTAACTTCCAAGTGACATTGTCATTCTTTGTAGTTGCAAAGAGGAAAATCAAATTCTGAAAAATTGACTGTTGAGTGCATATTGTATTACCCTTGTCTAGATGATTGCATTTTATATATTAACAAATATGACAATAAATAGACATGTCAGAATGTGGGCATTATAGGTATAAAAATCAAGAAATGAGGAAAAGTCATAGGGCCCTCCCGACAAGATATTGAGGCACATGTTTATAATCCCATGGATTCAAAGGCTCACTCTTTTGTTGTAAATAACTAGTGATGTTGTGGGGGTGGCATGCCTCATATAGAGTGAACCACGAGTTATATGGATACCATCAAATTCAATAGCCATGAAGCATATAGAGGATACATGGCCCAACAAATTCAAGGATGAAATATGAAGACATCAATTGAGCATAGTCATGTAATAGATTAAGCTATATTCCTTAGGAACACCAACTCCAATGGTAGTGATCAAATAGCAATACCCCCATCATTGACTATTAAGAATGAACATTCTATCTTAGTTCTTATAGTCCATGGTATAATACAAATGAAGGGAAGTGATGACTTCCTCTAACCACTAACCATAAATTGAAGCAATTATGGAAAGGGATACATGTATGATGTATCAAGACCTGCTCCAATATGTAAATATTTTACATTGTATTATGTATGTGCATAAATCACACGTAATTATCTAGGCCTAAGAGTTTGGTCTAGTAAACATTTTGATCGATTGTTTATATGTGCAACATTATTTGACATACTTATACACATAAAAAAATTTATGACAAAAGGCATCATGATTGTAAATATTGTGAGCCTTATATTAAGGCTAGGTGATTAGATGATAGCTATGGTACAACTAATTAAGATTATTCCTCCCATAGGCCACCATTATAGAAAGATTAGCATCTAACTTTCAATGGTAAACTAGAGAGCACTAAGACATGATATATTGTTACCAACATATTGGATTAGGGAGTGTAAAAGAGGGAAGGGGAAACAAATTGTACAATTGTTCTATTCAAATGGAGAACCTATGTTTGATAATTCTATATTTTTTGACACCTTTGTCAAGAAAACACTCATTAGGATCAAGAGAAAATTGGTATTTTATGAATTTTCATATCGAGAGAGATTTAAGATTTAATATTTACTAGATCCCATGCATATATTAAAAAAAAAATCATTTCTTTAAGGAGGCATATATTATCTAAAGGAAAGTGACTTATTGGGTGTTAGGAGACATAATAATTCTTCAAATACTAAAAGGAAACATTTTCCAATAAAAGAAAGTAAGAGAGACTTATGCTTCTTGTTCTTGTAAAAAATGTAATGTCCCACATGTTCATAAGAAATATGATACTTCTATGGAAAACGATGATATATTAGGTGTGAAGGAACCTTTCTTATAGGAGTCGACTTAATGATACTGCTTCACTATAAATGACATTTGTTAGGGCTGAAGTCACATGCACATTTAAACATGTTAAGGTTACTTATGTATATTACATGCTTATTTTGCTACTGTGTAGAGATGTTATCGATCTTGATGTCACACTACATAACATGTCCGAGTTGAATTTTTGGTTGAGGGAGTGAGCTCAAGCCAATTCACCAATAAGCCTAATAATTTCCTGCTCTAATGGGTAGAATTTCATATAAATGTTTTGCAAAAACGGGGATTCATATTTTCCCAAGGATTATATTGGATCTTACTAGATATACTATACTTGGAGTGTATCTTCTAACAATCTATTTCTTTATAAAGGAAGGGCCTATGAGAAAATTAACTATTCCAAAATGTGTGGAGATTCAATAATATTTTATTGGTCTGGTGGGTTGATTGTTCTTCAATTCAAACATTTCATTGATAAAAATGATTTTCTTTTATTAATATAAAATCTTAATTAAATATAAGAAATCATATCTTATCATTATCATTTAATTAATTTTATCAATAATGGAAAATTTCTTATCATGATGGAAACCCTAATGTCTTCAGTCGCCGCTTTGGTTTTGGAAGAGCTTTTGCTTCAAGACTATGATATTTGTTAGAAACCCCCTCATTCTAGTGCACTAGATGAAAATTCAGAAAATAGGGGAGATTTTTTTTTGTAGAAGGGTTTTCCCAGCTCTAAAGCTAATGCCAATTTTGTTATGTAACTAGCTCACTAAATAGAAGAAAAGATATATCAAAGACTTGAGAAATAGCCTCTTCGAGGGGGGAACCTCCTTTACATCACATAAATGAATAATTCTTGGATGATACAAATGATAAGACCTCCTTGGTATGTATAGGAGTCTAAGGGACCACAATATACTCAGAGCCTACATAACAATAACAATGTAATGACACAACATTAACAATTGTGGGCTTCTATGGGGCATAACAATAACAACACGGGGAATACATGGGCAAAACAATAGCAATAGTGGCCTACACTAACAATAACAATAAGGGGAATACACTAGTATTATAGGGACCTAACATGCCCCTCTCCTTCAAAAAAGTGTTTCCCTCAACACCTGAGTAGTTTCATATGCTTTTGTTTAAAATGCTCATCCTCCCATGTGGAATTTTCAGCGGGTAAGTTCTTCCACTTAATGAGATACTCTAAAATCAATCAATTTTGTAGTTGTCAGGTTCATGTTTCTGTGACTGCTACAAGCTCAAATATGATTTTTCCTTCTCTGTTAAGTTTTGGCAAAACTTTATGTATTGGGATCTTGTCACTGATAACCTTCTTTAAGCATGAAACATGGAAAATTTGGTGTACTCGGGAAGATGCAGGAAAGTCGAAGTTGTATGCCACAGTACCAATCTTTTATAACACCTTGTAAGGACCATAGTACTTGGGTGATAATTTGTTATCCTTCTTAGCTTGCTTGAGGGATATTTGTTGGTATGGTTTTAGCCCTAAAAATACCCAATCACCTACATCTAAACTTCTTTCACTACAATGTTGATCTACATTTTGTTTCATTTGATTATGTACCAAGGTGAGGTTATCCTTTAAGAGTTGGAAAACTTGTTGTTTATGCTCGATGTGATCTTCCACTGCTTGAACCTTAGAATTTTCTCTTAAAGATGATGTGATGGATGGTGGATAATATCCATAAAGTACCATAAATGGGGTCATTTTTGTTGCAGTATGGAAGGAAGTGTTATACCACCATTCAGTTAGAGGTAACCACTTCACCCATTGTGTTTGTTTATCAGATACAAAGCAACGAAGATATCCTTCCAAACATTTGTTCACTATCTTAGTTTTCCCATTAGATTGAAGATGATAAGATGAACTATGAGCTAATTTAGTACCAAGAAAGAAAATAATTCCGTCCAAAAATTTCCAGTGAAACTGGGATCTTTGTCACTTACAATAATCTTTGGGTTTCCATATAGATTTTGAAATGTTTCCATAAATGTAGTAGCAACTATAGTGGCTTTAAAAAATGATATAATGCACAAAAGCATACATACTTGGTAAGTCTATCAGCTACCACCATGATTACACTCTTTCCTTCAGACTTGGGTAAACATGTGATAAAATCAATTGATACCTTCTCCCAACGCTGGCTTGGAATGGCTGAAGGTTGTAATAGACCCGAGGTCTTAATTGTCTCAACTTCATTTTGTTGGCAAACCAAACATTCTTCCACAAACTTCTGAATATCAGATTTAAGGCCATCCCAAAAAAATTCCTTCTTGATCATGTGGTAAGTTTTTGAAATCCTAAGTGCTCTCCTAAGGGGGAGGTGTGCAATTCCAAAAGAATATTTTACTTGAATTGGGAATTATTACAAAGATATAAGCGGTCTTTGGACCCTAATTAATCATTTTTCCAGCTAAATGTATCAGATGTACTGGAATCAAATGAATAGAATGATCATGATCATGAATACGTGGAGGCCTTTGGGAGTCTCAAATACCTTAGAATGATTGTCTAAGTCTTTTTGGAGATATCGAGAAATATATAATTTCGATGTTTGAACCTCTAGTGAGCTTAATTGTGCAATTACACCCCATTATTCTTTCTTCAAAAGTTTTTTCATGCCATTAGAGCAGGTTATCTTTCCTGGGGTCACTGTTACACCCCTTAATTCAACATCCTTTCCTTCCCAAAAAAAATTCAAGAAACGTTCTTGAAAATTAAAAGTTATCATCCCCAAAGATTGTAACCATTGGACTCCTAATACAACATCAACACCACCCATTGTAATGGAAAGCATTGGATTGTTCAATACATATTCCCTAATGGTTAGCTTGATATTGTGAAACTTTCTAGATAAATTTATAGTCCCTCCATTTGCAACCATCACTTCACACTTTGGTGCTAGATATAACAAGCAATTCAATTTCTTGGCTATCTTACAATAGATAAAATTATGGGTACTACCCAAATAAATCAACACTATTACCTTTTTCTTCTTGATATCCTTCTATCTTGAGAGTTTGAGGAGTGGTAATTCCTACCAATGCATTAGAAGATATAGTCAGATTCATTTCTTCTTTCTCCGGGGTTGTATCCTGGTGTATATCCTCCTCTTTTGATGTTTCTTGTTCCTTTTCTTTGTCCTCTTCATAATCTATGTAGAATAATTTCTTCTCAACACACTTATGACCTTTAGTGTATTTGATCTTATAACTATAATAAATCCCATTTTTCTCTTTTTCCTCCAATTTTTGTGGCGTAAAACTTGTAGTTTGTGGATGGCTAGGAGAAGAAACACTTCCATGTTTATAGTTATGAGTGGTAGACTTCCTTGTTGTTGTAATTTTGCTTTCAACTTTTCTTGCCACGATGAATTCCTTCTCCAATGAATCAGGTCCCCAAAGGCAAACATCATGTTGGATGTTATCCTTCAAAGTCCCTATGAAGACATCAATTCAATGGTCCTCTGGAATATCAGTTACCCTCATATTCAATTTTTTTGAAGTCTTCAATGTGCTATACCATTGAACCATTTTTTTTGAGATTTATCAATTGACTAAAGAAGGTGTTGCACTTTGTATCCTCATAATGTGTTATCATTTCCTCCGTAAAAAATGACCACGTAACAAGTGTTTTACAAGAACAAATCCATCGATACCATACAAATTGAGTGAGTAATAAATATAAAGATGCAATGTGTACCTTTTATGTGTGTTTCACATCAAGTATATCCAAATATTGTTCCATTCGTAGTATCCATGTTATCGTATATTTGCCATCAAATTTCCTCATATCTATCTTTGGAATGTGGTGGTTCTTAAATACCACATTGGAGTCTCTAAAATGATAATTCATATTTCTTTTGTCCTCATCGTGATTTTCAAGGATTACCTTGTCACCACTAGGAAGCCTTTCTCGCAACAACTTTGTCAACCCTTCCAACTCGACATTCATTGTGTCCATGTATACTTTAAAAAAATCCATGTTGCCTTTTATTTTTGCTTCTAAACCATTCATATTAGATTCCAATTCATTTTTTGTTACTCTTTGCAAGAGCAAATTTTGTTGCACTTACTCTTGTAATTTTGATATATCATGTTGCATTTCTTCCTCTTCTTCATGTGTCATAGTAGAGTTGTTTGGTTTCTTACAAGGTGTATCTATTTTTTTCCTTAGAGGAATTTTCAAATCAAACAATGATATATATGCTTCACTATACCCTTTGAATCACTTCAAACAATTTTTTTAAACAAAAGTTATGCAAAAAAAAAAAAAAAAAACACACATTTTTCTTGCTTTTAGGAGGACGACATTGAAACTATTTTATCACTACAATTTTATCCTCCCAAGGTTTGAAATTTTGTCTTGTAGTAGCTCTCCAAGTCTTATTTCCAATGCCACAAGTGAGATCGAGATTAGATTCCTGAAGAAAGCTTTATTCCCAATCTCCCACGATGACCTGATTATAGACTCGTTCAGTAGAGAGAATTTCTACAAAGTGTCACGTGTCATTGTTTCAACATTCGACTCTGTAAATGATACCCCAAAAATTATAGTCCATTTAAATTCGATTCCCAGAGAGAAAGTTATGATTATTTTCCCTAGGTCACCCATTTGAGATGGAATTCTAGAGTCTGCATAAACCCTAACTTGGATCATATCTCCAAAAATATATCGAACAAAGATTTGAAATTAGTACACAACTTTCATGAATATTTCGGCTCCACGTGGTTGCAATTTTAGCTTCTGGAGCCTCATAGAAAAACGTTATAGTGAAAATTCCAATATGACCCGTTTGAAGATGTGAAACCCAAGAATCCAAAGCCCTGATACCAAATGTTATGCAACCAACTCACAAAATAGAAGAAAAGATAGATCTACAACTTGATAAAGAGCCTATTCGAGGGGGCAACCTCATTTACATCATATAAATGAACAATTATTGGATGATACAAATGATAAGACCTCCTTGGTATATATAGGAGTCTAAGGTGTCACAATATCATGAGAGCATACATAACAATAATAATGTAAGGGCACAACAATAACAATATTTCGTTTCTATGGGGAACAACTATAACAACATGGGGAATACATGGGCGCAACAATAACAATAGGGGGCTATACTAACAATAAAAATAAGGGGAATACACTAGTATTATAGGGACCTAGCAATTGTTTTAGATGTATTGAATTTTTCCATCTTTGTGAGGCCAATCTCTGGGGATTTCTTCTAAATTTAGGAGAATGTTTCCAATATTGTCTCTATGCTCATAGACATAAACCATGATTGAACCGGAATCCCCTACACCTTATGCAACTCGTCCATAGAGGAAGATAGGTTTAAGAATGGAAATCGTTTAAAGATTATGACATAGCCAAGGATAATACATTCTTCTTGGTTTCAAGATTAAACAGTGGAGCGAGAAGTTGGGATGGTAGATCCTTTGAGGATGTCTTAAAGCCAAGGTTTTCACATACAACTCTTAAAGATCTCTCGACTCTAGCCTTCATTGTGGGTTAGGAAGAAGAGAATCCAACTATCAAAGTGAAAAGTCTTCAACCTACTAGTACTCGCATAGATTATTTGCAACATGCCATTACTTTTCATTTTAATGGATTATGGCCTTTGGCAAGTGCGCTTCTAGAATGGGTGCACCAAACCTAGTCACCAAATATTGATCTTTTTTTTTTCAAAGTGTTTGTTTGTAGTACACTTCAAAAATATTCAAGATCATTAAATGATCTTTTGGGGCTATTCTTAGCGCTTCTTCAGGCAATGATTTCCTATTTTTAACCCTCTTTCTGTGTCAGATCTGGTCACTCTAGTTGGGGTAAGACTCTTCAACACCTTAGCTGATCTGGGTAATTCACTTAGCCATTTCATTAAGGTAGATATAGATAGGCTTGAGAAGGTTATTGTTGCCTTTTCTCGCATATATGGTTAAATAGATCTCACTAAAGAGTTGTTGGAAAAAATCCTCATCAATTGAAACAACATAGTTTATTCACAGCCACTAGACTACGAAAACACAACTTTCTTGTTGTAGGATTTGTCAACATCTCAATCATCTCTAGACTTCTTGTCCTCCTTCTGAAGTGATCTCTCCCCCCTGAATCCCATGCATAAGGTCCATGCCTAGCAAGATGCAAAATATGAAATGGTTCTATGAATTCATTAGTTGAAAAACAAACCCACATGCAATAACCAAAGACTTCTATAGCCAAATCAAGTCCTTCATCCTTAGGTAGCCCCATGTCATCCCTGAGACATCGGGGCCCAACATTTGAAGGGAGATGTAAGAGGCACATCATTGGCCTTCACTATGAAATGAGCAAGCATAAACATTGCTAGAAATTAGATCACTTGGATAGGACCAACATTTGAAGGGAGACGTAAGAGGCACATCATTGGTCTTCACTATGCAATGAGCAGGCATAAACATTGGAAGAAATTAGATCACTTGGATAGTAATAAGGAAACAACAAATATTGTGGAACCACCATAAATGAAATTGTCTCAAAACCTATACATCAAATAGAATAATGTGCAAAAGAAAAGAAGAAAAAACAAATTCTTGATCTAAACATTGAAAACAAAATCTTTATATATATATATATAGTCTTGAACTATATTGATTACATTACGAGAACTTAGATCACTTGGATAGTAATAAGAAAACAACAAATATTGTAGAACCCCATAAATGAAATTGTCTCAAAACCTATACATCAAATGAATTAATGTGAAAAGGAAAAAAAAAAAACAAAAAAACCAAATCTTAAGATATATATGGTCTCGAACGTTGATGTAATGAAATGATATAAGTTATTATTTTTATATAAATTTTTTTGTTTTTTTATTTTTAGAAATAAAGAATGATTTTGTTTTGTTTTAATAATCTTACATCTAAATATTAACACCAGAAAGCCCAACTGCGATTGTAGATTCCAATCACTGTAAAGCCCAGCTGCGACGTAATTGGTAATGTGTAAACTTTGTAGATTCAAATCAGTGGAGAGGTTAACCGCATAGTGAAAATCAATGACTGATAGTAAATTGTTAGCATTATGGCCAAGCCTGGCAAAAACTTAAATCTACAATCAAGTTTGGATTTGCAATGAATGGTGAATAAATAGACATTCATCAATAAAACAAGCATATATTATCCTTCTGGTTGGAACAAAATATAGTAGTTTTTTTAATTTAAGATATAACTTTTAACCATTATTTAATTTAAAGATTTTCATATAACTAATTTACTTACTACTCGTTTATTTATCTGATCAGGGATCCATAATCCCACCTCCACACAGCATCACTCAGCGATTCGACTGTTAAAACATACAACCGTCATCACCTCAAAATTTTTCCCATAACGGCACTGGATCGTCATTGTCTAAAGCACTGGAGTTCACAATCGTGTCTTCAAACTCTTGAAGTGGGGCGCTGTAAAAATTGGGATACGAACCATAGGGCTCATATCCTGTAAGCAGTGTTAAGAGATTGCCATGTTCGGCGATAATGTTAGCGAGCTCTACTTGTGTGGACTCCAGTTGCAATTGCAGCTCTGCTAATTTTCTCTGGAGATCATTGATAACTCCTACACAGCCATGGACAGGATCTCGAATTCTTTCTTCTGCTTCGTACACCATGCTGCTTACAGCATCACCTCTCTTCTCGGCCGGAAGCTCCTATCCAAAATTCACACAATCAACCACTTAATCACATATACTTTTTACATTTAATTTTAAAGCTGGAAGATTGTAAGAGAACAAAAGTAGAAACTGCGAGCACGCTCTCAATGAGTTTACTATTTCTTAGTGTAGAGGTTTTCAGTTACACCAAAAGTTATAGTTGGCTGTAAATTTTTCAAATCCTTAATTAGGATTTTTAGGGTTCTCAAAGAAAAAATTATTAGTGAAGAGATTTGCAGTTACATCATTGTAATTAGGTAAGTAGATCCCAGAGTAAAAATTATAGTAGATCCCCAGAGTGAAAATTATAGATTCTATAGAGATGTCCTGATTCGTCCAATTCTAATATCTCTATTGTGAAAATTAATAATAAAAAAATTTACAGTTACACCAAAACCCTTAAATATTAATAAACTTTCCAAACAAATAACTAAAATCCCCTGAATCAAAATTAGAGATTCAATAGAAATACCATGATTCCTCCCACACTTAGGGATTCCACTAATTTATTTCAAAAGTTGGACCAAGGTGGGAGATTAATTTAACTTTAGGGAATTGATAATAGTCCAAACAATATTTTTGCATTTCAAATATGCAATGTTGTGCCGTAACAAACCTGTAGTAATTTGACGACGCGGCCATGTCCGAACACTCTGTGTACCGATATGAACTTCTGGGGTTCGCTCTGCGGAAAATATGGCGCGAGTACGCATTTATCTGAACATTTCTTTCTCTGGATCCTGCAACCACTGCATGCAGAGGTCTCTTCCTTCCAACCAGACAGATCGCTCATCTGCACAACAATTGCACACCAAATCAGACTTCTTCTCACACTACATCTCTTAGCTTCGAAATATGATATTATAATATTACGAGTAATTCAGCTTATTATTGCTTGCCTTGCCGCTAATATTTGTTGTCACGGTCCGTGCAGCAGATCTCGAAACCTGTGGATCCTGGACCTGAAAGGAGGAAGGCAAAGACAATGATAAGCAGATGAGAAGAAGCGCGCTAAATAGATAGGTCTGTCTGTGGGGATGGAGGTCCTAGACATGACGACGACATTAAATGTATCTTGACCTACCTGACTAGTTTTGAATTTGAATGCATAAACTTTACCTGGATTTAAATTCCAAGGGGATATTTTTGAGTAGGTCCTTGCATTTTGGAGTTTAGGTTTTTGTGGAGTCATACAAGTAAATTTGGTTCAAAAGCTATTAGATATATTTTTGGTATTATAGTTGTAATGATTAAGGTTTATGTTCGATTTTTATGATAAAAGATAAATAAATAGTTTTATAATTTATAATTATTTAGAAAGTCAAATAGTCTTACGGTGCCAACCGTGGTCGGTGTGGCAATCTGAAACTGACCATCCACTGCGCGGAATTGTTATGGAAATTCCATGAGGAGAACAGACAGTGACGTGGCGGCGTTATGAGCTGCATGTTCAATCTCGCTTGCCAGTTGCAACCTGTATTTTCGGAGAAGGCAATTGAAAGGAGGAGATTGGTCGGCAACCGGCCAGCTAGTAGTAATGTACGCTACACTAGGAGTCTTAAATTCGTTGATAGTACATTGAAAACCAAAGGAAAAATCACGTACCCTTTATTGGTATTGATGAGTCTCTCACTTAGTCAATTCAACTTTTGACGTTTTGTATTTTTAGGTTTAAAATTTGTCTAAATGATAAATGGTTTTTTTCGGAGAATTTTTATATCACGTTATTTTTTTTTCTAATAATCGAAAATGTGAATATATATTATATCAAAACATTAGGCTGGGGTCCAGCTAATCTACCAAATATGTATATGGCAAAGTTTTGATACAAAATTTCGATAATGGACCTACCGTCCTTGTGGTTATACCTAGATACCTAAAGTTTCCAATACGTCGTCCATTTATAAATTCTGTTTTGGTTTTTTTATTA
This sequence comes from Pinus tabuliformis, assembly GCA_031772625.1. Classification (NCBI taxonomy): domain Eukaryota; kingdom Viridiplantae; phylum Streptophyta; class Pinopsida; order Pinales; family Pinaceae; genus Pinus; species Pinus tabuliformis. Next base: position 1,477,533,998 of record CM062819.1, on the reverse strand, counting down.
GAATATGTTACTTAAATGGTAAGTGTGGATAGATTTTATTGATGTTTTTAGTGTGTTTTTTGGAAGTCTTTTTGTGGATTTTTCTAGCTTAATTTCTTTAAAATTGGGTGGGAATTCATTGAAATCACAAGTTCGATGGATAAACCCTGCACAATAGAAGTGCCCTAAGGGTTTTTTATGGTGTTGAATCCATATATAAAGTCAAAAAACTAGTTTAAATAGCACAAATCAAGATTTCACCTCAAATTTTTCCACTGGATTTCCGCAACAGAAACTCCAAAAAATAATCGAACTATAGACAACTCAATTTTATTACTTATTCTTTTTTATAAATATTCTAGGTATACAAAGTCAATGATTTAAATAATTCTAGCTAACCTATATATATATGGTTGGAAATTTTATATCTATCAAAATTAAGAATTTAGTATATTTTCTTAACATTATTTTTTAATATTAATAATTTAAAATTACTTTTCAAACAATAGTTATATAATTATAAATATTTATTTGGCCTAGAGTGTAATTTTAGGTGGTGTGGTTTTCCTTGAATAACAATGATGAGTCAAATTGCATTCACTAATAGCAACGAGTGATGGATATCCCCACTACTAGTTTAACAACTAAGTTGTAATAGATTTTCCATATATATATATATTCTTATTTTTTCTTTTTCCAAACATTATTTACTCAACCCTAGAATATCTATAATAGTTTATTTTATTAGTTGTGTAATAACGTTCCCCTATGGGAGTGTTAATGTGAGTAATGACGAGACTTGGGGGGTTGTGCCTACCACCCTTAGACGTGATGTGCATTTACAAGGAGGGGTTGCAACCACCCCCTTGCATGCATTCACATGCAAAACCCCAAATGGCCTGAACTTATTATAAACCTGTCCAAATGATGTCTTGCAGAGTAGTTAGTGGTGGATTGAGGGGAGGAGGCGAGGCTAGGTCCTTGGCCTCCTTATGGGTGCTTTCTGACCTAGTCGGTGGTGAATGGTGCTTCGTATTCTAGTTTGTGTCCGTTGTAATGAAACAAAGATATGGCTCTTCGTCTTGCGAGGGTGTTGGTGGCAGAAATGAACTGCCTTTGGTGTTCAGGTCTCTAGTTTGAAGCTTGGAACCTTAGCATGTGGTGGGATGGTGTGGACTTCACTTTCAACCCCCTGCGCTATAATTCAGGTTGATTCCTCCCATTGCCTGACAATTTTTTTTGACTTATGTGTTTGGGTAAGGTCTCAGGTTATAGGTTTGATTTCTATATGTTGGGGTCTTTATATTTAGTCTATTTGTTGGATTCACAAGGTTTTGGCAACAAGTTTTCATCTTTTTCTTAGGAATCTCCTTACATTTGTAATGTTTGGTTCTATTGCTAAATTTTGTGATAAATTTAGTGAGCATTGTCTAATGAATTGTAAGGTTTGGGCTAGAAGATTTTTTGGTTTTGGCTTCCTAGGTGTCTAAGAGTTTTCTACGACCTCGGTTCAATGTAATGTGTGTGTTTGGGCATATATTTAATGGTGTTGGGGAAGGGGACCTTTTAAGAGGTTTCTGTGACTATTATACAACACCCAAGTGATTCCCGCGGGTCTAAGGTCCATGTCACGAGTTTTAGGGATGATTTAGTGGGTTGGGGCTCTATCTCTAACATGGATGTGTCTAGTTTCATTTCTTATTTTTTGCATGTAGATGTATTTATAATAGTTGCTCCAGGTGTGCCCACCCAGTTTCAAACATCTCTCTTAGGCAGAAAATGCACTGTAGGCATCAGGGAGGGGGCAACAATCCATAGGGTTAGAAAGGAGAAAGGATTTTTGCTCATGAATTGGTTGTCACACTCTTTAATGTATTTCTGCTAGAAATAAGGAAAGAGACACGTAAATTAGAAACTCAAGTTGGGGTGGAGAAATAATCCCACTCTGATTCAAAAATATTAGAGGATATGTCTACTTTTACTCCTAACCTTGGGCACACTAGGGGAAGGAAGAAACAATATATAAACTCTGTGGCCTTACATTGACAAATGAAAACCATGTTGGGGCTTGTCTTAAAGGAAAAACAAGTGGGGTGGTATAATGTCTTCACCACCTTAGAAGATATCAATAGAATGTTAAGGAATCAACGCTTTTGCTTGGAAAAAAATTGATGGTCATCTTTCTCAAGTTAAGGGGCATATCCTATGCGAATCTGATAATGAGGATCCACCAGACCCGTCAAGTTCGGGCAAAAGGATCCCATGCAAATGTATTTCTCTAAAAATGATTAAAATGTATTATCTATTAGCTTTCTTTCATTCTATCTACTCAATTTTGCTTCAGCCCAGTGAAAAGGGCTTATGCTTTTATGATGTATTCAAGTCTTAGTTTTCTATATGTCAAATATGGCCTGACACCATGAGGGCTTCACTAACAACGAGATACCATACCATGTGCATCCATATTGGGGCACAAAAAATGAGGAAAACATAAAATCATATATTGAGCATGTTGAAAAGTGTGCAACAAGAAATTCTTGTTGAGATTGCAACAAGATGATGGAGCTTAGTGAAAAGAGTCGCCTTCACTAAGTGGGCCCGCAGGCTATTTTTGGCGCAAGTCTATTTTTAGACTATGTCTATTTTTAGACATATGGATCATGTCTATGTTTATGGATGATTGATAAAGTTGGGAAAAATAGATGGACTTCTATTTTTGATGAAAGTGTGAGTGATCACAGTGTGAGTGAGCAAAGTCTATTTTTAGACTGGCTGTCAAAAATAGAAAAGTCAAATATTATTATCTCACAATAATATTTGGACTATAAACTTGATCTTATTCTCTTGGAGCACTTCAGTTTGAGCTACAGAGGTGGCACATGCAGCTGTCAGAAGGAAATACGCTTTTCTTATGAGTCAGTTGAGTTGTTGCATGCATGACTTCAGTTAGAACTCAAGTGAGTTGAGTTTAGTGGACTGGAGGTACAGTTGATGGAGTTGTGTTCAGTTTGACTTAGTTAAACTAGTTGTAGTTAGTCTAACTGCAGATAGACTAATGATGAGTTGTTAAACTAATTATTAACTCATAATACAACTAAAGAATACATCAGTTAACTCAGTTGCATGTCAGTGCATGTTCAGTTCAACAGGGACAAGTGGTAGAGAATCAGATTGCTATCAGTTGTGACTATAGTTGTGCATCAGATCTTGCACAATCAAGGGATTGAGTATGCCAATGAGTTTGCTCACGTATTTGGCCCACATTTTAGCCTTTGCTCACGTCCACAAAGAGTGAGTGACTATTTTGCAGGTGAAAAACGAGTTTGGGAAGCCATTCTCATCAGTTCTCGAGCAGGTATTGAGCAGTGGAGGCAGGCAAGCAGTGGAAGAGATTTGGAGATCAAATCTGAGCTGTATTGTGTGTAACAGGTGGAGATACTTGTGAGAAGTATTATGCTTTGTATTGTTACATGATTCAATCAATATAATATACAGATAGTGTGGGGTTTTTAGCGAGATGCTTTCCCCGGGATACATACTGTGTTTATGAGTTTGATTGATGCTTCTATGTGCGCCTGTGAATGTTTCTGCTTCTGTAAATTGATGATCAACGTAGAGGAGATTATGTATTATACATGTTCCGCTTATAATTGTATGATCAGGATAATCTCTGTGAATATGTGTTAAATTATTCAAAATTTCTACATGGTATCAGAGCTAGATGATTTGTAGAAAAAGTTTCTACATGGTATCGGAGCAGCTTGATTTGTAGAAGAGATTTTTACAGGATATCAAGCGAGGATTGATCATCAGATCTACTATTCAGGAAGTGTTTACATTCTATTTCTTCAGGTAGAGTCTGTAATCGGGCCAGGTAGCCTCTGGATTCATCCTTCCTTTGGAAGGTGAAATATCCGGTAAAAGCCTATACAGTCAATCTCTGTACGAGAAATATTTTGTTCTCACGAATTCTAGATCGGAAGCAGTTGAGTTTTGTGCTGGTGGAATTCGAATTTAATTCCAAAGCAAGAGATAAAACTCAAAAACATTCAGTTCGAGAATGGAGACAGTATGCCCCAGTATCTCACGAAGTTCACCCAATGCCGGGATGAGCTAGGAAGTGTGGGGGTGACTGTCGGATGGGGATGGTGAGTCTAGGACTCCTTGACCTTCCTAAGAGTTGGCATAGCTGCCAGGACTCGGTGAATGGAAGGGAGAAACTGCCAAATTGTGAACGACTATGGTCAGATTTGATGCAGGAGGAGATCAAACGGAGCACCAGAGACAGTTCTTCATCCATGCAGGATGAGGAGAACTGTGCCTTAGCGAGTAAGGCGAAGAAGGGGAAGGAGAAGGTTTCTCTTTTCAAATCCAGTTCTTCTAGTGGTGGGAAGAAGGTTGACAAATCGAAAGTGCGATGCTTTCGTTGTCATGAGATTGGTTCACGGGTCAGGAACCTGTATGCTCTTGAGGTTCAAGATGCATGCGAAGCCTTGAGCAGCGAGGCAACTGATGGAGACTAGGTGGTTGAGAGGGAGTGTATATTACCTCTCAACATGCAAAGCCAGAAGAAGTCTCAGACGATTGTGGAGGAGCCACGATTGGTACAACAGCTTCAGGAGGTTGTGGAGGAGCCACAACAGGGGAAGCTGAGAGGAGATAGAGTAGAGACATCTACTCATCCAGAGACCTCCAGTAGGGGGAAACTTCGAGCCAGGTGGGCTGAGGGATCGCATGCAGCCATACCTCCAGGTAGGAGGTGGGGTGATGTGGATTGATTGTCCCAAGGAGGAGGGGCAAGATCCTTGAGGTACCCAACCTCTTGGATGAGACCTTGCTACGGGAGCCCCGATGTGTAGTAGCAGGAACTGACTGATTGGGTAGAGACAGATGCGGATGGAGCGGCAGAGAGAGCGACAGTGCAGGGAATCCCAGGACAGCGCATAGCTAGCAGGCTATAGCAATGCGAGAGGCACAAGTGTTTTGCACAGTGCTAGGTGGCACAGAGAGGTGTGCAATGGTGCGAGATGCATGGAGATGTTGCAGTAGCGCAGATGTCAGAGAGGGAGCACTTGTCAGCAGCAGGTAGAGCTTCAACATTAGAGGATGTTTCTATCCCAACAGGGAGGTCAGTTGGGAGGTGCAGTGCGGATGTAATGCTGGGAGATAGAACCAACAGCAGCACAGATGCAGTCAGAGATCAAAGTGACAGAGGCTAGAGCAGTCAGATACTGAAGAGCACAGAGATGCAGAGTTTCAGTCGACAGAGGCAATAACAGTTAGAGACTTTGATGACAGAGCAAGTGGACCGGCCAGATGTGTTGCATGGAGAACATTCCAGAGTTACAGGATCGGGTTTGAGAGGAAGCCTTTCTTGTTGAGAGGGAGTGTTGAAAAGTGTGCAACAAGAAATTCTTGTTGAGATTGCAACAAGATGATGGAGCTTAGTGAAAAGAGTTGCCTTCACTAAGTGGGCCTGCATGCTATTTTTGGCGCAAGTCTATTTTTAGACTATGTCTATTTTTAGACATATGGATCATGTCTATGTTTATGGATGATTGATCAAGTTGGGAAAAATAGATGGACTTCTAGTTTTGATGAAAGTGTGAGTGATCACAGTGTGAGTGATCAAAGTCTATTTTTAGACTGGCTGTCAAAAATAGAAAAGTCAAATATTATTATCTCACAATAATATTTGGACTATAAACTTGATCTTATTCTCTTGGAGCACTTCAGTTTGAGCTACAGAGGTGGCACATGCAGCTGTCAGAAGGAAATACGCTTTTCTTATGAGTCAGTTGAGTTGTTGCATGCATGACTTCAGTTAGAACTCAAGTGAGTTGAGTTTAGTGGACTGGAGGTACAGTTGATGGAGTTGTGTTCAGTTTGACTTAGTTAAACTAGTTGTAGTTAGTCTAACTGCAGATAGACTAATGATGAGTTGTTAAACTAATTATTAACTCATAATACAACTAAAGAATACATCAGTTAACTCAGTTGCATGTCAGTGCATGTTCAGTTCAACAGGGACAAGTGGTAGAGAATCAGATTGCTATCAGTTGTGACTATAGTTGTGCATCAGATCTTGCACAATCAAGGGATTGAGTATGCCAATGAGTTTGCTCACGTATTTGGCCCACATTTTAGCCTTTGCTCACGTCCACAAAGAGTGAGTGACTATTTTGCAGGTGAAAAACGAGTTTGGGAAGCCATTCTCATCAGTTCTTGAGCAGGTATTGAGCAGTGGAGGCAGGCAAGCAGTGGAAGAGATTTGGAGATCAAATCTGAGCTGTATTGTGTGTAACAGGTGGAGATACTTGTGAGAAGTATTATGCTTTGTATTGTTACATGATTCAATCAATATAATATACAGATAGTGTGGGGTTTTTAGCGAGATGCTTTCCCTGGGATACATACTGTGTTTATGAGTTTGATTGATGCTTCTATGTGCGCCTGTGAATGTTTCTGCTTCTGTAAATTGATGATCAACGTAGAGGAGATTATGTATTATACATGTTCCGCTTATAATTGTATGATCAGGATAATCTCTGTGAATATGTGTTAAATTATTCAAAATTTCTACAGAGCATATAATAGAGGGTAAATGGTTTTTATATATTATTTATCAATATGTGTATTATAGGGAATTATTTATATAATAAACTGGACAAGCGGAGGGAAAAAAATAGGAATGATGGAGAAATTTGTGGGAGTATGAGAGTGTATGGAGAAATCTCTAGTCCAGAGTAAGTCAAGTGTCTATTTTCAGTCAGTGCTTCTAGATTTTTGCGAAGTCTGGGCCTGAGATGGACTTGAAAAAATACTTATCCCAAATCAATTTAGCTAGATTTTGGAGAAAATTTTCCAGGGTTCTTTTATAAATTTTTGATCAGATATAATCTTTTGTGCCTATCTATCTTGAATTGATCATCTAACCAAAGGAGAAAAAATAGGGAAGGGAGAAATGTTTCAAGGTAATGAAAATGGGGAAGGTGGTAATATGGCTGCATGGCTCACCGAAATAAACACTCTTCACATCCAACCCTTTAAACTTTTGCCTCCTGGTAAGTCACTACTCAGTTTTTTCTTGGCTTGTCATTCTATCTCGTGGGAACCTTGGAGAGATTAATTAATTAATGTATATTTAAATGCATGTTGTTGTAGACCCTCATGATGCAAAGGTGTGCATGAAGGATGTGGGTATCTATGGTAGATATTTCCACTATTTGAGGGTATGATGTTTTGTTTATGTATGCTTTTAACATAGTTTAAGAGTCATCGGATCTATAGGACATCCTCTAATAGAAAATTGAATTTATTCATAATTTGATCTAGAATTTTGGGATTTAAGGTCTGGTTGAACACATCACTTATAAGTTTCTTAGTTATGAATGGATAGTCCCCCAATTTTCTGCAAATTGTGGAATGGAATTTCAACCTATAATATACTCTTTTTTTGTGAATGGATTTCCTGCCTCTGTTTATTGATATGTTAAATGTAGTTGTTATATTTGTGCAGTTCATTGCACCCACTGCAAATAAAGGGAATAGTTAGATAACCACAATAAAACTAGTTTTAGGGGTTTTGATGTGCTTTCCACAAGAAAGGGATAATGTATCTCTTTTTTTCATTTTACACATAATAGTAATATGAAGGTCTTTGTATCAGATATTGAACATTCATCACCAAGGTGTAGGGGAATTGTATATAGGCCATGTAGATATTAAAGCATGTTAAAATAAGGATCAATCGATCAATGGATATGTACTATGTATTATTTGGATGATCTAATATGTAGTATATATTTTTGGATGATCTAATATCAATTGAGTAAAAATTATGTTTTCCAACTAATTCCGGCTAGATGCACATTCTACAGTGCAACATGGGGAATTATGTCATCTAATTGCAGCTAGATGCACATTCTACATTCAAGCATGGGGAACTACATTTGCTAATTAAAATTATATGCACATTCTACTCCTTTAAGATTGAGATCCTGAAATACCCTATATCATGGTAGATATCTACATCCTATCTATTCAAAAAGTACCTAGTTCTATATGTCTAATAATTAAGGCCACCCCTAAAGTCCTAGGATATATCCCATAGTGTGATAGGACTTCCTAATGAGTCACATCTATCACTATAGGGTTAGAATCAGATTCACTAGTAGGATATCTAGATCCTCCAATTAGCCTTGATGGGTAGCCTAGTTGGATGAAGCCCCTACCAAGTCATTACCCCTCTGTCATGAGGTGCAAGTTCAGTTATCCTTGGGTATATCAGGGTCAAGGCTTGAAAGTTTTGTCAACTAGGCGTGAGGCCCCTTCGGGTAGGCTTGCCTGTCTAAGGGTGTTGCGAGGAAAAAAATATCTAGATCCTCCAATCGTAGATTCGAGTAGAGAACAAACAGACCAGTCTACAACCTAGTATGGGGAACTGTGTCACGCTTGAGTGAGTGTAATGTTATGCCCAAGGACATATCATATTACCTAGTATGGGGGAGTTGTGTCAGGAGTGATTGACTGTAACATTGGTTGTCCTAGAAGGTGTATCATGTAGCCTAGTAGGAGAAGTTTTCTTTCAAATGGGTTTAACATTATTTGTATCTAGATGCACATTTTATAGTCCAATATGGGGATGTCTTATATACAGTATAGTATGGGGATGAGTTATAAGTGTAGTCATGAATGAGTGTAACATTGGTGTTATGTTTACTTTTCACATTAAATACATATAGAGAGAGATAGATATGTCTTAACTTCTTAATCCTAGATCTATCAAGTAGCAAAAGTTAATCCCATATTTATCAAGTAGGAGTAGGGATGGAATTATTTTAGGTGTATTTTTTTATAGAACTATTTTTACTTCATCAAAAGGGCTTACATGTCCAAAGATTTGATGCCTCTTCTTGATTAAGATGAAGTTGAAGTTAAGATAGATCTAGATTGGTCATATATCATTTTCAAAGAGAATGATGTATGGAAACCTATTATAAGAGACTCCAAGCCTATTCATGATGGTTGAAGGCAATTGACAAAGGAACTCAATGGCTATTGCATGCATGTTCCTTCTACAGTGTGACGTTCTCTTTACCAACTTCTAACTTCCTCGTGTGCTAGCTGGAAAGGTAGACCTTGTTTAGGAATTTGTGATTTTATGGATAATAATCCGTTGTGGTAGTTTTAATTTTTTTACTTAGGGTAGTTATATGTTTAAGTTTTAGGGTGTTTAGCTCATGGAAGTTTCTTTAGCAATCGACAGTTTTACTTAAAAAACTAGCTTTCTTGGTTTTGGTTGCAAACATTATGGTGTGTAGAATTTATTGTAAAACAACCAATGGTGATTGGTCATGAGTATGCTAGAATGATTGAGGAGGTCGGAAATGAAGTGAGACACTTGGCTCCTGGTGATCATGTAGATTTGGAGCATGTAATATTGTGCTGGTGATGTGAGAAATGTAAGTAAGGTTCCTACAATATGTGTCCCAACGTGAAGTTCTTTGTAGCACCTCTCATGCATGGTTCCTCGGCCAATCGCATTTTCATTTCCATCCCTTTTTTCTTACATAAGAGTAACAATAGGAAACAAAGGAGTTTTTTTTATATGTACCTTTCTATGAACCCAATATAATGGATGTCTTTATACCATCCGGATTCTAGAGTTTTCTTGTATGTGTTCAAACATTCTCTCATGATAGATTTGGAAAGATGGACATGCGTGATTTGGAAAATCATTTGCGATTTAACAAGTCATTAATATTCTTGATTTGTATATCCTATGTATTGTTATCAATCTTTCATTATTGAATGTTTATATACCATAGTCCAAGTTCACACTATCAAATGCACTTGGTAGCTTGGTTGTAATGTTTCTATAGAATGTTAAATAAGTAATATATATATGGTTCATCTCATCAAGCAAATCCATCTGTGCAGGTTATTTTGCATTCTCTAGTTGTTGATAGAAACATTATATCATTGGTGGAAAACTGTGTACTTGACATGGGAAAATGTGACTTAAGCTACGATTTTTGACATCGAGAACATATGCTCAAAAATATTTTAGAACCTTATTTATTTGGTGTTTGTTTGGATGAAGGAAATCATGCCCCACAAATTTTGAAAGAAGGAGAACACATTGTATTACTTGATTTACCTAGGCCTAAGGGTATTGAATTAGAAAAGTCTCAAGGTAGTTCTATAAAGCATGATGTTGGTGAAACATCTCTTCCATAGCATGAGATTCATGCAAACTTGTTCCCTGCACTTACAAAAAACATCCTTCTTTTGCCCAAGTTGGCTACATTATTGTATCTAGGAAGCAATGTTTGGGTTTTCTTGCCTGGTTCCCTTTCTCAGATTGTCCAAGATACAACTCCAAGTTATATACCTTTACCATAACTAGGTAGTCTGTGCCAATTTCACATCCATTAGACTGATGAGGTTAGGAAACCTACTGTATTAAAAGGCAAGGATAAGGACAATGATCAAGATAGTTTCACTAATATAAATGATAATACATATTTTCATTTTGATGGATCCTTTAGTGAAGAAAGTGTTATCACCTAGATTGACCTCTGCCTGAAGGGAGGCAATCCTAGGGTAACCACAAACCAAGCTTAGCCAAGTAGTTAGCCCTACGAGGCCAGGAGAGGTCTCTCTCCATAAGGATCTCAGTCAAGATGACAAGATCAGGTAAAGGATTTTAGGTTAGGTATAGTAACACGAAATTTTGATTGGATTTTGAAGGAGTTTTTCCAGATCAGGAGGAGCTGGGTAGTTTAGGTCTGGGAAATTAGGTTAGAAATGCAGGGTGTTCTATGGGGCAAGGTAGGTAGAGGCTTTAACACTCTTGGGCTTGATGGGGTGAGATTTTTAAGACTGGTGAGAAGCTAAGAAGGGCATGTGACAACTATGGATCCTTCCTGGACTACAGAAAACATGAAATGATGAATGATTTCCCAAGGCAGAGCACTGATACAATGGATTCTACCTATCAAATTTGAAAACATTCAACTAGAAGCAACGAAATGATATATGGAATACATAAAACATATAAACATATAATCACAGAAGAATAAACTGTACTAGAACTCCATACTACAGGGATCCCATAAAAATAGCTGCAAATCTTATTAATTTCCTACCAAACTGCTTACAAAAGGTGTACAATCAATGTCTGAGCATCTAGCTGAGTCCAACCCTTTACAATGAGAAAGAAGAAGAAGATATAGACATGATTTCAATCTCCTCCCATCCTCAAGGGTCGAATACCTAAGATGAGGAGCTAATATAACTAATACTGAACAAGAAATAGGAATATAGGCATCATCAACAACTTGCCTCTAAAAGTGAAAAACTGATTCAATTGAGCTCAAAATAACTTCTAAAGAAATGAATCTACCCTCTATCACTATTTATCTATCATAATTACATTCCAAGTAATCATTTACAATACCAAATCATCCACCATGAGAGATAATCCATGATTAGAGTAAAAAAACTGGAAAAATAGAAACCCTGAGCAAAACTGTCAAAAGCGCAGTGCTACTGGCCAAAAGCGCATCACCACTTTTAAGTCCCTTTTGGAGGCCTTCCCAGAATCCAAATTGAGCCCATAATAGCTCATTGGAAAGGTATTCAAGTCTACTTTCCAAAACACCTAGAGTTTCTGAACTTGAAGCTCATTTGACCCATCAAAACTTGATTCTCCCAAGACTGCTTCTGTGTGTCGAAAAAGTGGCAGAAAGGTCACTTTTAAGGTGTTTTTTGACCTTTTGGTGGGCCAGTTCTTCCCAAAAAAATTTGAAACGTGCTAGGGTGCATGTCCTCATTACTTTGAATCCAAAAATGTAAACCATTTCTTCAATGGGTACCCCTAGGAAAAGCGCAGCGCCACTATAGGCAGTTTTCCTGTGTATTGAAATCCAAAATTTGCAAATGACAAAATATTCTCAAAAATTCCCCAAAATTGGTGAGAAGCACCATAATCATGTGCTCTGATTAGCCAAGGAAGCTTCAGCTAGCATCCTAAGTCTATCCTCCTCTTTCTTTCCTTTCAAGGCTCGCATTAGCCTAGTTTTCATTCTCTTGACCCTCATATTGTAAATATTGTTTCGAGTCCTATAATGATAGGCCATGTGTCTGATCATCTAATTATCATTTTTGGCCTTTTGTAGCAGCTTCTCAAGGTGTAGGTTGACTTTTTCAAGCCAAGTCTCCCTATCATCTTCAATCTCCTGCTCAATAGGAGTCAAAGTGACTTGTGCTTCTTTGCCACTTTGTCGTTCCAACTTGAGCATTTATAGCTCCACGAGGACTTGTTTGTCACTCAATTGTTTGTTTTCTTGATCCAAGTATGCAATGGCATATTTGGTCGTCTCCAAATTGTTTTCCAAAGCTTGTACTTGAGCTTCTCTTTCCCGTATGATGATGTCTTTGATGGTTTCTTCATCTTGAGCCTCTAAGTCAATGACTTGAACCCCATGACGATCGTCATGCTGAGTCAAGTCAAAGTCCCTTTCCTCCTCATCATCAAGACTCTGCTCTGGCATCTTTTCCTTGCCTTTGTGTAGCTGCTGCACTTGTACCTATTGTGTCGATGAAGAAGGCAAGGCCCCTTCCACATCCTGTGGAGAAAACACTTGCCTATGAACTGATGAAGAAGGCAAGGCCCCTTCCACATCCCGTGGAGAAAACACTTGCCTATCTGCTGCAAATAATCTCCTAGTGCCCCTCTGATATGTCATGTAGATGGGCACCTCAGTAGTTCTTGTCTCCTTGGCTTCCTCATCTGTTTTCACTGGGCTAGAAGGTCCTCCTATTTCTTGAGGCACTGGTGAAGGAATTTGAGGACCTCTGAAGATCTCATGAGAAATAAAGGTCTCCCAAGGGATGTTAAGGAGACTGAGATGATGAAGCACAATGACCTTGATCAGAGAGTAATGATAAAGGTTGCTCATCTGTTGAGGGTAAGGATTCCTTTAGATAATAAAAGCCATCTTGTTAATACTCTTAAACAAGTAGTAAGGGAGGTTTAACATCCTCACCCTAGTAAAATGCATGAGGAGCTTGATGTGATAAGTGTATCGCCTGGAGAACCTGCCCTCACAAGTGAAATACTTCATGATGATTTTCATCATGGGGACATACTTGTTCTCAAGAAACCTAAAAGGAAATAGTCTCTTCACCTGATTTTTATACTGGGGTTTAATATAAGGTTCATAATAGAACTCATCTAGATCTTGGCGCTTGAACCACTTCTCCCCTACATTAGGAATCCTAGTGGCATATGAAATAATTGATCTGAATTGGATCCTAAACACTATCTAAGTTTTCATGACTTTCTCAAATTATGCCAAAAGATTCAAGTCTTAGAAAAATCAAGCTATCAAAAAGAATCCTCATGACAGTTGCAACTGTGTCCAGAGTGGAGCAACGAGGACCCTCGGTCGAGTGCGCAGACCATTGGCCCATGGTAATGTGCGCTGGCACAAACTGGCAAAATCGGAGGCTAGTTTGAGAAACAGAGTTATATTATGATACGCGATTAGCGCTAAGCTCTAATCGCGTATCGTAGGGTGTCCCCCTCAGTGAAGGAAAGCCCCAAAGCACTCGGACCAGAAATCTCTATGAAATGCAGAAAAGTAATGCATTCAGTTCCATAGTGCGGGATTCCACAAATCGGTAGGATATCGGAAGGTCTTGAGGTAGTAAGCAGCTTTGACTGAGTCTCGCCCGATGCCACACATTGAGCGACATGCGTCTGGTGGATGAGAGAGAAAACTGCCCACATCGGATGGGTAAATGTCATGGAACTTTCCCACCCAATATGCACGATGACCGTAGGATCTAGGGGGCCCAAATCAACAGTGGAGGCGCATTCCGATAAATGACCAGATTTGACAAGGTTGTAGAGCAAGATTACAGGGGATTTGAAGTCCAACATGGAAGATGAGTTGGCAAATGAATCGTATTTCACGGGCGATCTTGAACCAAATGGAATTAATGGCCATTCAAATATGATTCAAGGAATTTGACACCCAGTTTGTTAGGAAATAGGTGGCCACCTCCCTGCGAAGCGTTACACAGTGATGATGATGCAAACCAAGGAATTCGAATGAACAGGGGAAGGAAAACCAGAATGCTGAGAAGCGGAAACGAACCGATAGAAAGCAAACTAGCTTTAAAGCCATGAATTGACAGAGAAAGCTTGAGAGGGAGGAGTTAGTTAGCCGCAGAAAGCTAAGAGCAGAGAACAAAGAGTAGAAGCCGAGCTGACCTGAAGGCAACATCCAGCCAGACAGAGCTAGAGAGAGAGCCAGAGAGTCTATGCACTCCAGAGAAAGCTTGAGAGGTTCAAGCGAGCTCCTCGGCTTAGGCTTGTCATGTATGAGTTTCAGATTGGGCTCATACTACTGTGACCAGTAGAGGTCAAGTACCAGTAAGGAGAGTCTGTGTACTCAAATCCTACTAATTCATATATGTTGAGTGAGACTCAAATTGAGCTCACTGTTGTAAAGAAACTCTGCTTTGAAAACATAATATAAAGGCCACTATTAAAAACTGGACTAGGAGATGTAGCCCAGGAGTATTGGGTGAACTCCTTATTAAACTTGTTGTATTACATGTTTCCCTGTTATGTTTTCTCTAACTACCTCAGTGTCTATGTATTTTGCAATCTTATCGATCCATTACATAAAGTAACATAGGCACATCCATGCACGAGTCTGTAATACCTTTAAATTCTTTGTCTTGGATAAATTCCAGATCAAGTGGTATCAGAGCTCAAGTTTACTAAGTTAGACAAGCTTGTGCTAGATTTTGTTATTGAATGCTAACTAGATCAAAGCTTAAACTAGGAGAAGGAGAGTTGATTGAAACTAACCCTCAAATTGGAAGAGTCTATCCTAAGAGGAAAATGACAGAAGAAACTCCCTTGGAATCAGACCCTCAGTTCATGGATAGTTTCATGACCATGAGAGCCATGGTAGAGGAAATGTTTAGAGAATTTAAGAAAGGTAGAGAGGAAGATTCATCAAAATCCAAACAAGATAAAGGTGTAGAAGAATCCTTCCTCCATGACTACTCTAAAGGCAAGGGGAAAGAAGAAAAACTTCCCACACCTCCTAGTAGCCTTGAAAACAAAAATAAAACATCTTTGATTAAATTAGATGTTAAATCTGATTTACCAATAAATGATGGAGAGTTGAATGCAGAGAAGCTGGATAATTGCATTAGACAGATTGATGTTTATTGTAGAGTGCAGAATATCGATTAAGACAGTGCGAGGAATTTTGTATTCATTATACAGTGGACTATTCATAAACAGATGGCTGCGTCCATATTGTGTCTACACGTGTCTATACTTGTGATGTATTTCAAGATCATTCCTATATCAAAGCAGTAGTTAGTTTTCTAGTCAGTTTTAATCTGAGTATGGGAATGCCTACCTCAGCAATGATATGATCTCATATATATATTTTGCATTGAATGTTTTTACAGGTTCCAACCGGGCTCTCCGCAAGATGATCCTCGAAATGATAAAGTACTTCACTCTTCCTAGATGATAAATGAAATCCTCATCTACTACAGAATTCACACTTTAAGGGGAAATCTGTTACACAAAATATTGTCACCATGACTATTTGCAGTCAGTATGGGTCTATCATCATTCATACTGTCCTCCTAAGCAAGTCTCAAACCTCAGCTCTTCATGTCAAGCTTTGAAAATGAGAGAAAGACCTTAAAAATCAATAAATCTCTGGTTCTGCACTTTCTCTCACTGTTGCCTGTGGTCCCACACCCTTTGTTCGTGTTACCTGCGGACCTGCCCGCTCTGTCTCTAAAGGAGTGGGTGCGGAACTCTGTGAAAGTAAAAAAGGCACAAGTTTATTCTTAAAAACTCACTTTGGGTTAATTCTAGATGATTCTAGAGGGAATCTTAACATGGATGGTTCGCTCCTAAGTGGTTCATGCATCCCAAAAGTGAAGGAGCTAATCCCTTGATGAGAGGAGCTATCCCTTTGAAGGAGGGCTTTATCCATTTGAAGGTGGACCTAGTAACTTCCCTCCATTGCACTATAAATTAAGGCATTGGGCTGGTTGCTAGAGGGGTTAGAAGCTGAAATTTTTTTAGGGTAAATGCTGGTGGAATTGAGACTTCCTAGTTAAGCTTGAGAGGAGAGATTACATACCTTTTGGCTTCATTAGGAATAGAGTGAAACTTGTCAAAGTAGAGGAGACTTCTTGCTGGACTGTTGGGTCCCTATAATACTAGTGATTACCCCATTACTATTGTAGTTATACCCCTTATTTATATTGATGTACCCATGTAGTTCCCATATTGTTACTATTGTGCCACATAGAAGCCCACTATTGTTATTGTTGTGCCCTACAATATTATTGTTATGTAGGCTTTGATTGTATTGGGACCACTTAGACTCCTATATATAGAAAGGAGGTATTTTCATTTGTATCATCCAAGAATTGTTCATTTATGTAATGTAAAGGAGGTTGCTCCCTCGAAGAGGCTGAATTCTAAGGCGTGGATCTCTCTTTTCTATCTTTTTGTGAGCTGGTTTCATAACATTTGGTATCAGAGCTTTGGATTCTAGGGTTTCGCTGCTCCAAACAGGTCATCGTGGCATTTTCGCTATAACATTGTTTCTGTGACGTTTCAGAAGTAAAACAAAAAACCCATTTGAGAAGAAATTGCGCTGAACCTTGGGTCTGAATTTCAGAGCTTTTTGCGCGATATTTGCGGAGATATGATCTGAGGAAGTTGGTCTTCTTGCAGACTCTTTAATTACATTCAAAACAGGTGACCTGGGGAAAATCGTCATAACTTTCTCTCTGGGGATCGGATTGAAATTTCGTAAGAAGGTACAGAAAGAGGACAGACTGTAGTTTTTTTTATGTGTGTTTCAGATTCAAAGGTTGAAACAGGGACTCGTGGCAAGTCGTACAAGTTCGCTGTACTGAACCAGTCTAAAAGCTAGTCACTGTGGGAGATTTCACATAACTCTTCCTTGGAGAATCCAATTTGGCTCAGACTTGTGGCATTGGAAAGAGGACACAGAAGGCTACTACAGGTAGCAATTTTAGAATTGGAGGATCCGAAATTACAGAGATACATCAGATTCAATATCAGGCTTCTATAAAGTGAAAAAAGGTGTGTAGTTTTTTTTAATTTTTGTGTAAGCTTGGTTTAACGGAATTCAAAGGGCATAGTAAAACATTATTATTGGTAACTAATGCCCCGAGGAAAGAAAATGCAAACACCTAGTAAGGAACCTGAAAGCTCTAGCATGACTCATGAAGAAGAGGAAGAAATGCTACATGATATATCAAAATTACAAGAACAAGTGCAACAAATGTCACGCTCACAAAAGCTAACAGAAGCTAAGATAAGTGGCGTGGAATCTAAGATAAATGGCATGGAATCTAAGGTAAATGGCGTGGAATCTAAGATAAAGGGCATGGAAGCTAAGATGGATGGCATGGAAGCTAAGGTGAATGGCATGGACGCTAAAATTGATGGCATGGATGATAAGATGGATGAATTGAAGAATTTGCTACAAGAAAGGGTCACTAATGGTGAAAAGGTAGTAAAGGAAACTCATGATGAGAACAAAAGAAATGTTAATCATGATTCCATAGACTCTAATGTTGGATCGAAGACTCACCATGTTCCAAAAATCGATATGAGGAAGTTTGATGGCAAGGATCCCGCCACATGGATATTACAGATGGAGCAATTCTTCGATCTCAATAATGTGCAAAACACACAAAAGGTACGTATGGCAACTTTATATTTGGAACCAAATCAGTTTGTATGGTATCAATGGCTTTGTTCTCGTAAACAATTTATCACTTGGGCAATTTTTACGGAAGAATTGATAGCACATTATGAGGATACAAAAAGCAACACTTTTTTTAGCCAATTGATAAGTCTCAAACAAAAGGGTTCAATAATGGAGCACATTGAGGAGTTCCAAAAATTGAACATAAGGGTAAAAGATATTCCAGAGGAGCATAGGATTGATGTGTTCATAGGGTCTTTAAAGGATAATATCCAACATGATGTGCGCCTTTGGGAACCTGATTCATTAGAGAAGGCATTCAGGTTAGCAAGAAAAATGGAAAGCAAAATTATGGCAACTAGGAAGCATACCATTCACAACTATAAAGACGGAAGTGTTGTTGCCCATAGTCTTCCACAACCTACAAGGTTGACACCACAACAATTGGAAGAAAAAAGAGCAAAAGGGCTTTGTTACAATTGTGATAGCAAATACACAAAAGGTCATAAGTGTGCTGAGAAGAAATTATTCTACATAGATTGTGAAGAGGAAGAAGAAAAGGAGCAAGAAAGGTCAAAAGAAGAGGATATATTCCAGGAACAAAGCCTAGATGAAGAACAAATAAATCCGACCATATCTTGTAATGCATTGGCGGGAATTACCACTCCTCAAACCATCAAGATAGAAGGACAAATCAAGAAGAAAAAGGTAATAGTGTTGATTGATTCAGGAAGCACCCACAATTTTATTCATTGTAGGGTAGCAAAAGAATTGAATTGCTTCCTATATCCAGCACCAGAGTGTCAAGTGATGATTGCAAATGGAGGAACAATAAATTGTTCTGGAAAGTGCCATAATATCAAGCTATCCATGGGAGAATATGTATTGACTAGCCCAATGCTTTCCATTCCAATGGGAGGTGCTGATGTTGTACTAGGAGTCCAATGGCTACAATCCTTGGGTACAATAGCTTTTAATTTTCAAGAACTTTTCATGAAATTTTCTGTGGAAGGAAAGGAAGTTGAATTAAGGGGTATTGCAGGGAAACCAGGAAAGATAATCAGCTCTAATGGCATGACAAAGCTTCTAAAAAAGGAGCAAAGAGGTGTAATTGCACAATTATGTTCGCTAGATGTTTCCACATTGGAATCATCTATTTCTCCAGATCTCCAAAAAGTCCTGGACAATCATTCCAAGGTATTTGAGACTCCCAAAGGTCTCCCACCTATGCGTGATCATGATCATGCTATTCATCTGATTCCAGGAAGTGTTCCTCCAAACATCAGGCCGTACAGATATCCATATGTCCAAAAAAGTGAAATTGAACGTATGGTTGCAGAAATGCTAGAGGCTGGTATAATTCAACCGAGTCAAAGTTCTTTCTCAGCTCCAGTAGTATTGGTGCACAAGAAGGATGGATCATGGCGCATGTGTCCAGATTATAGGGAGCTCAACAAGCTCACTATTAAAGATAAGTTCCCCATTCCTGTTATTGATGAATTACTGGATGAATTGCATGGATCAATTTACTTCACCAAGTTGGATCTTCGTTCGGGATATCATCAAATCAGAATGAAGATTGAAGACATTCCGAAAACAGCATTTAGAACTCATGAGGGTCATTATGAATTTTTGGTCATGCCTTTTGGCCTTACCAATGCACCTTCAACATTTCAAGGTTTGATGAATTCAATTTTCAAACCATTCCTTAGAAAATTTGTGTTAGTATTTTTTGATGATATACTAATCTACAGCAAGTCTTGGAAGGATCATGTTGAACATGTTGACAGGGTGTTACAACTATTGGAGGAGAAACAATTATATGCAAAAAGATCCAAATGTTTCTTTGGAGTCCAGGAGGTGGAATATTTGGGTCATATTGTATCTCATGAAGGAGTTAAGGTAGACCCTAGCAAAATTAAAGCCATTAAGGAATGGAAAATCCCCACATCCATAAAGCATCTGCGAGGATTTCTTATTGAAGAAAGATTCATTTTCATGGACTTCGGAAGCAACAAAGGCCTTTGAACATCTTAAAGAGGCAATGTGCCAAGCACCGGTCTTAGCTACGCCGGACTTCACAAAAACCTTTATTGTGGAATGTGATGCTTCAGGAAATGGAATTGGTGCTGTTCTAATGCAAGATGAAAGACCCATTGCTTTTGAAAGTCGTCCAATCAAGGGAAAGTTTTTAAGCAAAGCTATTTATGAGAAGGAAATGTTGGCAATACTCCATGCACTTAAGAAATGGCGACCCTACCTAATGGGAAGACACTTCAAGGTAAAAACGGATCATGATAGCCTTAAATACTTTTTAGAACAAAGATTATCCTCTGAAGAGCAACAAAAGTGGGTCACAAAGATGTTGGGTTATGACTTTGAAATCATCTACAAAAAAGGGAAGCAAAATGTGGTGGCAGATGCACTCTCAAGAAAGGATGAGGATGTGGAAGCATTGTTGTGTGCCATTTCTATTATCCAACCAGATTGGATAAACGAAGCAAGGGAGGAATGGAAGAATGACGAAGAAGTGTGGGCACTTATTCGAAAGCTACAACAAGATTCCAGTACTTCTGATACATTTAGCTGGAAAAATGATTCGTTATGGTACAAAGATCGCTTATACCTCTGTAAGAATTCCCAGCTAAAACAAAAGATTCTTATGGAATTGCACACTTCTCCCTTAGGAGGGCACTCAGGATTTTTAAAAACTTACCACAGGGTTAAGAAGGAATTTTTTTGGGATGGCCTTAAATCAGATATTCAAAAGTTTGTGGCGAAATGTTTGGTTTGCCAACAAAATAAAGTTGAAACAATTAAGACACCGGGTCTATTACAACCTTTATCCATTCCAAGCCAACGTTGGGAGGAGGTTTCAATGGATTTTATCACAGGTTTACCCAAGTCTGAGGGAAAGAGTGTCATCATGGTGGTAGTTGACAGACTTACCAAGTATGCACACTTTTGTGCATTATCACATCCATTTAAAGCCAGTACAGTTTCTACTGCATTTATGGAAACAGTTCAAAAGCTACATGGAAACCCAAAGATTATTGTAAGTGACAGAGATCCCATTTTCACTGGAAATTTTTGGACAGAATTATTTTCTTGTCTTGGTACTCAGTTAGCTCATAGCTCATCTTATCATCCTCAATCTGATGGGCAAACTGAGATAGTAAACAAATGTTTGGAAGGATATCTTCGTTGCTTTGTATCTGATAAACAGACACAATGGGTCAAATGGTTGCCTCTGGCTGAATGGTGGTATAACACTTCCTTCCATACAGCAACAAAAATGACCCCATTTATGGCACTTTATGGGTATCAACCACCATCCATCACATCATATTTAAGAGAAAATTCTAAGGTTCAGGCAGTGGAACATCACATCGAACATCAACAACAAGTCCTCCAACTCTTAAAGGATAACCTCGTGTTGGCACAAAATAGAATGAAACAACAGGCAGATCAACATCGCAGTGAAAGAAGTTTTGATGTAGGTGATTGGGTATTCCTACGGCTACAACCATATAAGCAAATGTCCCTCAAGCAAGCTAAGAAGGATAATAAATTATCACCAAAGTATTATGGTCCGTACAAGGTGTTGCAAAAGATTGGTACTATGGCATACAAATTGGAGCTTCCTGCAGCTTCTCGATTGCACCCAGTTTTCCATGTTTCATGTTTAAAGAAGGTTATAGGCGACAAGCTCCCAGTTCAAACAATATTGCCAGAACTTGACGAGGAAGGAAAAATTATATTGGAACCGGAAGCAGTCACAGAAACAAGAACTCGACAGCTACGAAATCGATCAATTTCAGAGTATCTTATCAAGTGGAAGAACTTATCCGCTGAAGATTCCACATGGGAGGATGAGAATTTTATGCAGAAGTATCCAGAACTACTCAAGCGTTGAGGACAACACTTTTTTGAAGGAGAGGGGCATGTTGGGTCCCTATAATACTAGTGATTACCCCATTACTATTGTAGTTATACCCCTTATTTATATTGTTGTGCCCATTAGTGCCCATATTGTTACTATTGTGCCCCATAGAATCCCTCTATTGTTATTTTTGTGGCTTATAATATTATTGTTATGTAGGCTTTGATTGTATTGTGACCACTTAGACTCCTATATATAGAAAGGAGGTTTTTCATTTGTATCATCCAAGAATTGTTCATTTATGTAATGTAAAGGAGGTTGCCCCCTCGAAGAGGCTGAATTCTAAGGCGTGGATCTCTCTTTTCTATCTTTTTGTGAGCTGGTTTCATAACATGGACTCTGGGAGGAGCTTGTACAACATTAAGGCACAGGTTGTAAAGTTCTTCTTTGATTTGAGTTAATACAATCAGATTCATTTTTCTCAAAAAATTGTCTTATGTGATTTGTTTCGTGAATTCCTTGATCATCATGATAAGTATGCTTTATTATATTGGCTTTTCAGGTGCTATTTAATGTGTGTGCTTATTTGTGTTTGCAAATTCTCTATAATGGATCTCATTTGGATCAACGGAGCGAGGCTTCCACAAACTTGCATTGGACCCAAGGTAGGCCTAAAACACTTGTTTGCCTTTATTTATAAATTGCATATTTAGAGAAAGATAGAGTTTGTTTGGTTTGTTTGTCGCTAGATATCATTATATACTAGGGAGGTCGCTCTTGTCCGCAAGAACGACTTATCCGCAAGAATGAGCTATCATGGGCCCACTTTAGATGCCAGGAAGGTCTCTAAAAGGGGCCTAAAAGTGGCACTATGTGTTGAGCAAGTGGTGCTGCGCGTAGGGCAAATTTTGCTCAGGACGCCTATTTTTCCAATTTTTCACTATGATTGTGGATTTTCTCTCATGATGGATATTTTACCAATGTAAATGATGATTTGGCATGTAATTATGGTAGGTAAATAGTGATAGAGGGTATATTCATTGGATTAAAGGTTGTTTTGAGGGCAATGAATCAGTTTCCCCTCTTTTAGAGGCAAGTTGTTAGGTAGCGTGGAATTCAGTTCCTTGTTTAGAATTTGTTGAAACAACTCCTTTTATCATGGATTCGACCCCTGATGGCTAGGATGAGTGGTTCTGATGTCTATATCATGTATTTTCTTAGCCATTTGTAAAGGTTGGACTCACTTGGATGCTCAGAGCTTGATTGTACATCATTGTAAGAAGTTTGGCAAGGAGATTAATAGGATTTGCAGCTATTTTTATGGGATCCCTGTGGTATGGAGTTTTAACACAGTTTATTCTTTTGTTATCATTTATTTACATGTTTTATGTATTCCACCATCCATTTCATTGCTTCTTATTGAATGTTATCAAGTTAGATAGGTAGAATCCATTGTAACAGTGCTCTGCCTTGGGAAATCATTCAATATTTCATGTTTTCTACAATTTGATAAGGATCCATGATTGTTACATGTCCTCCTCAGCTCCTCATTAGTCTTAAACACCTCACACCATTAAGCCTAAAGTTCTAAATGCCTATGCCTATCTTGCCCCATAGAACACCCTGCATTTCTAACCTAATTTCCCATACCTAAACTGCCCAGCTCCATCTGGTCCAGCAAAACACCAATAAATTCAATCAAAACCTTTCAATCTACCATACCTAGCCTAAAATCCTTTACCTGATCCAGTCATCTTGACTGAAATTCTAAAGGAGAGATCTCTCTCCTGACCTTGTAGGGCTAGCTACAAGGCGAAGCTTAGTTTTTGGTTACCCTAGAAGTTGCCTCCCTTCACCCTGAGGTAAATATAGGTGATAACATAGTGGCGACCATACTAGGGAATGTAGTTTTATGTTCCTCAGCAAAATGTATGAGGTTCATATCTAGATCTGATTGTTGATGGTGGACAATGATCAGACACCGGAAGGTTGAAATAATTCACCTGGCAAC
The DNA here is from genome assembly GCA_031772625.1 of Pinus tabuliformis. NCBI lineage: Eukaryota > Viridiplantae > Streptophyta > Pinopsida > Pinales > Pinaceae > Pinus > Pinus tabuliformis. The sequence goes on along the minus strand of CM062819.1, from coordinate 1,477,510,315 downwards.
TCTAAATCAGTGTCAAGATCAGATCTAAGGACTCCACTGGAGGATGAACCTGACCAGTAGAAACATGAAAAGACAATATGGAAGGATCAGGTATTCAAGTTGGAATTTCATCCAAGAAATTATGTTCTTTTTTATAAATTATTTCTTCTCTTTTCCCGAGAATGTCAAGAAGGCTTTACAAATTATATTGTATTCGAGGAAAGGTCATAGACCCGCATTTGATTCTTTCCATTTGAATATTGTGAATATGGAATATTCATGTGCCTTTGATCTTGATTAAGACCCTTCTTCTGAATCTCATGATCACTGTGTTCAAACTGATGAGCCTCAAGAGACCAAGAATGATTCTACACCTTCCCTATATACCCCTATACCTTGTAAAATCCTAGATAGATACAAGCCTCTGATTTTACCTCCTATATCCCATGCTTTCCATAAAAATCATTACCTATATCTACCAAGATTTGATGGTGAATGTGACAACATCACTGCTGAGAGACATGTACTGAATTTTGAGTCTTTTCTTGAGCTTTTTGAAGTTGATGAAGAGGATGTTAGTATTAGGATTTTTTCTCTTTCTTTGCAAGGCAAAGTCAAGAGTTGGTTCAAAACCCTGCCTAATGCGAGCATCTCAGATTTCCAGCAGTTCGTCAAAGTTTTCCTCGATGAGTGGGTGGTCAGACAAAAACCTTTCTTGATTGTAGAAGAGTATAACCAGCTAAAAACACTACCAGGGGAGATAGTACGATAGTTTTCTTCCAGATTTAACCAAGTTTATTGTTAGATGTCTGTTAATATAAAGCCTCCTCCAGCATCTGCTCTCTTACACTACTCAGAAGCCTTTGATCTGGAAATGAAATTTCAGCTGAGAGAAAGGAACTTTGCAACACTTGAAGAGATGTAGAATAGTGCAGTAGATGTAAGGCTAATCTATTGATCAAAAGGGAAAAGTTGAAGGAAGAAGAGAGGAAGAACATAGATCGAGAGGAATTGACATCTTTAGATGTAAAGCTTAAAATTTTGGTAAGTTCAGTGGAAGAGATGATGCAAAAGATCACCACAAGGAATGAGTATGATGCTCAAGACCATGGCTCACTGATTGAAGAAAAACAAGTGGTTGATCCAAAACATTTTCTTTCTTATCCCAGTTATCATAGAACTGATAATTATTGTTTTATAGATCATCTTGTAGAAGAGAGATATGTTGATCTGACATGTATGCTCGATGATGTGTTTTATAATGATGATTCACCTAAGTTTGATTAGTATGATGATGATTATGTTCTCCAAACAGAAGCTTGTCTTGTAGACAAATCAGTAGCTGGTTTGTGGAAGGTTCACTTTCAACAGCTCGAATATAATGATCACCTGATGCATATGAGCTATGGAAGTGAGGAGGAAAGTGCAACAAATTTATAAGTAAGTGAAGGATATTTGCCTTTTTGTTTTACTTCGTTTTAGATCATCAGAGACAACTTTCGTGCAATTAGAAATAAACTGTCGAGAATTTTTGATCTAGACCATCTAGAGGGCAGTGAAATCCTTGTTCAAGACTTCTCATATTTAGATTTGCAACCCCAAAATTCTGCTGAATGTCAGGTTGCAAATGAAGACTTGGAAGCTGAAACATATGATCAAATGATGCAATATGGTTTCGTACCATTACGTTTTGAATCATTTTAGTTTTTGAAAGGGAATTTCGCATAGTATATCTTCAAATGAGGAGCCTATAGAAAATCATGCAATCTCATTGGAACCAATATAAAATGGTTTGAAACAGTCTTTTCAAGTTCTTCACGATCGAGTAGCTAATGTGTTGGATGATGTCTGCAGTCAAAGTCCTTTTCCATTAGCTAACTGTTAGCTTGAAAAAAAGTATTGATACAAAGTTGATCCAGCAACGGGTTTCTTTGTCATTTTCAGTAGGATTCTCATCACAAAGCTCAAATGAAATTTTGCATTCATGGTACGAGGAGAAGCAAAGTAATCCATTGGATGAGCTAAGTCCCAGTGCACATGAATTTCAAGATCCTCATGCAGTTTCTTTGGAGTCAAATAGAGAATCCATATTATTCAATATGGGAAAATTTGGATATGTTTACAAGTTTTCATGGGAGTTGCATTTCAGTAGTGCTCTCTTCTTTCGCATAAACAAGCACTTGCGGAGAATTCAAATAGTAGCCAAAATGCTTACTTGGTTGCAATGGTTGTTTCATCTCACCTGATCAGGTGATGAATGGAAAAATTATAGTAGGTTTTATTGAATAAGCTCCATTTTGAGCATCTTTTCCTGTTTGTCAGTTGTGTTTTAGTATTGAGTAAAAGTCAGTTTGTGTCTTTGAGTCATCAGTATTGAGTCATGTATTTAAAATTGAGTTTTTTTTTACTCGATGCCCAATGGATAAGGATACTTGGTCTACAGTGTTCTTGGCACCTCCAAGGAGCTACCATCCCCAATGGAGTGAATGTTAGTGTCAGTATTTGCATCCTCCCATCAGTGATAAAAAATCCTCTTTCCATATCATTTTAGGGGTCTGATTCAACAATTTTTTATCATTCCACTAGGTCATGCAAAAAATTAGTCATTGATGGCAGTCCTAGTCCAAAAACATCACTCTTCCCTAAATGTGATTACTTGCTGGCATGGTTTCATATCTTGTTGACTGTACATCATCCATAAAGTTATTTTTATCATGCCATTTGTATCAATCATGAGGTCATTATGTCATCTTGAAATTCAGTTCTTCAAGGTCTCATTAGGTCTTCAAGGTTTCTCAACGTTTCATTAGGTCATTACGGTTGTCAAGGTTCCATTCCATTGCATAATACTAGCAAGTAAAGGGTGATCAAATAACATCCCTTCACCATGTGAAGATGATTTGTAAATATAAATGCTTATTTCATTATGTAATTTTATGTCTTTCAAATGTAATAATTTCACCATCCCAAGCTGTTAACTCAGTGTTCCAAAGATGCCAGACCATCAAAAGATCAATTTTTCAAAGGAAATAGTCAAGTTAAAGGGTAAAGTTTCAAAGGGCTAAGTGCATGCCAAAGGGAGTTGTTTTTTTCCCAAGGGTGTCCAAACCATCATTTTCCACAAGCACTAAACCCTAATTTCCTCACCCATTGAGCTATGGTTGGCTATGAAATCAGAGACATCTAAGTATATGAGGCATAAGAGAGGTCATTTTAGGGAGTATGAGACCATTCTAACTCATACACATCATGTCTCCATCGTTTTTCAATAAGTCTTTCCAAGGGACAAATCATTTTCCACGCATAGGGCCGGTTTTTCTTCAAACTATGTTTTATAGCAAAAATGGAATAATTTGGAAAAAGTGAGAGACGTGTTTGTCCACAATAGGCCAAGGAAGAAAAACCTCCTTCACTTTTTACACAGGTGTCATCTATTTATAGAAATGTCAAAAATACAGTTGCTTCAGGAGAGTTGATGCACTTCTGGAGTGACCTTGGGAACATAAATATTTCTCCTATCTCAAATGACCAAATGACTAGTTTGATGAGTTAAATGATAACTAGAAACAAATATATTCCCAATGAGCTATCATGAGCTCAATTTTGAGTTGAGGAAGACCTCCAAACATTGATTGAAATAACACACTTCATTTTGGCAGCCTCATTATGCACATTTTGACTAGTCTTGGGATATTGGACTTTTGACAGGGAAAATTAACTCCAAAGTGAACAATTCAAGATGTTCTAGAAAGTAGACTTGACGCGCGTTCCAACGAGCTATCCCATGCCCAATTTGGACCTCAGGAAGTTATTCAAAAGTGAGCTTAAAATGGCACTACGTGTTCAGGGAGTGGCGTTGCCTGTCGGGAAAAATTTCCCAACGTATTTTTACACTGACGCTACCCGTAGAGGGTGGCACTGCGCTTTTGAGTGAAGGCACTGCGCCTTTCCTAGAAGTGATAAAAAACCTCCAAATCTTCTAGCAGACATCAAATTTTCTTGGTTCTTCATGATTGCAAGTAAGTACATGTTCTTAACCTTGGTTTTGGGTTGCTAAATTTGGTTTATAAACATCATTGGTCATGTGACCTCGAAACCATAATTTCTCCCTAATTCTACCTAAACCCTAGGTCCTTCCTACTCCTCTTAAAACCCAGCCCTATGTCATAAAATCACCCTATCACTTTTCCCTTTTTCCCATTCTCTTTCGCATTTTCTCCCCAAGAGATCAAGACACAAAACCTCATTCCTCACTTCCATTCATTTCCTAGTTGTAAGCCTATTTTCCCCATTCCCTCATTCCTCAGTTCCATACACTTTAATCTTGCCAATATGGATTGGGAAGACCTTGATAATGAGGAGGAAAGAGAATTTGAGCTAGCAGAGCATGATAAGCTGGAGCAGCATTATACTCATCATGGAGTGGAGATTATTGATTTAGAAAACCAAGATGAGGCTACAGTCCAAAACATGCTTATGATGGAAAAGGATTCACACATCCAAATGTTGATGGAAAATCTGGCAAGGGCTAAATTTTTCATCACCTACTTGAAATAATAAAATAAGCAATTGAATGATAAACAAGTCCTCATGGAGCTAGAAATGCTCATATCACTTTGACTCCTACTAAGTTGGAGATTGAAGATGATAGGGAGACTTGGCTTGAGAGAGTCAATGTACACCTTGAGAAGCTGCCACAAAAGGCCAATAGAGATAATCAGATGATCAGACACATGGCTTATCATTACAGGACCCGCAAGAGGATTTGCGACATGAGGATCAAGAAAATGAAAGCTAGGTTAAGGTGGACCTTGAAGGGAAAGAAAGAGGAGGATAGACTTAGAATGTTGGTTGAGGCTTCCTTGGCTCATCAGAGCACATGACGGTGGTGCTTCACACAAATTTTGGGCAAATTTTGTCATTTGCAAATTTTGAATTTTAATACACAAGAAAACTACCCTGAAGTGCAGAACCACTGGCATTGCACTTTTCCTAGGGGAACCCAATGGAGAAATGGTTTGCATTTTTGGATTCAAAGCAATGAGGACATGCACCCTAGCAAGTTTTAAAGTTTTTGGAGCAGAACTGGTCCACCAAAGGGTTCAAAATCACCCTAAAAATGACCTTTCTGCTACTTTTTGGACACACAGAAGCAATCTTGGGAGAATCAAGTTTTGAGGGGTCAAATGAGCTGCCAATTAAGAAATTCTAGGTGTTCTAGAAAGCATACGTGAAGACCTTTCCAATGAGCTATCATGGGCCCAATTTTGATGCCGGGAAGGTCTCCAAAATGGGCCTAAAATTGGCGTTATGCGTTGAGCTAGTGGTGTTGCACGTAGAGAAAATTTTTCTCAGGACGCCTATTTTTCCAAATTTTCACTATGATTGTGGATTTTCTCTCATGATCGATGTTTTACCAATGTAAACGATGATTTTGCATGTAATTATGGTAGGTAAATAGTGATAGAGGGTAGATTCATTGGATTAAAGGTTGTTTTGAGGGTAATGAATCAATTTCCCCTCTTTTAGAGGCAAGTTGTTAGGTAGCCTGGAATTCAGTTCCTTGTTTAGAATTTGTTGAAACAACTCCTCTTCTCATGGATTCGACCCCTGATGGCTAGGATGAGTGGTTCTAATGTCTATATCATGTATTTTCTTAGTCATTTGTAAAGGTTGGACTCACTTGGATGCTCAGAGCTTGATTGTACATCATTGTAAGCAGTTTAGCAAGGAGATTAATAGGATTTGCAGCTATTTTTATGGGATCCCTGTGCTATGGAGTTTTAGCACAATTTCTTGTTTTTTAATCATTTGTTTACATGTTTTATGTATTCCATCATCCATTCCATTGCTTCTTATTGAATGTTATCAAGTTAGATAGGTAGAATCCATTGTAACAGTGCTCTGCCTTGGGAAATCATTCAATATTTCATATTTTCTATTGTTTGAGAAAGATCCATGATTTTTTCATGCCATCCTCAGCTCCTAATTAGTCTTAAAAACCTCACACCATTAAGCCTAATGTGCTAAATTCCTATGCCTACCTTGCCCCATAGAACACCCTACATTTCTGACCTAATTTCCCAGACCTAAACTGCCCAACTCCATCTGATCCAGCAAAACACCAACAAATTCAATCAAAAACTTTCGAGCTACTATACCTAGCCTAAAATACTTTACCTAATCCAGTCATCTTGACTGATATTTTAAAGGAGAGAGCCCTCTCCCGACCTTGTAGGGCTAGCTACAAGGCTAAGCTTGGTTTGTGGTTACCCTAGAAGTTGCCTCCCTTCAGCCTGAGGTAAATCTAGGTGATAACACATTCTATGAAAAATACATTTTTAACGAAAATAAAAATCACTACATTAAGAGATTAAATGAGTTCATAATAACATATACAAAAATCCCGAACATTTCATCACTAGTAAATAGGAAAATGAACACTACAAAGTTTAAGAAAAATTACACTATGTAAAAGAATATGTCATTATTGCTTAACTATTAACTATTTTTAGATTTTGTGTCTTCTTGAAATAATTTCTTTAACTTTTCCTAATGCTATGTCTCATAGAAACAACTATAATTGGAATTTGACACTTTGACTAAATATCTCTTTCTTAACTTTTGTGATTTATGCCACAAATTGCACAACTAAAGAAAATTTGTTCATTAACATTAATTACCTATTCATTTTGGACTATGAATCACAACAAATAAATAAACCTATGGTTATTTCCTATACGAAAATAGCTAAAATTTGCAAAAGTGCCCTCTATTGCGCTTAAAATTTCTTATGAACTTTATTGCTTCATAAAAAATATTTTTTTATAGATTTTGTATTCTTACAATCACTCAAAGGGTAACGAAGCATGTTCTGCATCACGGTCACTCTATTGTGAATGTGAAACACGAGAATGACATTGCTCAGGAGGGAAATTTGTCCAAATGTGATAAATAAATGTTCTCGGGAAACATTTTAAGAATGGAAAATTATCTTGAAGTTTAAAAAGGCAAATCTCACTAGTCCCTGATATGGAAACTATGATGTACTTGTAAAATTATTCAAATTTGTAACAATTTTATATATACTCTCTATATAATGTTGGTGATTTTGAAGGTAAACTAATTTTATATTGTGAAATTTAGGAAAATCAATTTTATAAAAAATGGAAATTAGCGAATCCTTTTATGGGAAAAATCATGGAAAATTAGCTCACCTGTGAATATTAGCCCCTAAAATTATCCATGATTGTTCTTTTCCCATAAATAAAAATTCTTGTTATTCCTTATAACTATTCAAACCACATATATTTTAATAGTTGATTACTTCTATTTCTATTTTAATTAATGTCAATATTGAAATATCCAATAAGTATAAAAATGTAATCACCGAATGTGAATTGTTCTTTTGTTATTGGTATTTCTTTAATGATTGCAGAAATAGGTACAAGTAGTGAAACTTATCAATTTATTGTGCATATTTTACATTGGAAATATACTTCCAACAAAACAAGTTTGATTCTGTTATTGCAAATAATTTTTGTTGATATGATTTCTATGTTCTCTTGTATGCAAATAAGTACTGCATGAAGACAATTTTATATGTTGAAATTGAATTTACGAAATTTAGTATTGGACGGTCGATATTTTAAATGTGTTTCCTCGATATAGAGAATAATAGCATTCATTAAATATTCATCATATATAATGTCATTCACATGAGCATGTATAATTCGTGTATTCAAACTTTCAATCATTAAAGTATTTTTATTTGTTATTGGCTTCTCTACGTAATGCAATTCCCATGATGCTTCAGTTCTTAATTTTTTCGTTTCTTCTAATACATCCTTATTTACAAAAAATTGTGTGTTAGTCTTTCAATAAGATACAATGATTCCATCGTTCTAACATGCAAAAGTGTTGTGTAAACTACTCCATTTGTTGATATGCCACTTGGATCAAATGAAAGTCCATTTAACATTAATCTTGTGATTGGTAAATTGTTCTAGCACAAGCTAGTTGTATCGAAATTTTTTTGTTCACTATAGTCGTAAAGCTTTTTCTATTACATGTCAATGGATTTGAAACACGCAATATTGGAGTCCAATGAGATGAAACATTTTCTTCATACAATTCATGATATTTATTTCTTTGAAGTTTGTCGCTATCTGGATTTATGAAATCTATCCATAACACATCAACATTATTGTTATTTTTCATATATTTTTTTCATATCCCATCAATGCCATTAATGATACCATCTTCTGTATTATAGTTCCCTACATATAGTCCAACAAGAAAATTACATTTGCTAAGTATTATGGCTGGTAATCTCATTGTCTTCTCATATGCAAAAAATTATATTTTCTTATTGTGAGATTCATCAATTGCATGAAGAGCTATTAACTCTTCACTTATGTGTGACAACATTTTTTCATTACGCTTTGAAAATATTTGTTTATGTAAAATAGACATGTAAATAATGGATCCATTGGGGTAGGTTTGTAGCCCTTATAATTTATATATTTTATGTCTTCATCAGATTGTTGATTCACTCACATTTTATTAAGGATTTCAATGAATTTTTTATATTTTTGACGCATTTTCATGTGCAATTCATAGCATTTGACTTTCTCTTTCCAAAAATTTTATACTAGTTTTTTGCCCACTAAAATTGGTTACTGAAAAATAAAATAGCATTTGATCGGTTGCACTTGGAACAAGTCACCTGAAAATATAACATCAACATTTCCAAAATAATCCAATGGAGTATGCTTGATTTCGTGCAAGTGTTTGTCGACATGGTATAATAATGGTGAGCCTACCAAAGATGCTTCATCAATTAGCATAATACAAAATTGTTTGCAATGTTTTTTCAATGTTTCTAATTTTTCACCTTTAAGCAAAAGATATTGTGATTTGTTAAATGGTAAATGGAATGCATAATGAAATATTATATTGTTGACATTGAACACTACCTTCCATGTATATGTTGTGATGATTCCTTTTAATTGACATGGGTCATATCCGAACATGTTATTGTATAAGAGAATTAGAGATTGGAATATTGCTATAATAGTAAATGTTTTTCCAACCCTTGCGCCACCTATTACAAGTACATACAATGGGTCATTTGGATATTTTTTAATTCTCGTCAACTATTTCTTTCACTATTTTTTTTTTTTCTGGATTAAGCATTCTCATGATTTTATAGAATTTTGTTTCTTCTAATACTTGTGGTTGCTTTACAAGTTCATAAGGTATTTCAATAATTGATTTTGCATTTTTAGCCTTTTGCAAATATTGTATATCTGATTTGATATCATATTATTGATAACATTTTCCTTTTTCCATTTCATCACAAGGAGAAAATTTCTTTCAAACAATTAACTCTCTTTGTTTTCAAGCTCAGTAACTATGCTATCAATATCAATCCACATTTTCATTGTTTCATTGGTGAATTTTCGCTCATTATATTTTATGGTTTTCTCAAATAAGAAATATTCATTCTTCCAACTTGAATATAGTTCCCTAAATACATTTTCATCTCTATGATATGGGACATAAAACATAAATTGTTCTTTGTAATAGTTATCAACATCAATATGTTTATTATACTTTATGTACCTTATAACATATGATCTGTCAACATTTCCTTTTTTTTTCCTTGTAGTGTATAACAAGATGTAAATTCTGCTAAACATACATGTTCAATGTTTATTGATTTTTTCAAATAACGATCAATAATTCATAACATGCTATGTTTTCATAAGCATTTGATTCACGTTCCAGGTATCTTGGTTTCTTTAGTAAAAAATTTCAATCATCTATTACTGGAGTATTAATAAATACCGATTTTCTCGAACTCATATTTAGTGGAATTGAAAACACCATATATACAACTTGTTGTGCATACATTTTTTGTAAGTTCAATATATCTGTTCCAAGTCTTGCAATTGGTTTTATGATATCACCATCATTTTTTCAATACTCGCTTCACACACATTTAAAAATTGACATCATTGTTTTCCTAGCTTTGTCATGTATGAATTATAATAAGTAGCCGCAGCATATGAATCAAGTATAAATTGAGCATTGGTATTTGCATCCTAGATTAACAAAATATGTTGAACAAAGCTATTAGTCTAAGTGTCTGTTGGTTATATTTTCAACAAAATTGTTCTTCATCTCAGAGTACATTGAATTGCATGGATATAATCAGATTCGCTTATACCTATTTTTTCCATAAAACTATCAAATGTATATGTATCATCATGATCCATATGCTCTAACGCATCAAATATCGTTCTTGTATTCCCTTTTTTCTTTACATTATCAAATTCCATAGGCTCAAGTATTCGTTTTCTTGGCATCGGTGGTATCAGAAAGTTAAACTTCCAATGCATTTGTTTTCCTTTTCTATAATTTCTTGTGTGATGATGACGTTGGAAAATTTTTAGATTTGTAGGTAGTTTAGTTGAATCACAACACACGTACTTATCAATGAATTTTTTGATTTCAGTATCCATACCTGTTCCAGAAATGGGAGAAATTTTAATCCATATCAATCCATGTTCATGTTGGATTCCTTGATTTTGGAATTATATTACAAAAATAGTCAGTGATATCACCAAAGTACTTGGACTCAAGTGAAATTAACTGATGTAGAGAATTCATTTTGCTTCTATAATACTATACATAGGTGGTGGGGTCATTTATTATCAAGGTATCAAGATCACCTTCATCTACTTCATTTTAAGTACACTTTATTTTTTGTCAGTGTATTTGTTTCAAAGCCTTTACTAAAGGTTTCTAAAGGTGTTCAACACTGCTAGATGAAACAAAGAAAGTGGCTAGACCTAATTGTCGAATCATTGCATAAAATTTCCTTCACAAATGAGAAACATAGTTTGACGTTGTCCATATTCGCCTAAGATCCATATAGGCAATGTTCGATGTAAGAATGTGTTTCAAATTATCCTTCATTTAATGTATTTCACTATTAGTTTTTTTAATTTTAAATTTCATTTTATTATACAAGTTCAAATACAATTGAATACTTGATTGAGGATATTTCACACTTTTTTGTAAAATAAATTTGTTATATGATACGCAAAATCATGATCTTGATGCAAAACTTCCCACTTAGCAATATTGTGATATGCCACTTATCTATGAATATGCCCAAAGGCCTATACCCTTCGCTTGGAGCAATGTTTATTTTATTATTGCAAAGATCATAAATACTATATGAATCATTAAATCCATGTAACATTGTCTTTGTCACCAACTCTTCATCATAGTAATCCTTATCATCATGACTTTCTATATCTACATCTATCTCACATGCATAGGCATCTTTGTTTTAATTAAAAAATTATTTCCACTTTTTGGTTATACTCACATTCTCTAGTCTATAAAGTGGAGTTTTCTACAATCATCTTAATGCCTTCATGACTCTATGAACCCATATTTTCCCAACAACAAATATGCCTTTAAACACTAAACGTTTTTTAATTGAAATGACCACGGTAATAATTCATGTATGTCACGAGGGAGTGCAATTTGAATTCAAGATATGCTAGCAGATACATTAATTAGTCCACCATTCGATGCCAATTGTGGTTTTCTAAAACACTTTCCAAGTTCTCATATTTGGAAAAATGGAAATCATAATGATATCAATTGTTCCTCAAATTCAAAAGTTCTTTTACTATGGAAATTTACCTGTTACAACTAATTTTCTCTGGAACTACAAATTTGATAACTTTATCATTGTTGAGTGCCTTTTTGCATTTTTTTCATATGCATTTCATTTTCGACACATCACTAATTTATTTTTCTATGACATCTATTTTAAATGAAGTTTGATTGTAAATTTCCAAGTCATAAACAAGAACATCCTATATTTTCTTAAAATATTTTTGTTTAGCTAATGTCTCCATTGTGTAATCGAATAACTATGAAGATACTTTTTGTTCATTAGAAAATACGCTAACTTGTATTGAATTTCATTGTTTTGATCCTCTAGTAATTTGAATTTTTTCAATGACAATTTTGTATCCCATGTATTTTTTGAGTTCACACAATGAAAAATGTGGTCTTTTCCTTCCTTTGAGAGAATTTGTGTTAAGTTCCATAATATGTTCATTAATTTTCATGTTCTTAGAGCTAAAATCTAATGGCTTGCATAGTTTTCTAAGAACATTTGATTCAAAAATGTCCTTTGTAATATACCTAGGGGGGATAAGATGGGGTATAGAGCGAGGCACCTAAAGGAATATTTTTATGTAATAATGTAAGGATCATAAATAAATGGGCCAAAATTAATAAATAATATAGTTAACGCACATTATGCAAGGGACCACAAGTAGTTATGAAATAATGTGATAAGATCATTGTATTAGATGTATGGTATTAAGAGACCCATGGTAATTACCCATGGTATTGCATTAATTAAGCCTATATAGAGGCTATAGACTCTCCATTGATAGATTTCAAGGATTTTTGGCTTGTGGAGTATTCTCGTTCCTTGAGGAGTAGTTGTATGGTGTTCCCCTATCTCAAAGGTTTTATCAATAAAGATTTGAAGCTTCTATATTTTTCCTTGTATTTCTCTTGGGATTATTTTTAGTTATCTGGAAAATTTGCAATTTTAATATACTTACAAGTCAGATTTGAAAACAAGTGGTATTAGAGCACTTTCTTGGGAAGAGTGGAAAGACTTATTTTTTCCTTTTTGCAAGATTTTTTTGGGCAGCGTGTTTGTGAATCATATATGAAAATTATGGAAAACAAATTGAAAAAATAAATCACAGATTTGAATTCCTTGCAAAAATATACCCAATTTGAAAAAAAAATGGTCAAATTGGAGTCTGGATGAGGAAGGTATCATTGATTTAAAATTAGTTGTTTTGCAGAAATGTTTATGACAAAAATTTTGGATGGAGTCTCTCTACTAATTTTTTGAAGTGTTTGTGTAGAATTTCATAAAACTAATTGCATATATTATATATTCTTGAAAAAACACCACATTTAAAAAAACAATCCGTCGAATCGGAGTCTAGATGAGGGAGATATTGTAGGTTTAAAATCAACTCTTTAAAAAAAAAAATTGTGATGACCAGATAGCTGTAACATGAATCTAAGTTTCCATAGTGCCTAGATAGTCATTTAAATCAAATAGGAAGATGCATAATTCTCATTCCATTTATGAAAAAGATTTATAATAATGATTTTTCATTATATTGACTGAGTTATGGCCATTTTAAATTTTCACCAAAGTGATTGTCTTCAAAACCCTTACTCTATTTTACGGGTTCTTACAAGATGAAGCTTACAAGAAAAAGTGATGGCCCAACTATTGAAGAATTTATACAATATCACATGTCTCAATCCCAATATTTTTGGACATGCACCTCAGGGCTTGATATTAAATATGAGGCTGCTAAATTGTAGATCTCACTTGAAAGCTCAGTGAGACTACTTCCTAGTGAAGAACTTGAAAAATTCATTTTGATCAAACTGTCTCATACTCAATATCTCCATATTACAGGTTCATAGATGTATTCAGAAGAAGAATATCATTGTAGCTACTCACCCTAGTTGCAATAAAAATCTAATTAATCTAAATTTGGCCACATGCTTGCAAGTTCCAGCATAACATATTGAAAGCACATAGGTTTATGGGGAACATATTCAAATATTTAAGGACTTGAAGGTGATCATGGATAAATATGTATTACATGCTAACTTTTATGCTTTAGACATGGGTGAGGAAGATATTGTTTTGGGTTATTCTCTGATGGATTTAGTTGGTACCATCAATATTAATGTACAAAAGAAATTCCTGAAGCTATGGTATAATAAGAAGAAAATTACCCTACAAGATATTTCCATTAGGAACCATGAAGGTATTGTGGAGGCAGAATAAAAATTATCTAATGACACTGACACATCAGATGATGAACCTTTGATGGTAGAAAACCAAACACATACATCAAACCAAGTACTAGAAAAAGCACCAGACACCCAAGCACCAATAGTGGAGGAAGTAACGAAAAACATACCATTAGTTAAAGCTTCAACATATCACCACCTACATCACCCAACAGCACAAAAACCAATAATATGAAAACGAATAAGGAACAAGGAAATCAACCCCTCAGCGACACACAGAGAGGTGTGGCGATCCACCCACAACACATAAACATAGATGAACCACTAAAACCAACTTCCATCTCAACTGAGTGAGGCACTAGCTCGATCGAGTGTTCACGTTTCTCTCAGATGGCTGGATGTACATGCACGGTACCAGTGAACTATATTTTGAGTAGATCTTATTATTTTTGTTCTTCTCATGTTTTTAGGATGAAACATCCTTAAGGGGGGTGGAATGTAGTATACCTAGGTGGGATAATATGGGGTACAGAGGGGGGTACCCAAAGGAATAATATAATATAATAATGTAAGGATGATAAATAATTGGGTCATAATTAATAAATAAAATGGATAACCAACATTATGCAAGGGACCACAATTAGTTAGGGAATATTGTGATAAGTCCATTGCATTAGATATAGGTATTTAGAGACCCATGGTATTGTATGCATGAACCTTATATAGAGGCTAGAGACTCTCCATTAAGAGATGTCAAAGATTATTGTATTGAAAAACATATGGATTATGAAGTATTCTCCTTCCTTAATGAGTAGTTGTATGTAGTTTCCCTACCTCAAGGGTTTTATCAATAAATATCTGAAGCTTCTATATTTTGTTCTAGTATTTATCTTGCGATTGTTTGTAGTTATTGGGAAAATTTACAATTTTAATATATTTGTAAGTTAGATCTACTACATCCTTTTTTCTTATACCTTTTTTTATTCTATGCATTGATGGTCATGATTTCTTGTTTGCATTGACAGATTTTGTATAAATTTCTATATGATTTCATTCATGTTGATGTTTTTGAAGTCAGATGTATTAATGTCACTATGTTTTTAATTGATTTTTTCTATAAATTGATTTTTGTTGGTTGTTTCAATAGTACATGCAATGTTGTTTTGGTGCAATATTTCTTTAAGAGATTCATAATGAAAATGACCTGCACCCGTACCAAATTGTATAATATGGAATATCGGTCTATCTTCCTGGAATGGGCAAATTAAAACACAATAGCCAGACTATTAGCAGACCATATACATATATTTTGTGTTCAAAATATATCGTATCTAGTCATAAACAAAAAGACCACTATCTATCTTCCCTTTTTGATATGGCATTGCTATTTGTATAATGTATCCTTACCAATTTGTTATTCTAGGAAATCTCTTAATTGCGTCTTCGTCCATGTATTTTTCTACACAGTTTAATGCAAATGAATCATTATGCATTATTGCATTGCAATTTTTTTTTGCAATTATGTGTTGTAAACGGGGAACATCATACTCATTCTCCACCAATTGGCACATTGTTTCAAAACAACTTTCACTATGAATACTCCTAAATCCAAAAAACCTCTTAACCATATAACTACCCATGCTTTTATCTATCTACATCCATCCATGTTTAGTTTCTTCATATGAGTTTATATTTATTATAGGTTCATGATCAGGTCCTATTGAACGTTTTTTCTTGTAGGGGAGTCATTCAAAATGTCCAACAATAAAATTCTCATCATGGAACAATATGTCATAACTTTTCTTCACACAAATTTGAGTTAAAATGAAAATATTTTTTCATTGTTATATTTGACCAAAGTCTTATGGGAGTTTTCAGCTTGTTCGATAACCAATTTATACAGCATATGTCTCCCTAAAGTCCTCTTTCCTCCACAACGATACTATGTGAAGTTTATTTTGTCATCATTTCCATGTAAACATCTGGGCTATCTACAATATGCATATGTATTAATCCATCTATATTCAATTTGTGTTCATAAGATAGTATGGCTTCACTCTTCCCTTCATGTAAATAATTCTTGAAATGTTCTATTGCTTCTTCATGCAATTCTATTGACGTGTATCTAAAATGCAACAAATTTCACATACTATCAAATATGAAATCTCTCACCTCATATACAAAATTGTCCAAACAAAATAGATTATGATGTATTAGTATTGGATTTGGACCATTTCTTTCTATAGAAAACAAATGCTTATCCATCAATGCTTTAACAATCATGCTAATTCAAACGTTCTTTTTCATTGTTTCTTCAACAATTACGTTTCAAAAAGAAGAAAAAGTATTTTAATTTCACTATGAACCATTGCTCATTGATAATCAAGACATAAACAATGTACAAGAAAATAAGTAAAATGATATAGATATAACTGATTTTCCTAAAACTCTTGTGTATGAACAAGGTATATAGTCACAAAACAAATGAACCATAATGTACTTGATACAGATATCGTAAAATCTCTATATGTTTTCAGAAACGGATATTATGTACAATTCCTAACCTAACAATAAAAACACACAATTCTCATAACAGAGTATTGACTCTGATAACAATAGCAAAATTATTCGTACGCTAGTAGAAAATGATCAAATTAGTGACTAGGTGACTGAAAAAGTTAGTTGCCAGAATTATTTCAAGTGAATTACTGCTAAATTTGAGAAATTTTAAGTGACCGAACTAAAAATGACTAACTTAAATGACTAATTTAGTTTAGAGATAAAATATATGACTAGATAAAATGACTAACTAAAATTAATAATTTAGTCTAGGACTAAAATGTACGACTAGATAATAAGTGAAAAAATTAATAATGATTAAAGTAAATGACTACTATAGTCGAAGAATAAAAATATGACCAAATAATAAGTACAACAAGTATGTGAATTAGTCATTTATGTTAGTAATTTTTAATTGTGTCACTCTAGAAATGGAAAGTTGCAATTTTGATACTCAAGTGTTTCATTTCACTATAGGGGTCTATGAATCCACATGTTGTGTTAAAATTTAGAGACAAAGGGGTCTTTGAATCCATCTACAGTGTTAAAACTATAAATACCCTTTAGTCTCTAAATTTTAACACTGTAAATGGATTTGGATATTCTCGACATCATTTTGACCTTGTTTCATCATTGAGGCAATTCTCTTCTTCACCAGTTTGTCCAAGGAGGGCAAGGCCAATGGCACTTGATATGAAGGACAAGAAAAATACCGAAGAAAGTCATAACTTCTGAAACTTTTGAAAACCCTAAGAAAGTCATAATACATTATGTGTCTTTCTCCAACCTCTAGGATGAAAGGGAAACCAACCTCAAAGTTAGAAAACCCCAAGAAGAGTTTTGCATCCCCTTACAAATGGCCTCAAGCCCTAGGATAGCTGAAACTAAAGGACCTGGACAGTGCACAATTGGAGCAGAGGTTAGGCCCTCTAAATCACTAGATGACTATCTTATCAAATTATTAACTTTTCTTTCTAAATACCTATTAGGCCCAAAATCAGAGGCAAGGTGACCTTTTGATCTAACTTCCAAATGCGAATGGATAAAATCCTTTCTAATTCCTTGTTTTTTTTCTGCCAAACTAGTAAGACAACACCAATAGATTGAGAAAACCATTATTGGTTCTCTATTAAGCTGCTAGGTGAAGTAAGGTAGTCATTTCATCCACTTCAATACATCATCAATCCACTATCCCTTTTGTATGTGCTCCGTCAGTGAGTGAAATAGTGAGATGTCAAAATATGGATTGTTTCAAGTTGGAATTTTTGTCACTACATTGTTGTGAATAAGCCCGTGTATCTACCAATAAAAAAAAACTTCTATTATGTCAAATGTTGACATGAAATGATACAAAAAAAATTTATCCACCCTTGCATTGGGCTATGTTAATCAAACCGCAAAATATTTCCCTTCTTTACTTCCAACTCTATCTTGAGGACTGACCTAGTATACTAATAATTTATCCCAAGTAGATATGAAACTATGTTGTCATATAAGTATATATATTTTTGTGAAAAACTCAAAAAAGAAGTGTGTTGAAGACCAAAATTGAAACCAAGGATATATCATAATTTCATAGGTATCCTCAAGGTTTTTCATAGGTTTCCATGAAGATCTAGAAAAGAGGATACCATTTATTGTCTCAACATTAATGCTCGAATTTTATGAACTATATTCCATATAAACATATCTTCACATATTTGAATTGTTTCCCTAAGGAAAGATTGGTCTATAGAAACAATGTCATCAATTACAGGTTTGAATGAGTGTTTTCGTCCAATATCTAAATTGTCAACATCATTTTGGGCTTGATGTATAAATCCACTTGTATTTGATTTAGATATAGCTAACACCTCAGTTTCACCTCTACATGACAAATCATAAACATGAGGGCCACTAGAATGGGTGGTTGTGTTTACCTCCACAGAATTTTCCATTAGATGCTTATGACACTAGTTAACCAATGTTGGTTTATTAATGTGATACTACATGATGACCTAATCAAATATATGCACCTAGGTGAAAATACAAGAGAAAGCCCTTTCTCTCATTGTGGTTTTTCCTCCATCTAGGCACATCTGGTCAGAAAAACTAAATAAAACATCATCCCTGTTATAGACATTTTTGGGCACTGCAACCCCAATCATAAATGTCCGTAAACCAAGGGCTCCTAAGTCCCTAAAAGTGTTGTTCCAACCCCTAAAAGAACAAGGTCAGCTGATTACATCATCTCCCAGAAGTTCTCCATGAAAAACTACTCAAAACTGGTCAAAACTGGACCATCTCACCTACTCCATGGTCAAAGTGCATTGCATCCCACCTAAACGCACATGGGAGGTGTGATGCATACTGAAAAGCCCTTCTATGGGGTGCGATGGGTGAGAGTGGACAAGTGGCAGAGTCAATTTGCGAGGTGGAAGATCATGGAATCTTCTAGAAACTTCTCCTATGACACTTGCCTCTCTGCATTCGCCCAGGGATGAGTAAGAGATCATCAATCTCCAAGTGGAATCAAGAACTATCAGAGAGAGGACACTAATCAAATCTCAGAGGCTAACTCAACCCCCTTGCAAACATCTATATATGGATCCCTCATCCCAGAGATCCAGAGGCTGGAATTTTGTATCTTGTAAGGAAGTGCTGCTGGTTTCTTGGTGTAACATCATAGTGTTGGGTGATCTAAGCTTTTCATGAGGTGTAGAAGGTCTTTCTTGCTGAGAGGATGAGGCTGTGTCAGAACAATTGGTTGTAATCCTCTTTGCTATTCTTGATTATTAATAAAGCTATTCAAGTTTTCCTCCACATTCTTGTATGATTGATGATATATACATTTGTGTGGTCAATATATATCTAGTCCTATATTGTTTATGATAGTAGATCTCTGTTCTTGGATAGTGTTATGCTGCTTTGATTCCACAGGTGCTCTTTGAAGCTGGGTATATGAGGAAGCGAGTGGCAAAGATCTATCAGAAGGGAGAGGAATCAAGCAAGGAACCAAGCGTAAGACAAAGGTTGGTCTCCTTTGTTCCCCTCTTATCTACTTCTCATAAAGGAAAATGAAAGTGGTTTTAGTTTGTTTGTTTCTAATGTAGCTACCAGCCTTAGTGGGACTAGCAGCTCTGCATAGACACTAGATTTCCTGATAACAAAATGGCGACTCCGCTAGGGAGCGAATAGATTGTTTGTTTGTCTATATTTGTTTTCTTTCTAAACTTATAGACGTAGCCTGAAGTCAAGCCAACTAGCCTTCGAACTGCATTTGCTATGCGAGTGCAAAGTAGATCAATGTTGCTTCAGTCTATCTCCGAGATTTGTTTATGAACTGAACAATCGATTTACAAGCTCTCTAATTGCCCTTGTGGTTGCTCTAGTAACCTCCTTAGATCTACCCCTGTGATTTATTTACTGATTACCACTTGCTCGGCCTAAATCCCTGAACTGTGTTGCAAACTGTGATCAAGAACTGGATCAAAAGTCTCGCACTATACCATCGCACCCTCTCTTCAAGGATATCAGTATGCATCGCACTTCCTGTGTGCTGTAGGTCGGATGCATACTGGAATCCCCGTGTAATAGGTGGGCTGATCAGAAAGGGCTAATTTTGCCTCCAGACTTTGGTTTTTTCACTCTTTTCAGCCCTATTCAGGAGTTTTGTTGTCTGTAGTCAGTATACCTCTATTGGAAAGCCCCTTCCTTGCCATTATTCCACTTCCATTATGCAAAGAACTGTAAATGTTTTTATGTATTGTGAGCCATTTTCAGTTCTCTTTTACAAAGAAGTAGCGTAATTGAACTGTCGTTTCTTGATTTGGAAGTGTCGCAAGTGTCGTTTTCAGTCATAGAAGAGAATCCGATTGTTCTTGATGGTAAATTACACTGTTACTCTTGTATTTGATTTGAATTAGTAGTTTTTCAAGTGACGAAAGCAAGTTTTCCATTCTGAATCACAAAGTGTCATCATTGTCTTCATTTTGTCTTGAAAAGAAGCTTGTTAGTAATGTCGCTTTGAAAAATAATTCAGATTTGCACTTAGCTTTCTTTCTATCATTCACACATTAAGAAGGCAGAAAAAAAATACATGCATGTGCATTTGCATTTAGACTGTTTGTTGGTTTGATTTAGGACAGTGCATATAGTGTGTGCTCTCTGCTCTATGTTGAAAGAATATTGTCTCTCTTTCCTTAGTAGCTAGGATTTTCATTGCAAAAAGAAGATTAAACGATTGTTTATCATCTTAGATTGCATTTTAGGAATTGTATATCTACATCACGCGGTGAACCTGAAAGGCAAATTTCTTAAGCAAGATCAACTGTAAAATAAATTTAATGAATCTAAAAATGCTTTGGAACCTAACGCACAACATTTAGAAGTCTAGGTTAGAGACGTATTCTGGCATCGTAAAGCTTGGTAACTGTTGTTTTCATTGCTGGTTGGGTGATTCCTCCACTTTGAGACGATAAGTGCCAGTACGGACTTGTGCTCCCATGTACCGTCGAGTATATATTGGGAGACCACAATAGGCTTTATCCTTTATCCATAGGAAGCCGTGTTTGCCGCCCTATCGATCGCAATGCACTGAACACAACATTCGGGAAGATTGACTGCCGTACCATAAAAAGTATTCTGCAGTTTTGCGATTGGTTTGGTAATCCCTCTGTCTAGATTTCCAGAGTAGTCTCTTTCATTCCTTTTCAGACTCCTTAAAGGAAAAGGTCCATCTGAGCACTTGTCACTTCAAGCTCATTAAAATTGAAGGCGACTAGAGTCATATTTTGTTTTTTCTTGACTCTTAAAAATTAAAAAACAAGTTGTGTCAAAACGTCTAAAATTTATTTTAATCGGAATAAACATCACCTTTCCTGCGTTGGTCTTAGGTTGAGAAAAATGGAGTCCACCAACCAAGGATTTCCTCTTGGAGGAAATCCTAGTCCTTTCTCCTCTTGGGGAGATGTTGGTGCACCCCATATGGCCACATTGTCGCTTCCAGGATTGAAAATCGGCTTGCCCGTATGGCTCTTCTCGACCTCTGTCATTCAGAACACCATGATTCCTGAACAATCAAGTCAACAACTAAGTGATACCAGAGTTACCCCCCAACCTTCTACTTCGTCCAATTCTCCCTCTCCTCCTTCCTCTTCACTTGATGAAGCTGGTAGAGCCAAAAATCAAGTAACTGAGAAGAAGAAGGAGAAGAAGAAGAAAGAGAAGAAGAAGATGGAGCCAAAGGCGAAAAGGGGCAACCATGCATCGTCTAGTGAAAATCCACACACTGCACCGTCCAGGCCTAAATTGCCATGTTTCATTTGCAAAGGAGACCACTATCATCGAGATTGTCCTTGCATCCCTCAGATCTTAAGGGACTGGTCTCCTCATTTTCACAATCCGGTGTCATCAACCTCTAATGATCATGTTGAGAATACACCGTCAACTAGTGAAAGTGAAACCCCTAGACAAAAAGGAAAATGTAAATTTCCTTGTAAACTGTGTGAAGGCGATCACACCGTCCACCGTTGTCCCTTCTTAGACGAGGCTAAAAGAGTTTTGGACAACCGTCCGGTTTCACCGTTACGGCTTCCTCCTGAATACAAGAAACTCTTGCCGAGTTCGTCACTAGTTGAAAATCCAGCCGACACGCCATTGTGGTCGGCTGAAGCATCTATCATTGAGGTTGAACCCTCTGAGTCCACACCAGACGAAAGTCAAAATGTCGAGGCGGCAGTTGACCCGTTCTTGCCTTCAGAAGGTCCATCTTCAGATGATACAGTCACCGAAGAGAACAAGAATGACATCGTCCAAATTCTCTTCATAAGCACAGACTCCGATGAACATGGGGGTAGTCTACCTGTTCCTTTACCGTAGGAAGGAAGTTCATCAGAGTCATATCCGACCATCTATTCGGTCTCACCTCCAAGCAACCTAGTTGTTTCCTTCGATTGGAATCTACTAGGCAGACCCCGCTTACCGTCTAGTGTACCATTTCGAATCATTGCTCAAATATATAGAATGGTCATGGTAGGTACCATCATAGATGAAGGGGCTTCTGTGAGTATCCTTTCCTCAAATGCTTGGAAAGCGCTTGGTTCGCCATCGCTTTTGCCTGAAATGAGAAATCTAACAAGCTTTGACAAAGGAACCAGTCGATTGTTAGGGATCCTTCCCAATGTGTCGATAACATTGAGAAGGAAAACCATTCACATGAACGTAATGGTAGTCCAAGGACCACTAGATTATAATCTACTCCTTGGATGCGACTATATTTATTACATGGGAGCCATTGTCTCCTCACTCTTTAGAGTAATGTGTTTTCCGCATGAAGGAAGAGTGGTCAAGCTCGTAGACCAACTTTCATTCCCTGGCTCACACATAGCAAATAGTCAAATACCATCCCTGAATGGTCTTTTCACGCAAGGAATGTCTCATCAATCCCTAGTCCGTCCACCTGATGAGTGCGAGTGATTCGGAGGAATGACTGAAACCCAGGGGGCATGCACCTTGGTTTGTTTCGATAGGAAAACCTTGGGTATAGGGTAGGTTTCCGCGAAGGATATATGACTGGTTTATGAGATTAGACTGGAATAAGATTCCTTCGTCAAAGTTATGTGAGTGGAGCCAGTTGCACCACTCACCTTTGTTTATTTCGGTAGACATCGCCAAGGAAGTGTTTTGTCCGCAGTGCAGATAGAACAATCTTTGGTAACTTGGAAATTTTTCGCTATACCTGGGGGCATGCAAACCTTTTGGCGTGCAAGCAAAGAGTGACCATTTATCTTTTTAAATTTGTAGGTCCTCTAACCCTTTAAACTCGTAGGATTGGTCATTTCCTAACTTGCATAAATAAAGGATGTGGGGCAAAGCTTTGAAAAAACGTTGTCATAGATGAGACATCCTTATTATATGACTGGATCGAGCAGTTTTAACGCAGAATTCAAGCCCGTTAAAAAATAAACATAAGCAATGAGCAAATGTTCCCCCAGAGTTTAAGCTCATTAAAAAATGAACCAATTTCCAGTAAATAACCATCGTGAATGCATTATCATCAGCCTTTGAAGCCTTGGTCGTGTTCTCATCATCACCTCCACTCTGTATTGGCCGATCATTCACCCCCATTGGATTTTTTACCCTTTTTGAGGAATAGCTATGAAGAGTGATCCTGTTAGCCATCCTTGTGACACTGCCATGATTGGAAAATTCCAAACCTTACCTGGAATTAGCTGCTACCCGAATTTATCACTCGTTCCTCGAAAAACGAGTCTCCTTTAAGCTCTTTTCATCTGACTCATAAAATATGAAAAGATTGCCGAGCAATTGGCCTCTCCAGCTCGTTAAAGTGACCGGAAGTGCTATCCCTCCTTTAGATTTTAATCTTTTTGGACCTGAGGGATTATTACACAAAAAGATCGAGCGCTTGTTTTGTTCGGCTCGTTAAAATTACCGAAAATTCATCCCTTTTGCATTATTTTACACTTTTTCGGACTGAAGGGATTATATGACGGAAAAGGACTGTTGGAGTTTTCTTTACATCCCTTCCAAAATCTCTAAAATTGAAAATGACTGAGTTGTCTTTGTCGTTAAACTCGTTAAAACCTAATAGCAACAAACTTGTCCATACCGACAAGAATGAGTTTCACTATCGCTAGGCTCGTTAAAACATAGCGATGGGTTTGCTCGAAGGATAAATTATAGAACAAGAATATGTTATCCTCCTCAATCTTGACAAAAAATAAAGAGGTATTGGTCAGCAATGATTGGGGAAAAATTGGGAAGAAAACTTGAAGAAACTTTATTGGTAGCAAGTCGCTCTTGAACATGACACTTTCACTCCGCATCCAAGTCGGATTGGGTTGTTCCGTTCACTGGTCATATCACCATTGGTCCGTCAAACCATCCATATTTGGGGTTAACGCTACCAATCCATCATGTCAGTGTTGCTGATATGTTCAAGAGAAGTCGCTCAGAGAATTCGCCTGTGTCTCATCCGCTGCAATACATTTACGCTCCATTCTTTCATGACCACCACCCTGAACCTTATGTCATCAGATCATTTTAACCTCCATTAAAATCATTTGCTCCGTTCCGTGTCATTGATGTGGGATTCACTAAGGCCCTCCTATGGCGGATCACTTCTTGTCGACATCAGCTCATTATCTAGGAAGTCGATCTAGGAACAACCCTTTCAGTACTTTAAAGCTTGCATGCCTCAAAAGCAAGTTTCTCACTTTTGGTGACAGGTTTACATCAATGGCCTTCGACCGAAAGATTTTGCGTGGTGTTCGATGCCAAGTCCCTTATTAAAAGCACATGAATTGTACTGTAGTACCTTGAGGGTCATCATCATTATCAGTGATTCCTCTCGTGCCTGTTAATAGCTTACAACATTGGCTGGTAATCAGGCGATGTCTTTCCATGTTCGACTCCAGAACATCTCTCACATGGATCAACTTGTAATTTGAGTGAAGATCGAACAAGATTGAAGACCCTGGATCTAGTTTCATCCATTCGGGCTGCGATATATATTCAGGAAAATAAATACATCAAATGTACATCATTGCTGCACAGATAATCATCCAACCTAAGGGATGATGTCTCTACCAGAATCATCAGTCTGCACACAGACGATTGTCTGTCTTATGTACATGAAAATGAATTTATAAAGTTGAGCATGGGAATTCTCACCTCAGCTAGATCATGAAAATATTATGAAGATAATGTATTGTATTGTATCTTATTGCAGGTCGCCTTCCAGCTCGAAAAAAACTTCGGATCCTCATGATAAAGCATTTCACCCGACATCAAAAATATTAACGACCTCGTGCTTTAGGGGGCAACTGTTATAGACATTTTTGGGCACTGCATCCCCAATAATAAATGTCCGTAAATGAAGGGCTCCTAAGTCCCTAAAAGTGTTGTTCCAACTCCTAAAAGAACAAGGTCAGCTGATTACATCATCTCCCAGAAGTTCTCCATGAAAAACTACTCAGAACTAGTCAAAACTGGACCATCTCACCTGCTCCATGGTCAAAGTGCACTGCATCCCACCTAAATTCACACGGGGGGTGCGATGCATACTTAAAATCCCTTCTATGGGGTGTGATGGGCGAGAGTGGACAAATGGAAGAGTCAATTTGTGAGGTGGAAGATCATGGAATCTTCCATAAACTTCTCATGTGACACTTGCCTCTCTGCATTTTCCAGGGATGAGTAAGAGATCATCAATCTGCAAGTGGAATCAAGAACTATCTGAGATAGGACACTAATCAAATCTCAGAAGTTGACTCAACCCCCTTGCAAACATCTATATATGGATCCCTCATCCCAGAGATCCAGAGGCTGGAATTTTGTATCTTGTAAGGAAGTGTGGCTGGTTTCATGGTGTAACATCATAGTGTTGGGTGATCTAAGCTTTTCATGAGGCGTAGAAGGGCTTTCTTGCTAAGAGGATGACGTTGGGTCAGAACAATTGGTTGTAATCCTCTTTTCTATTCTTGATTATTAATAAAGCTATTCAAGTTTTCCTCCACATTCTTGTATGATTGATGATATATGCATTTGTGTGGTCAATATATATCTAGTCCTATATTGTTTATGATAGTAGATCTCTGTTCTTGGATAGTGTTATGCTGCTTTCATTCCACAGGTGCTCTTTGAAGCTGGGTAAACGAGGAAGTGAGTGGCAAAGATCTATCAAAAGGGAGAGGAATCAAGCAAGGAACCAAGTGCAAGACAGAGGTTGGTCTCCTTTGTTCCCCTCTTATCTACTTCTCATAAAGGAAAACGAAAGTGGTTTTAGTTTGTTTGTTTCTAAGGTAGCTACCAGCCTTAGTGGGACTAGCAGCTCTGCATAGACACTAGATTTCCCGATAACAATCCCCTCTGATTACTCTAAAAATAGGGGCCATTCGTTTGTCGGGGAAGTCATTCATCATGGAATTGGACTCTTTAATTTGCATCAAATTAGTCATAATGTTATCACCGTGATCGCAGAGATTAGAACTCACATATCAATGGCATGGATTTTATAGGATTGAAAGCTAGAAAGTGTCATTGGTGAAACAAGAGGAGACCTCTGTTTTTATATGCCTACTGATTAAGTTTGTTACCTGATCAATCTCTCTATCTCTTATATCCCAGAGATTTATGTCAACAACGTTCCTCCATAACATTTTCCAATGGATGCTTATGCCACCAACTGTCGATGCTACTTTATTAATGTGATAATATATGTTGAGCTGATCAAATATATGCACCTAGGTGAAAATACAAGAGCAATCCCTTTCTCTCATCATTTTTTTTTCTACATCCAGGCACATGTGGTCAGGAAAACTAATGCAAAAATCATCCCCAATGATTTCTCTAAAACCAAGGGCCATTTTTTCCTCAGGGCAGTGATTCATCATGGAATTAGACCCATTCATATGCGTCCAATTATTCATAATGTTATCACCCAGATTGCAAAGAGTAGAAGTCACGGAGCAAGGGCATGGATTTTTTAGGTTTGAAATATGGAAAGTGTTATGGGTGAAACAAGAGGAGACATTTGTTTCAATATGAATATTGATTGAGGTTGTTACCTGATCAATCTCTCCATCTTCCATATCCCATAGATCTCATTCAATTTTCACCAAGTGAAGGAGTATGGTCATTGGGTTAGATTGTGGGTCCATATGCATTTAATTTATATGCCCTTCTAGATCTAATTTTGACACCATCTTCCTGATTAATATCTTCTTGAGGTCCTTCACACTAGATGCCCTCATCTTTGGTAGAGATCATCCTCTCTCTCTTACCATTTTCTTTCTCACATAGCCTTTCAGACCACCTATTGATGTAAATGTCATTTGTCGCAAGCATCCACTACACTCCTCTTAATAGTTAAAGCTTATTGTATTGATATCCTAGGTAGCCTATTTTAAAGACCCCGAGAGTTACATATGATATGAAATAAGTGATGTTGAAAGAATTAAAAAATAAAGACTCTCTTTGGGGAATTGCAATGAAATGTGAAAATAGGGCAATGTTGCCATTGATTATACACTCACAACTCATGGTCTAACAGTAACTATCATTTACTCCCTTTTTACTCGCTTTTAATACATTCGCATGAGGATTCATTTCACTTTTGAAAACTAGTTGATGAACTTGGTGCAGGAAAACTAGTTGATGAACTCAGTGCACGCGGTGAAGACCACATGATTGATACTGTAAACATCAATTTGAGAGAAAGTGTATATGCTCCAAACATGCTGACCATTGTTTAATGAGGTCGATCCTTGGCCAACAATCCCCTCCACTATGTTAGCGAACAATTTGACATACAATTGAAGTGCCCACCTTATGAGGGTTTCTCCTAAATTATTTTTAACAAAGTTACCTTCATCATGTGCAGGGTTCATTTTCATTTTGTTTTGGTTGCGTGACCTAATATAAATGCATGTATTTTCATTAAAAAAACTATTTTTGTATTTACTGACCTATATCAGTTCCACCATCGTCACGAGTCCACTTTCAAGCCAGTAATATAGGATGTGTTTCCATAGAATTTCATGTTAAATGTTTTAGATCTGGTTGTGGCAATGATGACTTTGAGGTCCCCACCACACCAACATTTTTTGGTAAAGTTCCATTGCAAGAGGCATCCATTGATTCATGTTCCTCAGCCCGTGACCATAAATATGATTCTTCCTGAACATTTTTCCTAGATTTGGACATATAGTCCTTATCATTATCAAGTATGGATTTTCTTTCTTCACCTAACAGGATAATAATGATGAAAACAATGAAAAATGGAATTTCAACTAATGCATCCTTGCAGTTACACACACATATCTTTTACTCTTTCATATTCACAAACTTAACCTATCAAATTCTCTTGTCTTTATATTCATCGACTTTCAAACTTAATAAATAAAATCAGCCTAAGACAATGACTAAGAGTAAGACTTGAGAACTATAATTATCATGGAAACCAAGAGATAAAGCACCTCCATGGAGATAATTACTATAATTATCATGGACCCTTTATTTAGTGAACCTCCATGGAGATAAAGTACTAAATGCAATATTAACCCTTTGTTTATGTGATAATTATGGAATGTATATCCATTCTCTCAAACATTAGTCTTAGATATGCAGAAATAATTTCCCATTTATTTTAAATAACCCTTAACACTATTTATAGAGTAATTTATCACCATCATAATCACAATAGTCATTTTTAAAGGAAAAAGCTACATCAAAACTCTTTGAATATGCGAGTAGATAGCCTCCACAAATGAAGGTGAAAGCATATTTTAAGCATGTTTAAAGTGGATTAAAATATAATAATGAAAAACACAACAAAAATCTTAATACAACAATAGCTCAAATAATTAATTTAAAAAATATATTAAAAATTACTATAAAATTATAAATTGACATTAACATTAATAAATAATTAATTAATTTATATAAAATCCCAATTTAATAAAGAATAATTACTTAATTTATAATACATTTATTGATTTAGGTAGAATTTAATTTATATCAATAGAAGGGTGCATTATTGTTTTGTTCTATGTGACATCATTATTTTATTTTATGTGCCCATTTATTTTTCCAAGTAAAAAAATATTCAGCTTAAATAATAAAATGTGTAATATTCCAAATTCTTTGAAAAACCGTTTCACTGAAATAAAAATATATGGTCATTGATGACATGATCGGATGGTAAACATTCTATCCCGCCTTTAGATTCAAATCCTCTTGGTAGTTTGGCACCATTGCGGGTATCCCTCTCAAAAAGCTCACGAGCTCGCATTTGAACAATCTTGGTTTGCAATCACCTTGAAATTCCCCCAAAATCGATTCACAAGCCACCAGGTCTCTCTCCACGACTTGCAACATTTCATCTGCATTTCTTCGCCATGAGTTCAGAAAAGGTATTTTTCTGCAAGAGATTGCAAGAACTGTAAAGCGCCATTATTTTTCTTGTTTTCATCATGAATCCTCTAAGCTTTGTCCTGATGCAATTATAACAGCGTAGAGGAAAACTCATGGTACTTTTTTTCAGTTTTGGCCAGAATAGGCTATCCAAGCATGTCGTTAGAGATTTCAGAGAGAAGCTCTTTGTTTTATTTAGCGTCGGCTGAAGTGGAGAAATTTTTCCACATTCTGGGGTTACCTCTGTCTGCTATAGAAGGAGGTCTTATAACCTACTCTGAACTACTGGAAAATCAGTGTTATTGATCCAGCTATGTGTGATCATTTGCATCCCATCGAGTAGGTGTTGATGCTTCGGTTGATGCACAAAGATTTCACGCCAGTGTTCGAGAGGCCCCACCTTGTTGCTTTCTCGTTACATCCCCGTGCCCCTCCCAAGCACAGGAGGCTATTCGTTTCAGCCAATTCATCCCCTTTGACATCATATTGGCCAAAAGGATGAATAGAATGCTTGAATTGTAAGCATAATCCATTAAATCTCTCCAATATTTATCACCAACTGGGATGCTTTACCCAGATCTTTCCTAATTATCCCCTACTAGATGTAGAAAATGAGACTCCTTTAGTGAGTCCAACGAAAAGGCCTGGCGAATATTTGGTGCGAAATGATACCTGCAGTTCCAAAATTAGATCCAACTTCACCAATTAAAAACTGCAAAAGACCTAGAATCCTATCTTTAGGACAAGATTGTCTAAAGCACCTCGAAAACTCAGGTATGTTACTACTATGCTACCTTTCTATAGCCTGAAATTATTTCATTTATTGTTGTAATATCCATGATATAGTCCTGTTTCAAGCATTTGAAAGATAGACTTGATTTCTCATCCAGTTGATTATACTCAAGGCCGTAAGAAAAAAAGTCCAATACTTTTTAGTTAATTAGCAAGCCTTATCATTTTCCTCTCTACCTAGATAAGGAAGAAAAATACAAACGAATAATTGTCACTATTATTCCTGGTTGAACATGACAGGTAAAAACCACTATTTCCTTAAATTAGTTTCATGGTTTACACCTATAATAAGTTATTGTGTGAGGTTTCTGAACTCTTCCCTAACACACATGAAAGTCAGATGCAATTTGTTCAATGGTATTGACAAATTGTAAGAATTTCTCATGTCACAAGAACATTCGTGCAGTCCTTGCTTCTCAATTCTAAGGAGATGTTGCAATATGAATTTTGTCCAACCATCCAAAATAATAAATACATAGCTACTCCTTAGTTTTGTAACTACTGCAGTATGATTAACAAAAAAAAGGTTTAGTTGTGTCCTTAACATTAGCACTGAGATGATACACACTAAATCCTTCCATATTCATTCTAGCCCTCCATTTTCCTTTAACTTCATACCTCTCAATCCTTTATTTTCTCTCACAAGAAATTATGTTCACTGTGTCTCAGGCAAGGCATTGTTTTTCAACATTCATACAATCTTTGCTATCCCTTTTAAGTGTAACATCTAGAGAATCAAACACTAATGAGTAATAGTTTAATGCTTCCATGAACCGAGGGAAGAAAGATGTAGTATTAGTGTTAACCTCTTGTTCTACTATTGTGACTACTTTAGGGTTGAGAGACTTCAGCATCCTCAGAAGCCAATCACATGGGTTCTTTCTAGACACACTTTCATTAGGCATGTGATGCAGTTGGAATGCAAAGTTGACTACTAAAACCTCATTTGGATTTATCTTAAGAATCCATGGTTGGACATCTAATTCCACATCCATATAGTGGCTTATATTTATGTTGGGATTTGATTCCACATTAAGACTCTCCTTTTAATCATGTGTGTGTGGACGAAGTGGTTTATAAGGCATTACATGTGCCCAAAATTTTGCCAATATGGAAGTTCTTGATATGATGTGATGGCATCCTCCTGCACTCTGTTATTAACATCATCAATGGTTTTAGTGTTATGCCTTGTAAGCCCTCTTTGGTTTGTGCTTGTTATTTATGGTGTCCATGATAATTACAGTTCTTAGGTCTTACTCTTAGTCACTGTCTTAGGCTGATTTTATTTATTAAGTTTTGCTAATCTGGAAGTTCTCGGTATGATGTGATGGCATCCTTCTCCACTCTGTTATTAACATCATCAATGGTTTTAGTGTTATCCCTTGTAGGCCCTCTTTGGTTTGTGCTTGTTATTTATGGTGTCCATGATAATTATGATGAAGACATTTTTCACTACAGGGTTAGGGTGAGGAGACATTGTTCACCCCAACCAATGGCCAGTGTTTATTTTCGTCATCCTCTGTCTAATAAAAAATGGCCACGTGGCATATGGACAATGTAAACTACCATCTCTGTTGGTCACTGACTAAGCGGTAGACCAGTGAAATCGTGTCCCCACTCTCTTCACTAGTAAGAAAGGCTCAAGAGTCAAGATCCATGCCGAATGTTGATATTACAGGTAGCCATTACTTCTATGAATTCTAGGCTTCATCTTCCATGGCTGTGATGGCTACTGTAGAAGATTGTGATAATTTGACAAAGATCTTCATCTGCATCATTTTCAGGATTTGGTACAAGGGTGTTTGATTCACGAAGTGTTTGAATTGCGAAAACTAGGATTCAAGTGGGAGTCAATGAAACCCATGCAGTCTTTCCCTAGAAGTACTATTCCTCTCAGTTGTGAAGATGAAGATGATTCCATGTATAGTCCTCTGTTGGATTTAGAGTCAACTACAACGTTGGTTGTTGGTCATGGATGCTTGGAGACTTCATTGCCTCAGTGGATGTGGGCATCAAATGTAACTATTTTCTCAAACCAGGGATTGTCAAAGACAATATAAGAGACTAGGCCCCTATGGGGATGGAGTGAGGAGAGTGAAAATTATCAAACAAGGTGTTCTTTATTTGTCTTTTCTACAGTGTATATTGTGCAAAAGTATAAAATACTAAAGGCCAAAACATTTAATTTGGTACAAATTTCAAATAATCTGTTAGGGTCCAACCCTAACCCCCTTATTTATGTAATAGTGTTGAGTCATAGCTATAGTTAGTTAAAGAGTCAATAAAGCCCATATTAATAATTGTAAGTGGTTGACCCACATTTAAAGAAGGGATCATAGTTAGTTGCAAATGGGCCATGGTATTAGATAGATGGTATTAATAAGAACCATGGTACTGACCCATGGTATTGCATGTATGAATCTTATATAAAGGATAGAGACTCCCCTTGAGGAGGGTCATGTCTTATTTTGTAATTGACCCCAGCTCTATTGGAGGTTGCCCCCTCGAAGAGGCAAGTAAACATTTCTTTCCTTTCTGAATAATAAAATACATGCTGTTATTTCTTATTGTTCTGTGTTCTGGGTATATTTCTTCGCATATTTGGTATTCTGGTATCTTCTCATAGGTCAAGAGCATAACAAGTGGTATCAAATCACTTTCCAGGGCCGGTGGGATCTCCATTTTTAGCAGAATTTTTTTTGGCTAGAGACATGTTCCAGCATCTTTAAACCACGGGATCTGTCGTTGAGCGCATAAACATGCAGATTTGGGGAGGCATGCACGCAGGAAATACAAGAGGTGGTCAAGCTTGTTTGACTCCCTTGGAACCCCTGTGGGTACCCCTTCGAGTAGTAGTGCATTAGACAGAACCGTGCACTCATTGTCTTCCAAAGTACCCTTTGGGTATATTGGAAGCCCCCTAGGATCTCTTGAAACCTCGCCATAGATAAACCGTCGGCCATCTTGCTGCTATAGTACACCGAGAACAGCACTTGGGGAGATTACTCGCATGTACAATAGGCTAGTCGGGTTGTACGGCTAAGGGTATGGTTGATCCTCCTTCGTTAGTGACCTAAAATATTAGGCCAAGTACTACCATCAGACCCTTATGTATATTTTGATCTGTAGCACCTGACACTCCTTGAGACCATAGTTCCCTTATCTCTCCCTAGATCATGCATCATCTTTGCCAAATTACATCTAGCAGGTTGGGTTCTGTGGCAGCCGCAACAATCAGTTCTGCCATTTAGATCTCTCAGATCCACCATTCAGATCTATAAGATCCACCAATCAGATCTATCAAATCCGCCATTCAGATCTAGCAGTTTGGGTTCTGTAGCATTCACAACATCAGATTTGCCATTGAGATCTAGCAGCAGGGGTTCAATCACTGCCACATTCCTACTCATGCTTTACAGTTGAGGGTTTCACTGACAGATCTGACTATTTGTGTGGCTCCTATACTTGGGCATGATTCTCGCAAGACATTGGGCAGAATTAACTTTTCTAGGAATTGGCTACTGTAGTATTCCTAAGTGAGGAGTTAAACTCCTTTTGGAGTAAAGAAAAAATAAAATAAAATAAAAATCTAAGACCCTCCCGAGACGCTTATAGGAGACTTAGCCCATAAGAATCAGGACGATGGGCTGAGAAAGGTGGTACCATTCACTTGTCAGTGTTAAAATTTTGGGTGGTCCCAATTTTTTTTCACAGTAATGACAAGCGCACCAAATCGGTGCATGGTACAAACCAGAGCTCAAGCTATGGTCAATGAGAAGATTGACACCCTTGAAAAAATGTTGGAGGCATTAACGAAGCAGATCCAAACCTTAGCTGACATAATCACAAACGAAAAGTTAGGGGAACAATCGGAGGCATATAATTTTAATGAAACCCTTGAGGGCGAGTCTAGCCGTTCTCTTCACTTCTATGGAAACCACCAACAGTCCCAGCTTTGACCACCCAGGCTGGACATGTATAAATTTGATGGCTCTCATCTAGCCATATGGCTAGAAAAAATGGAGCAATATTTCACATTGAATTACATCAAAGATGATGTGACTAAGTTAAGCGTGGGAAGCCTGTACTTGGACCAAGAAAGATTACAATGTTGGAAGTGACATCAATGCTACTATGTAATGCCACTGACTTGGCACATATTCTCAAAAGCCCTTTCTGATCACCTTGACCATGAATCTAACTTTTTGGATCATCTTACTAAGCTCTGACAGACAGGCACAGTGCAAGAATATATTAAAGCCTTTGAAGAATTAGCCTTCCACGCAAGAGGTCTAGCAGATGAATTCTACTTGGAATGTTTTATCAGTGGTCTCAAAGATGCCATACAAGACAACGTCCAACTACAACACCCAGTCTCATGGCTGGCATCTTGCAAGATAGCTCATGAAATAGAATGCACGTTAGTGGCCCAGTCGACTTGTCCAAAATTCATAGCCAAGGGACACCCCACCTAGGCTTTGAGCACTACCCAAACACTTAAGGTTCAAGAGGTGTCAGCAGCGGAAATGGCAGAAAGAAGAAAGAAAGGGTTGTGTTACTACTGTGATGAGAAATACTCCCTAGGGCATAAATGCAAGGAACCAAAATTCTTTCAAATGGATGCTACTGATCACAATTCATCTAAGGAAGCCCCCCAATTTGAGGGACTAGAGGAGGAAGATGAGGACAACCAGCCGAATAATGAGCTCCCAGTTACACCTGAAGAACCAGTTATCTCGCTTCATGCTTTGGCAGGAATTTCGTCTCCCAAAACTCTCAAAATCAGAGGTTTTATTAAGCATCGCCCTATAGTAGCGTTGATTGATAGTGGCAGTACGCATAACTTTATCCATCAAAGACTCGCTGAAGTAGTGCATTGTTTTGTCAGAGCAGTCTCTAATTTCCAGGTCTAGATTGCTGATGGGGGGACAATGAAATGTGAAGGATTTTGTGGAAATGTCAAATTTCAAATGGGGGATTATCACCTAAAGACCCACATGTTTGCCATCAACATGGGTGGGTGTGACATTGTCTTGGGTGTTGAATGGCTCCGCTCACTCGACCTAATCACAATGGATTTCTAGGAGTTATATATGAGCTTCAAGCAGAATAACCACACACATACCCTCCGAGGACTCCAGGTAGGTGCTCCTTCTATCATCAACTCGCATAGGATGGAAAATTTGTTAAAAGAGGGCCACCATGGAGTTATAGCCCAATTTAATGCCATCCAGGCCTTCGAACCCACTTCTCTTCATATTCATCCTAAGATGAAATAGGTCTTAAACAACCATCTGCAAGTCTTTGACAAGCCTCATGAGCTTCCACCCTCTAGAGGGGAACATGATCATAGCATTACTCTGGTCCCAGAGGCACAACCACCAAATGTGCACCCATATAGATATCCTTTCGCCCAAAAGAATGAAATTGAAAAAATCATGAAGGAACTCCTGGAAGCCGGTGTCATTCGTCCTAGCATTAGTCCTTATTCATCGCCTGTGGTCATGGTGCTCAAGAAAGATGGGGAATGGCGTATGTGTCCAGAATTCAGGGCCCTCAACAAGCTGACGATGAAAGATAAATTTCCCATCTTGGTTATTGATGATTTGCTGGATGAAAAAAATGGGGCTCAATTCTTTGCTAAGGTTGACCTTCGCTCAGGCTATCACCAAATTCACATGAAAGAAGTAAACATTCCAAAGAGTGCTTTCCGAACTCATGAAGGCCATTATGAATTCTTGGTCAATGCCACTTGGTCTCGATAATGCCCCATCCACTTTTCAGAGCCTCATGAATCACCTGCTCAAACCATATCTTAGAAAATTAGTCCTTATTTTCTTTGATGACATCCTCATCTAGAGTCTCACCTGGGAAAAACATCTTCAGCATGTAGATCTACTCTTGCAACTGCTCTGGAAGCATAATTGTTTGTCAAATTTTCCAAGTGCTCTTTTGGCATGGATGAAGTTGAGTATTTGGGCCACATTGTGGGGCGTGAAGGTGTCAGGGTGGATCCCAAAAAGATCCAGGCAATGCAGGATTGGCCTCAACCAAAGACTTTGAAGAGCTTGAGAGGATTTTTGGGTCTCACCGGCTACTATCGCAAATTTTTCCGCAATTATGGTCACATTGCTAGACCCATCACTCACCTTCTCAAGAAAAATTCATTCCTCTAGAATGATGAAGCGCAACAAGCATTTATAGTTGTCAAACATGCCATGTGTTCCACTCCCGTATTGGCACTACCTAACTTCACCAAATCTTTTGTTATTGAATGTGATGCTTCAGGTTTGAGTATTGGGGTTGTCTTAATGTAGGAAGGTTGACCCTTGGCCTTCACTAGCCAACAACTAAGTGGGACAAATCTGGGACAATCTACCTATGAGAAGGATATGATGGCCATCTTACATGCAATGGATACCTGGCAACCATACTTATTGGGGCAGTGTTTCCAAGTCCGCACAGACCATCAAAGCCTTAAATATTTTTTGGAGCAACACCTATCCTCGCCACAACAAAATAAATGGCTAGCCAAAATGTTGGGATATGATTATGTGACAATTTACAAGAAAGGGTGAGAAAATGTCGTAGCAGATGCTTTATCATGCCAATTTGAGGAGGAAAGAACCCAGCTAGCAATCCCTCTTCCCATTCCAAATTGGATTGAAGAGGCTCGCAAGGAATGGTTTTCACATCCTTTTCTCTCCCACTCATTAATAAATTGTAGGCGGATCCAAATTCGACAGCGGGCTACTCTTGGCAGGATGAGATTCTTTGCTACAAGGACAAAGTAGTGATATCACCAACATCCACCCTCAAAAGCCGCATTTTGGCAGAGTTGCACTCATCTCCCACTGCAGGACATTAAGGCTTTTAGAAGACTTATGCTCGCACTCAACGTTCATTCTTTTGGACAGGCATGAAAAAGGACATTCTTAACTTTGTAGCTGAGTGTTATGTGTGTCAGTGCCACAAGGGAGAAACAGTCAAATCCCGAGGCACATTATAGCCATTTCCCATCCTTGCCTCAATCTGGACAGAGGTTTCTATGGATTGCATTACAAGTCTTCCAAAGTCAGGCAAAAAGTCATTCATCATGGTGGTTGTGGAAGACTTTCTAAGTATGCTCATTTTTGTGCCCTACCCCACCCTTTTACACCAACTTTGGTGGCTCAATCTTTCACGGACCAGATCTTCAAATTGCATGGCATGCTCACTTCCATTTTGTTTGATCATGACCCAATCTTCACCAGTAACTTTTGGCAGGAACTCTTCAGGCTACAAGGTACCCAACTACAACTCAATACTTCCTATCATCCCCAAACTGATGGTCAAATTGAAGCAGTCAAAAAATGTTTGGAGACATGCCTCAGGTGTTTCACTTCAGAAAAGAAACATCTATTGGTACAGTGGTTACCTCTAGCCAAATGGTAGTATAATACTAACTATCATGCCACCACCAAAATGACTCCATATGAAGTAGTTTATGATCAACTCCCTCCTTCACCTACTTCTTATATCCAAGGATGCTCGAAGGTACACGTAGTGGATCAACTCCTACAGAACCGTGCAACCATGCTGGCCGACCTTAAAGAGAATCTCCATCAAGCTCAAAATCACATGAAGCAATAGGTAGACCAACATCGTTTAAAGCACAAATTTCAAGAAGGGGATCAGGTATTCTTAAGGCTGCAACCATATAAGCAAACATCACTCAATGAAAAGGGTTGTCAAAAATTATCTCCAAAATTCTACGGATTGTATCAAATACTTTAGCGCATCGAAGAAGTAGTCTACAAGCTAGCCTTGCCACCAATTGCAAAAATCCATTTCGTCTTCCATGTCTCATGCCTCGAGAAAGTGGTTGGGAACCATTGCAGAATTCAAACCAATAGACTACTGGAATTGGATGAAGAAGGCTCAATTTGGCTCCAACCTGAACAGGTTCTTGACACGCGAGAATGGCACCTACGCTCCCACACGATCAAGGAAGTCCTCATCAAGTGGAAATACAGCTCTCTAGAAGATGCGTCCTAGGAACCAACCATTGTTCTTCAGCAGTTTCCACAGCTTTAGCCTTGAGGACAAGGCTATTTTTATGGGGGAGGGCATGTTAGGGTCCAACCCTAACCCCATTATTTATGTAATAGGGTCGAGTCATAGTTATAGTTAGTTAAAGTGTCAATAAAGCCCATATTAATAATTGTAAGTGGTTGACCTGCATTTAAAGAAGGGACCACATTTAGTTGCAAATGGGCCATGGTATTAGATAGATGGTATTAATAAGAACCATGGTACTGACCCATGGTATTACATGTATGAATCCTATATAAAGGATAAATGCTCCACTTAAGGAGGGTTGTGTCTTATTTTGTAATTGAACCCAGCTCTATTGGAGGTTGCCCCTTCTAAGAGGCAACTAAACATTGCTTTCCTTTCTGAATAATAAAAGACATGCTGTTATTTCTTATTGTTCTGTGTTTTGGGTATATTTCTTCGCATATTTGGTATTCTTGTATCTTCTTGCAGGTTAAGAGCATAACATAATCCAACGACAAATTTAATCCTCTTTCCTTCCTTCTACCATTTAGTTCCATCATATTTCCCAAATCTTTGCTTAGGTTCAGGTTAGAATAACATCAAGTTCATTTTGGATTAGGATGGAGTCTTCCTTGACCAGTTAAGACCCCAACACGAATTTACTTAACCCTTAACATTGATGTTTGTCGACTGGTTAGTATAGAGATTTCACCATAAATATAGAGTCTGTACACAAAATAGAACAAAATATAGATATCATCTAGGGCATAATCTGTTTACTCCATCACTAACATATTAGATAAATCATAATACTCAGAATCTTCTGACAGATCTAACCATTATTTTTTGTAGTCTATTTCTCATAACCTAACATATTCATACCATCTCCATTTTGTTCTCACATCATCTCTTTATCACATAAACGAATTCAACTCTTCATGGTACAAACCCATTCGTCTTATATATGTTTACTTAATCCATAATTTACAATAGTTAATTACTATTAATGATACCGACACAAGCATATCACACCTCAATCCACTCTCCCAACTCTTAATCAAAAATTTATAAGCTTTGTTAAGCCACTGACCTGAGCTTCTAAGTCAAACTTTATGCTTACATCGAGACAGTACAATACAATGTCAATCTGCATCTCCACACTTCAATCTATAGTCAATCCAATCAGCATAAAACACTCTAGCTCCAAGAGTTTTCAATCTACTTGTTTGATGACAACCTATGTTAATAATAGATTATAATATATACTTGTATAATGTCATCCTATACTGGCATTAGTCACTGTGACCTGCATGTAGTCGTCACTCTCTTATACTATGTGCTTATCTATCTCAATCCTGGTTCAATCTTCCTTGTACTCAGTTTATGATTGCATATTAACCAACCAGTCAAAAATCCGAGATTTTTCAGGTTCAAATATACAACTAAAAAGTTAAAAAATTGCAAGACACAAAAACTCTTAGGTATAATTACACAATTTTATGCCTATATAGGTTAGCATTTGGCCTTAATCCCAAGCTTTTCTTCACTCTCAGAGAAGTTCTATAGCCAAGTTTCCATGGCTATAAGTTTATACATCTTTAAGGCAATTCCTTCATCAATTTTGTTCACAATGGAAATTTGATCATTATTCATCCCCTGAGCACTTACTTGGCATATTGCATCCATAACATCTACGAAGCCTTGTTTGAAAGAAAATCTCAAAGTCCCTCAAGCATTACCTGATGACAATAGCTACTATGGAATAAAACCTAGAAAATCCTACTTGTTTCTCCTCTACAACCACTTCTATCTTATTATACTTTATTTGTCTAAGCTCCTCGTTATTCTACTCCTTTTGCAAGGAAACCTTGTGCTCATATTCAAAGTTAAAATCTTTAAAATGCCCTATCCTTTTCAATGATGCCATCGGTTAATTGAACACCCATTTCTCTCCCACTTAAACAATTATCCACTCTTCCTTAATTAGTGTTACACTTTCATGGTAAGTCCAACAGAATCCATGTAACAAGCAGCTAATCCCCAAAAACAAGTTCAGTTCATCCAATCGATCAGGTGAGTTAGTTATTTGTCAAACTCAAGATCATGTGCACACGGGGATTAATGGCCTCTTCAACTTGGGAATATATTTGGGTTTCTACATTTTTCATCTTTGGCAAACCATCGACTATTACTTCTCTATGCTCTCTTGAAAATAGTTCTTTTACGAGATTGATAGTTTATTTGTTTGCTTAAGTAGTCTTTCCCCATGCTCAATGATTCCTCAATGCACTTCTCTTTGTTGTCTAACTTTTGTCACACTATTAGAGTGGTGTGTCCTTGATCCAAATTCCAATTAGTACCATGAAGTAAAACTTCATGGTACTATGAAATCCCCATCTCAAATGCACAAACTTCATCGGTTGCTATGAAATCCCCATCTCATTCATCTCATGTCCAACCAAACAAAAACTTACAACATTGATTTTACATCTCCTAAAAGCCACATCAGACAAGCACACATCTAGTGAAATACGAATGGTTTTTACCCAATATTCTAATTCTAACAAATCGTGCAAATTACCAGAGATTTAATTAGTGATTAATCCCATCAAAGTGTATGGTCCTAAAGCCACCTCATAACACCAATCATTCATGAGTATTGTTTTTGGATTTTATTTTTTAATCCACTACAAGACTACCATTGGGAAAATCAATGAGAGCATTCAGAGTGCTTGTCGAATTCACAGAATATTGAAGTGTTCGACAACCATTTTATTGTTGGTCATTGTACTGAAGAAAACTAAAAAGAGTATTGAAAGAAAGGAGCCCAATATATAAGTTCCAATGCCATTTCTAGCAAACCTTAAGATCCATTATCTACATATACAATATATAGAATATTGGAATTCTCAACAACCATTACAATCGTTGGACTTACAATACTCTAGTTGGTAAAGAAAGTAATTAGAATAACTAGAAAAACAGAATTACCATTGGGAAAATCAATGAGAGCATTTAGAGTGCTTGTCGAATTCATAGAATATTGAAGTGTTTGACAACCATTTTATTGTTGGTCATTGTACTGAAGAAAAATAAAAAGAGTACTAAAAGAAATGAGCCCAATATATAAGTTCCACACCATTTCTAGCAAACCTTAAGATCCATTATCTACATATACAATATCTAGAATATTGGAATTCTCAACAACCATTACAATCGTCAGACTTACAATACTCTAGCTGGTAAAGAAAGTAATCAGAATAACTAGAAAAACTCTAGCTAGTAAAGAAAGTAATCAGAATAATTGGAAAAACTAGTTTCACTAGAAAAGTACACTCTGAAGCTAGTAAGACTCAAGGTCTAGATAATTAGTTAACACAAGACTTTTCCAGGGATCAAATTCCTTACTTTACCAGGGATGAAATTCCTTACACATTACAAATATAACAAAATACTCAAGTCATTGTCATGTAGGTTGTGGTCAAGCAGTAAATCAAGTGAGTCTTCTTTACAAAGACTTGGGTTCAACCCCACCAAAAACACATTGCTCTGCTAACACAGCCAATTTTTTGTGCTATCTTGTGATACCTCATAGTCAACTGAGCCTTGGGGGTTTGTCCTATGTAGGAAGACAAGACCAAGTGCAAGCCCTGGGTGCTTTTGTTGGAATAAAAATCCCTCAAATACAGCTCCTCAACCAAAAGTTTATGGCCAATGAGGATAATTCCCCAAAGGATATTTAACCAACTAAAAAGCACACTTTAGAGTACACACTCCACACTTATTGGTTAGATGGAAAATAATAGAGGGAATCCTCTGACAACTCTAAGCACTATCTCTTCCACTCAACATTTTTTTGGATAACATGTTGACATCCTCTCCTATTTACATCCTACCTTGTAGCATCAAAGCATGCAAGTTTCCTTAATACAATAAACATATTATTACCAATCACTTTTCTCTTTGGGTTGTCATAAAAAATCACCCGACATCTATCTTACTAGCTTAATCGAATTCTCACCTATTCGTTAGATACAATGCCACTTGATCACTGTACTTCTTCATTTGGAGTTATGTTACACAAGTTACCATTCTGGAACTCTTAATCCACTCTACGCATTTTAGATTTGTCCCGTCAAGGAAACGTTGGTCTTTTCTGCATTATTATTGGTACACTAATCTAATGTTGGTTTATCTCAACAGGACTTGATCTACCTGCTTAAGCCTATCTCACTTCTTTGCTCGCTCAATTCCCAGTAGCTTCATTTCCAGACATGTATAAGCCAGGTGGAAAATATTTCTTTGACTCAAATATGCCAATAATTGCTTTGGAGAGATGCCTCAGGGTTCCAATATAACTGCATGCTTATAGGTACCTACATTCTCACCATATCTTGGGAGATAAAAGAATTCAATTATGGTGCAGCCTTAAATGCATTACAAATTAGACCTAAGAAAAAATCGAAAAAAATTCAAACTTATTCTTTTGTAACTTCAAATTTCACCACTAGAAAACGGAACAAGAACCTGGGTCAGGTGCAGTTACTAATAAATACCCTGGTGAGAGTATTACAAATTAGACCCAAGAAAAAATCCAAAAAAAATCAATCTTATTCTTTTGTAACTCCAAATTCACTACTAACAAACAGAACAAGACCCTGGGTCAGCTGTAGTTACTAATAAATACTTTGGGAAGCTCTGCAAGGGTTATGAAAAGTTTCCAGATGTTGTATAGTTTGGAATTGATTGAAGAGGGTGGGTGCAGTAAGTTGGTTGTTACTCAACCGAACCTCATGAAATCCTCCTACATTATCAAAGTCCTCAGGGTTTTCGCTAGGAAAATTATTGGAATGAAACCAAACCTAAGTTGGGGTTATATTCTCTGCAAGCACATCTAGACTAGAACTCGGCTGCAAGGTGTGCTACTGGAAATTAGCAATGAATACTTGCAAATTTGTGTCACTAGGGTTACTAGGAATAGTCCCCCTAGATAATAGATAATTATAGGGCAAACTGAGAACCTACAAGCTTCCCAAACTCCCAAAAAATGAGGGAATTTCCCTCTTAAGGCTGGTGTTATAGAATGACAAGTTGGTGATTTTTTG
Source organism: Pinus tabuliformis (assembly GCA_031772625.1). NCBI lineage: Eukaryota > Viridiplantae > Streptophyta > Pinopsida > Pinales > Pinaceae > Pinus > Pinus tabuliformis. Next base: position 1,477,467,026 of record CM062819.1, on the reverse strand, counting down.
GGAACCCAATATATCATTACACAATCTCCAACTAGTGGATTTGTTCAACAGATTGTTGTTTAAATATATCCTACTTAAACTTGTCAAGTTTCTGAAAAAATCATAAATTTATAGTGTATATTTAGTTTGTCTATATATTTAGCTTGAGTCTATTAAAAAACATATCTTTAAATCATATCACCTAAACATACTTAAATACAAGCAAAAATAGGCATTGTAACATGGCTCAACTAGTTCACACACAAAAAGTATGCCATTTTCAGATTCGTTGAAGCTGCTTCTAGTCTAATTACCTTCAGTTATTGGGACAAGATCATCTCTAGATTCCTGAAGACAATCTGGTTTAGTACTCTCAATATATGAATATATTCAATATTGAGTCTTGTGCTTGGTAAGTTATGTCCACTATTCTGCATTAAAATTTTGATGTCTGATGTGTGATCCCATTTTATGATATTCTAATAGGAAGGTAAAGGCTACATAGGTTGATGGTAATGTGCATATCTTGTATACACTGGTACCCCTATTGAGGAGGCATTGCAGTTGTATGGAGACCACAAAAGCCATGTCAAGGAAGAGGTATGTTGCATGCACCATTGCTGAGAGTATCATGACAGACTTTACATTATGAACTTTCATGACTTAAATTACTATTTGATTTTGTATTAGGTAACTATTGGAATCCAGGTGATGTGTTCGGTACTCCAAACATCTTGAGGATAATAATGATGAAAACGAAACTTGTATGAAGATCAAGCACCTTTAACTTTAATTTAGATTTAGATTCTCCAAATTTTATAATTTTATGAAAACAATCAATAATATCTTGGTTCTACAACTAAAAGACTACGATTTTTCCTTTCCAGAAATTACTTGAAAACTTATATAGTCCAAAGGTGTTTCAAATCCAAATCTCAACATTGTACTTGTAGCTTTGATTTCTCTAGCTTGGTATACATTTATTTTTGTTGGCCTACATACAATCAATATTTAGGTGCTTTATGATTCCATAGTAACTGACCCATCCCAAAGGTAGGCTAAAATGTGAATTTTTAAAGCAATCCATCCCTCAAATTTTTGTAATATGATTTGTTTCATGCTTGAGAAAAAAATATGCATCTTTCACTGCAAGAAATAAATCTTATAGACATACTTCCACAACAGTCTTATTTATCAATTCAAAATATGTCTAAATTCCCCCACTCGTGTGATTAAATATGAACATAAAAATATCTCCCAGAAAACCAAGAAACCAAAGGGACTATAAAATAGAATTCTGAGTAGAAATAAATCACCTGAAAACTCAAATTTACAGGGGATTTCACAACGGCTTCTTATGAGATGGAGCGACTAAGGGGAAGAGAGTAAGGGGATTTGGGTAGGGTTCAATAGCAATAAAGAAACATAGTGATCAAAATTAATGGTCACCCCATTGTGCTTCAAACACTACAAAACGAAAACTACCAAACAAAATCTAAACCATTGAAAGTGTTAAGAAAGTAGGAGGAATTGGACATGGGATGAATTCCCCTATATTGGTCATCCCACTGGTCTTGAATCTACGTCGCCATAAGGAAAAATAATTTCTTGTCACTCTCCTCCCTTGCTCGACTTGTTTCCTTAATTACCAACAACATCCCAGAGGTCTCCTCCACTGACTAAAAAAGTGTTGCTTTTTGTATCCTCATAATGTGCTATCATTTCTTCCCTAAAAATTGGCCAAGTGACAATTTGTTTACGAGAGAAAAACCATCGATACGATACAAACTGATTGGGTTCCAAATATAAAGTTGCAATGCATACCTTTTATGTGTTTTGCGCATTATGGAGATCGAAATATTGCTCCATCTGTAGTATCCATGTTACAGGATCCTTGCCATCAAACTTCCTCATATCAATCTTTCGAATGTGGTGGGTCTTTATTCCAATGTTAGAGTTTGTGAAATCATGATTAACATTTTTTTTGTTCTCATCATGTGTTTTCTCTACTACCTTTTCGCCATTAGGAAGCCTTTCTTGTAGCAACTTTGTCAAACCTTCCTTCAAACATTCCACGTATTTCTTCAAATATTCAATGTTTTCATTCTTCGAATCATGATTAACATTTCTTTTCTTCTCATTATGTGTTTTCTCTACTACCTTTTCGCCATTACGAAGACTTTCTTGCAGTAACTTTTCCAAACCTTCCTTCCAGCCTTCCATATATTTCTTCCAATATTCAATATTATCTTTCATACCATCCATCTTATCTTCCATGTCTTTCTTTAAACCATCCATCTTAGCTTCTGTTACTTTTTGTGAGAGTGAAATATGTTGCACTTGGTCTCGTAATTTTGATATATCATGTTGCATTTCTTCCTCTTCTTCATGAGTCATGCTAGCACTTTTAGGTTGCATACTAGGTGTTTCCATTTTCTTTCTTCGGGGCATTAATTAATGATAATTATGCTTCACTATGCCCTTTTAATTCCTTCAAACTAATTTTTCAAACCAAACTTCTTCAAAATAAAATAAAAAAACTACACACTTTTTTCACTTTGTAGGAGCTCGATATTGAATCTGATGTCTCTCTCAAATTTCAGATCTCTAAGGTCTAAAATTGTCAATTATGGTAGACCTATGAGTCCTCTTTCCAATTCCACCAGTCTGATAAAAATTGGATTCTCCAAGAGAGCGTTATGCCCAATCTCCCAAGATGACTTGATTATACACTTTTTCAGTAGAGCGAACTTGTACGAAGTGCCACATGTCACTGTTTCAACCTTTAGACCTGAAAATGATGCACAGAAAACTAAAGTCTGTCCTCTTTTAGTGAATTTTTATGAAGTTTCAATCTGATACTCAGAGAGCAAGTTATGATAATGTTTCCAAGGTCACCTATTTGGGATGTAATTTGGGAGCTTGCAAAAACCCTAAATTACTTGGATTATATATCTGAAAATATAGCGATAAAAGATCTGAAATTCAGACCCGAGGTTCATCACGATTTCGGATAAAATGGGTTTTAATTTCATAGTCTGAACCTTCATAGAAAAGAGTTACAGTGAACATGCCACGATGAACTATTTGTGATGGAATTTTAGAGCTTGCAAAAACCCTAGCTTCATGAGATCATATCTCCGAAAATATAGTGATACAAGATCTGAAATTTGGGCCCGAAGTTTATAATGATTTCATCTCAAATGGGTTTTTTTTGTTAGCATCTGAAACTTAGTAGAGAAAAAGTTATAGTGAAAATTCCATGATGGCCTATTTGGAGTAGCGAAACCCTAGAATCCAAAGCTCTGATACCAAATGTTATGTAACCAGCTCACAAAATAGAAGAAAATATAGATCAACGACTTCAAAATCAGCCTCTTTGAGGGGGAACCTCCTTTACTTTACACAAATGAACAATTCTTGGATGATACAAATGACAATACCTCCTTTCTATATATAGGAGTCTAAGTGGTCTGAACATAATCAGAGCCTACATAACAATAATATTATAGGGGCACAAAAATAACAATAGTGGGCTTCTATGGGGCACAATAATAGCAACATGGGGACTACATGGGCACAAAAATACAATAAGGGGGTTGCACTAATAACAATAAAGGGCTACACTAGTAGGAAAGGGACCTAACATTCTCTCCTCATATCTGCTCATTGTCCAGCACATCCATTGGAGGTTAAGATCCCTAGAGATAGAACCTCCTAGAATTAGCATGGATACCAAGCCTTGGAAAATACACCATTCTCTACACTAGAGCAGAAACACATAGATTGTCACACAACATTGAGCCATGGTAGCTAGTTTTGAGCCATAAACATCTTGTTCCATAGGGGGATTGTCCCACCTATGGTGAGGATATGTCGTAGGTGCACCAATTAAATATGGAACCAACTTCTTGCCCAACCAATAGAGCTCAAATAAAGAGTAATCTGCCATGGGATTATAAAAGGAGGAATAGTTTTTTGCATGTGTGAATACATCAGGTGGGTTGGTCATACCATACTCTCTCTTAAATGCGATGGGTGGTGGCAAGGTGATGGGTTCCCATCCTTCATTGCCTTGAATTACAACACCCTGATCAAAAGAAAATTTTATATTAATTACATTTTAATTACTATTATTATAAGAATATTTCAAATAATATATTACTATTTTTAAAAACTATAAAAAAAAAATTCAATCCCAACTTAGTGTAGCACTGATAAAGCCATGTTAGTTTATGTAGCATCGGATGTGTTCTAGCCAGGAAATTTGGTGGAGAGGCTAAAATGCATGTGATCTCAAAAACCCTTAAATCGTTTAGATTCTTAACAAAATTTTTAATTTTTACTAAGTCTAAACTTAGGAAAACTGGTTAATTAATCATAATTAATTAAGTGAAGGTGTGAATTCTCTAGAAACTCACATGGATTGATCCCAAAATGATCTGAGCCATCGATTAAGATTTAATCTTTGCCGTTGGAGTCCCAAAATGAAGATATAATAAGGGATCGATGTGGTGATGGAGAATACACCAGAGTCACTTGGAGAATTCAAATATCCAGAGTAGCAGTAGTTAGTTGTCGGAGAGTTCGAGCTTCAGTGAGGAAGCAGAGACAGTGAGGGGTAGGGACACTGAGGCTAGAGGAAGTTTTCCAGATACAACAAGTACATTTATAGAGAGGGAAATATTTCTCTAGGAGGCTGCATAAAGGTAGCACAAAGCCTTAAGAAGGCAATTTGATTTGTTGAAGAGGGAAGATGTTTTCAGTTCCAGATGTCGGGAAGGAGTCCCAGAGTGCCAGAGAGACATTTTCTGAGCTAGCAATAGGAAAGATATTTAAATTAGCGAGCGGTTCAGGCAGTAGTTTTCGCATGAATCATCAGGTTGATGCAGAGCCTGCACACGCCTAGTTGGACAACTTGCTTTTCAGAACCAATTTAGCGCCAGAATTTCCTGGAGTGAGGGTAATTTCCCTCTAGTAATTTTTCCAATATTTTTCTCTGTAGGATTGTCTAATTTCGGCATCCAAATTATTGTACTCTGAATTTATCATTGTTGCATAATAATTAAAACCCTCAGTTTTTGCACCAGTTTTCCCAAGTTGGGTTTTTTTCGGGGACATTTGTCCAAAATAGAGGTGTCATTTTATTGTGTGTGTGATATTATTTTCTCAGTTTCCAGTGCTATTTATTTTCCATAGAATTTTATTTGTGAAGATTGCAATGTGAAGGAAAAAAGAGAAAAAGAGCTGTGTTACATTTGTGATAGAAAATACACTAAAGGTCATAAGTGTGCCGATAATAAATTATTCTACATAGATTGTGAAGAGGAGGAACAAGAAGAACAAGAAACATCAAAAGAGGAGGATATACACCAGGAACCAACCCCAGGGAAAGAATAAATTAATCCAACCTTATCTTGTAATGCATTGGATGGAATTACCACTCCTCAAACTCTCATGATAAAAGGATATATCAAGAAGAAAAAGGTAGTAGTGGTGATTGATTGAGGTAGTGCTCATAATTTTATTCATTGTAAGATAGCCAAGGAATTGAATCGCTTCCTATATCCAGCACCATAGTGTCAAGTGAAGGCTGCAAATGGAGGAACTATAAATTTCTTTGGAAAGTGCCATAATATCAAACTAACCATGGGTGAATGTGTATTGAATAGTTCAATGATTTCCATTCTAACGAGTGGTGTCGATGTTGTACTAGGAGTCCAATGGTTACAATCTTTGGGGACAATAGATTTCAATTTTCAAGAACTTTTCTTGAAATTTTTTAGGAAGGAAAGGAAATTGAATTAAGGGGTATCGTAGGGAAACCAGGATAGATAATAAGATCTAATGGCATGATAAAACTTCTGAATAAAGAACAACGGGGTGTAATTGCACAATTATGCTCACCAGAGGTTCAAACATTGAAACCATCTATTTCTCCAGATCTCCAAAATGTATTGGACAATCATTCCATGTTTTTTGAGACTCCCAAAGGCCTCCCACCTATTTGTGGTCATGATCATGCTATTCACTTGATTCCAAGAAGTGTTCCTCCAAACATCAGGCCTTACATATATCCTTATGCCCAAAATAGTGAAATTGAATGTATGGTTGCAGAAATGCTAGAGGTTGGTATAATTCAACCTATTCAAAGTTCTTTCTCTTCTCTAGTAGTATTAGTGCGCAAGAAGGATGGATCATGGCATATGTGTCCATATTATATGGTTCTCAATAAGCTCACTATTAAAGATAAATTTTCCATTCTTATCGTTAATGAAATGTTAGATGAATTAGATGGAGCAATTTAATTCGCCAAGCTAGATCTTCATTTAGGATATCATCAAATTAGAATGAAGACTAAGAGAATTTTGAAAACACCATTTAGAACTCATGAGGGTCATTATGAATTTTTGGGCATGTCTTTTGGCCTTACTAATACACCTTCCATATTTCAAGGTTTGATTAATTCCATTTTCAAACCCTTCCTTAGAAAATTTGTGTTAGTATTTTTTGATGATATACTAATCTACAACAAGTCTTGGAAGGATCATGTTCAACATGTTGAAAGGGTTCTCAAACTATTGGAGGAGAAGTAATTATATGCAAAAACCTCCAAAAACTTATTTCGAGTACATGAGGTGGAATATTTGGGTAATATTGTATCTCATGAGGGTTTTAAGGTAGATCCTAACAAAATTAAATCCATTAAGGAATGGAAAATCCAAACAATCATAAAGAATCTTCGACGATTTCTCCAGTTGACAGAGTATTATCACAAGTTTGTTAAGAATTATGGGAGAAGAGCAGCAACTCTAACATCATTACTGAAGAAAGATGCATTTTCTTGGACTCCATAAGCAACAAAAGCCTTTGAACATATTAAAGAGGAAATGTGACAAACACTACTCTTATCTACGCCAAAATTCAAAAAAAATATTCTAGAATGTGATGCTTCAGGAAATGGAATTGTTGTTGTTTTAATGCAAGAAGGAACACACATTGCTTTTGAAAGTCGTCCAATCAAAGAAAGTATTTACAGAAACCTATTTATGAGAAGTAAATGTTGGTAGAACTACATGAACTAAAGAAATGGTGACCTTACCTAATTGGAAGACACTTCAAGGTAATAATAAATCATGATAGTCTTAAATACCTTAAATACTTTTTGGAAAAAGGATTATCTTTATAAGAGAAGAAAAAATGGGTGACAAAGATGTTGGGTTAAAATCATCTACAAAAAAGGGAAGAAAAATGTTGTTGCATATGCACTCTCAAGAAAGGATGAGGATGCAGAAGAATTTCTAAGTTCCATTTCTATTATCCAACCTAAGTGGATAACCAAAGCAAGGGATGAATGGAAGAATGATGAAGAGGTATGGTCACTCATTCAATTGTTGTAGCAAGATCCCAGTGCATATGATACAATTAGCTGGAAAAATGATTCATTATGGTACAAATATCACTTATATCTTTATAAGAATTACCAACTCAAACAAAATATTCTTTGGGAATTGGACACCTCTACCTTAGGAGGCCACTCAGGATTTTAAAAAACTTACCATAGGTTAAAGAAGGAACATTATGGGATGGACTTATATAATATTTTTAGAAGTTTGTGGTAGAATTTTTGCTTTTCCAACAAAATAAAGTTGAGAAACTTAAGACGCCAAGTCTGTTACAACCTTTAGCCATTCCAAGTCAGCGTTGGGAGGAGGTCTTAATGGATTTTATCATAGTTTTACCCAACTTTTAAGCAAAGAGTGTCAGCATGGTGGTAGCTGATAGACTTACCAAGTATGAACGCTTCTGTACATTATCTCATCCTTTTAAAGCCAATACAATTGCTACTGTATTTATAGAAAAAATTCAAAAGCTTCATGGAAATTCAAATATTATAGAAAGTGACAGAGATCCCATTTTCACTAGAAATTTTTGGCCGAAATTATTTTCTTGTCTTGGTACTCAATTAGCTCATAACTCATCTTATCATCCTCAATGTGATGGGAAAAATGGGATATTGAAAAAATGTTTGGAAAGATATCTTCATTGCAACTTTGTATCTGATCAACAAACACAATGGTCAAGTGGTTACCTCTAGGTGAATGGTGGTATAACACTTCCATACTGAAACAAAAATGACCCCATTTATGGCACTTTATGGATATCATCCACCATCCATCACATCATCTTTAAGATAAAATTCTAAGGTTCAAGAAGTGGAAGATCACATCGAGCATCAACAACAAGTTTTCCAACTCTTAATGGACAACCTCACTCTAGTGCATAATCAAAAGAAACAAGAGGCATATCGGCATCGCAGTGAAATAAATTTTTATGTAGGTGACTGCGTAATTGTATGGCTCCAACCATATAAACGAATGTCTCTCAAGAAAGCTAATAAGGATAATAAATTATCATCCAAGTACTATGGTCCTTAAAAGGTGTTACAAAACATTAGTACTATGGCATACAAATTGGAGCCGCTTGCATATTCCCGAGTACCCCCAATTTTCCATGTTTCATGCTTAAAGAAGGTTATCAATGACAAGCTTCCAGTTCAAACAATGCTGGCAGAACTTGATGAAGAAGGAAAAATCATATTTGAGCCTAAAGCAGTCATAGAAACAAGAACCTGACAACTACGAAATTGATTAATTTTAGAGTTTCTCATTAAGTGGAATAACTTAACCGGTGAATATTCCACATGGGAGGATGATAATTTTATACAGAAGCATCAAGAACTACTCAAGTATTGAGAACAATACTTTTTTGAAGGAGAGGGTCATGTTAGGTCTCTATAATACTAGTGTATCCCCCTTATTATTATTGTTGTGCCCATAGCCACCATACTGTTATTGTTGTGCCCCATAGAAGCCCACTATTGTTATTATTGTGCACTTACATTATTATTTTTATGTAGGCTTTGATTATATTATGACCCCTTATACTCCTATATATACAAAGGAGGTTTTGTCATTTCTATCATCTAAGAATTGTTCATTTATGTAATGTAAAGGAGTCTTTCTCCTCAAAGAGGATAATTTTTTAGTCGTTGGTCTATATTTTGTGAGGTGTTTGCATAAAATGTGAGGACATGTCAACATGTCCTTCCATACCTAGTGATTTGGTATATATGGAATAATATGATTGGATGCCGAGGATGAGTTTGTAGTGAGTTAGCAGGACATGTCAACATGATGACACATGGCATGACTTGAAGGGTGACATGCAACATGGGTATTTGGCATTTTTAGGTACCCAAGTGGGCCAAATCCAAGTGACACATGGCACCACTAGTCAAGTGACATGTGGCATGTTGATGACATAGCATGATGTGTCATCACAATGTGGGAGTAAAAAGGTTCATGGAGGTTTTACTACTAGATAATGACACGATTGATAAAAGGTGTGGAACCATAAATTTTCCATTAGGAAATGAGAAAATTCACATCCTAATGTGGAGGTTTCAGTTGAGGTACAAACTTGGAGTATGGCATGGTGGATGGACCCTGAGAGAAGGGAATGTCTCCAATAGGTAACATGAAAATTCCCATCCCACCGTAGAGAAAAAGTAGAAAGGTTTGTGGGATTTCAAGGTTGAATAAATTTCGTGGTAGAAAGACTCTAGGAGATGGAAATCCTTCCTGACACAACAAATAACATGAATTTCATGCTCCAAGGAAATTTTAATTAACAAAGAAAAATGTTTCAAAACGTAGAACCCGAGACCCCCTCTGTACTGGTGACAAGTAGATGATTGTTGGCAATGATGTAGCAAGGAAGACATTGTGGCCCAATCATAAGAGGACACATGGCAGGTGGTAGGTGACATGGCAGCATATGATGACATGGAATGCCACACGTGTGATGTTGCAGGTTTTTTCGTCCTTAAGTGGTGTATTTCCATATGACATGTGGCACCACTTAAAGACTTCCACATGGTACAAATGACATTAGCGAATGACATGGAAAGTGAGATGGTAGGTGACATGGACGATAGGTGGTCCAGGGAAGGGAATTTTTAAGTGACCAAGTATGTTTGGTATGGATAGTCTAGACCTGATATCATACACCAATAAGCATAAAGGACAAGGGATCATCCACAACCCAATGGATCCAATGGATGATAGTGACTTGATCTGATACCCAAGATTAATATTTGGTGCACAACATGTGTGATTTTTACTATACCTAACTAAACATGATAGAGCCAACGGTTGATATTGATTTGATCTAATGGTTTAGATTTCCATTGGACTTTATTCATTCATGATAGGGAATGGTTTTAATATTTCAAACACGCGAGGTTGAGGAGGCTAAAGGTTAAGAGAGCATAGGTTTAAATCACAGTGGAATAGATAAGCCCTCTCCACACTTAACTATTGGTCTTGACTCAAGGCCATGTGGGTAGAACACTATCTGCCAAGGAATTTTGGTACTCTTTATTAGTTAGCACATCGTTCCTGATCATGGTCTCATGCGGTCGCATGATGAAGAGAACTGGAGATAAGGGAGTGGTACTGTTTGTAAACTTGTTGTTATGACTTGTAAATTTGGCATTCTATTGCCAAAAATAAAGCAGACTGATATACTGGAAATCATAATAGTGCACATAAACACAATGAAGTATCAATATAGTTGAGTTAAATTGAAATTAATTCTTGATATTGAAACAAAGGTGAAAAACTAGTTCAAGTTGGAGAAAAGAGAATCTAAACAACATAATAAACACCAATTAATTTAAAGAATTAAACTAATGTAAAACTATTTGTTAAAGCCAAAATTCACAAGGTAGCTAAATACAGAAATTGCTCTAAAATCTATATAAACAATAGCAACATTAGAATGAATGTATTTGGTTTGAGGTATCTAAGATGGTTCTATCTTAAAATAGAGTAGTGAATTTGTGTTTGAAGTGGCTAAGGAGGCCAAGAGACTAAAAAGGCTAAAGGTATGAGAAGGAAAAACATGTTAAGAAGGCCAAGAGCTATGAAAGATAAATGTTGAAAGGGTTGGGAATGTGAAATATTGAGTTGATGGAGCAGATTTGAAAAGTGGTGATTAGATATGAGTGTGAGGAGAGCTTCATAGTAGAGGTAGAGTTAGATGATGTTGACTTGTATTATGAAATATCAAGCTGAGTGAGAGTTGTAGCAAAGAGAAACAAGTGTAATATGAATAAAGCACATGTATATCTGATTTTGATGTTGGATGAAAACAGGATCTGCATGGTTCAATAGGTTTGTTTCCACACATCATGGAGTTGGTGCTTCCTTTAGGTGGGCGTTTGAGAAATATATTGGGTTCTATAGATAGATATTTCAAATTAAAATCTTATATTGATGCTAATTGGGTTGGTAGCATTGATGACAAGAAAAGTACCTCTGGTGAGACATTTTTTCTTGGGGGATTGTCTTGTACCTTGGGTAAGAAAAAAATAAGACTCAATCTATCTATCTACAACATAAATTGAAAACATAGATGCAGCCTCTTGATGCACTCAAATTCTTCAGATGAAGAAGACCCTAAAAGAAATCAAGGTTGACATAAATGACCCAATCCTAATATTGTGTGACAATGATATTCCATCAACATCTCCAAGAACCTTGTTATGCATTCAAAGAAAAAACACAATTCGATCAAATATCATTTCTTGAGAGAACAGGTTGCTACTAATATTTTTTCCTTGATTATGTGGCCATTGATGATCATGTTGAAAATATATTTACAAAGTCCCTACCATGGGAACCATTGAATATATCAGGAAAAAACTCAGAGCAATGTCCCTGACAAACAATTGGCTCATCTCAGGTAATTCTCTACTACTACTTATGTTGGTGATTAATATAACAAATAGGCTACATGAGAAGGGCATCAAATTTTGGCATTCTTTGAGGGGGAGTTGGCACTACCATTTATCATTGATGTCAAAGGGGGAGAAATGGCCCAAACATTATGATTTGACAACATAAAAATGTAAGTATAACAGTTCAGGTGGGTGTTTTCAATAATAGAAGAGTCTAACAGATATGAGGTGAAGGTCTTCTATTTGTTAGGGCCGTCAAGGTTACAACAATGTTTTCCAATGTTCCCATCAATGCTAAAGGGGGATATTGTTGGGGAAAATCTTGTCGTTGATCTTAAAGGTGGTGGTTCCATGGAGCTTTCCAAGAAGTGTCAAGTTTGGGGGTAGTTTTCTTGTAGCTATAGTTTTTAATAGAGAACCAACATAATAGCAGACTAAGTGAGGAAGCTAAAAAATATTTTAATTATGATGGTTGGATGGCCCAGGATTTGCAGGAATTTATGTATTAATGGATCTACTAATTTTCTTTTACAATGTGCTCATATGGATATATCTTGGATATCCTTTTCTAATGGTATAAGGAATCTTGAAAAAATCCTAAGGGATCAAAAGTTATGGCTAGTCAAAGTCCCATAGGTTAAACAGTCGATAACTCAGGGTTCCACGCATAAGCCATTGTTGGGTGTGGAGCTTGATTATCTTCCTAATTCTTAGGTCTTATTTCATTCGGGTGTATACCCTAGGACAACTGTACACCCATCCATTCATGGGGGACCATCCCCCCTGGATGGGGAGTCCAGGGGCTAGCAGGGGTTCAGGAGAAGCACCCCTGAAGCTAAAAATAGATGAAAATTTTCCTTGTAAAATATTTTAATTTCATAGTCAATATGAGTTGTTCATTAGGTAGATAATATGAGATTAGAAGTTATGTTAATTTAGCCATGTATTGTTATTCTAAGTGAGAGAGAGAGAGAGGAGGTTGTATGAGAGTGAAGAGGGAGTTACAATGGATATGCTATAGGTTGCATATCTTAATTCTGTTTGATAATATAAAAGGAAGGATTGGTTGTTTCTTTGTGGATGTAGCCCAAATTGGGTGAACCACATATATTTGTGTCTCTCCTATTTAATGTGTTTATGTGTTTGTGTTTCTGCAATATTTTGTGTATTTCATTGCTCTGTTAATTAATTTCTAATAACCGTGGTGGTTAGATGGTGTTCACACAGGTTGACATGGCACCCAAGGCATGGGACATGTGGCATGCAAATTTGGACTTTTATTGCTGCCTAAGTGGCTTACTTTTGGGTGACACATTGATAGATGATTCCAACATGATGGTGTGGAAAATACTTTAAGGTTCAAACCAAGGGCGTGTTTTGGTGAGGTTTCCCATGTTATGAATTTTGACAATGAATCTTTGTTTGGGACCAAATTAGAAAAATGGCCTAAAGTTGAGTGTCCTAAGCTACTCGATCCTTTAGGCTAGTTGAGAGAAAGTGTTGGTGCACAGAAAGGAAGTGGGTCGACCACCGAACTCTCAACCAGTGTGGGACCTATCATAAGAAGGCACAAGTTTATGATATGTTGGCTAGTTGGCGAAGGGGCAGTCAGACAACCTGTAAACTAAAAGACCTCATGACCCTCGAGATGTGGACTTATGCACTCTTTAGTTAGGACTTTGGTCCTATCCCCATGGGCATATGATTCCAAGCAATTAGGGACATAGAATGCCATATTTGATGGCATTCTCTAAATTTGGTGGCTAGGTAATTTTCGATTTATAGCTACAGGAACTACTAAAAAGCTTGTGATATACCATAAATGTTAAATCAATCATATTGTTTCATAATTTGATTCCGTAATAGAAAAAAATACATGGAATTGAATTGCATTGATTGAATGTAGAATATCACAGTTAATGCGGTTGGTGTAGCACATTGGGTTTCTTTTGATCTAGGGAAAATGATAATAGAGGACAAGCTTCATAAATTCAGAATGAGAATACAATCTCTGTTGAAAACTATGATAAGGTATTGTGTTAAATCAATTGGCAAGGAAAATCATATTGAGAATTCAAGGATCACTAGTATCATGCAAGAAACCATACTGTGTGGTTATGATTATTGGTTTTGTTCTCCACTCTATACTTCACTTTAAGCTATAAATCATTTATACATGAAAAAGTTAGAGGATACTCTTGTATAGGGGAGTTTTGATGGTATAAATTGTGATGGGGTTGTGTGTGAGTGAGTTACATATGAACTAAAATAGAGTGGAACAACAAAGTGAGCTACATAGAAGAATATGTATGGTTGTAAGCCATTGTTGAGCGTGAGTAGTGTGGAGCAAAGGGAGCAGGTGAACTAAAACAATTGAGACAAATAAATTTGAGTGTGTTTACGAAGAAGAGAAGAGAGAGTTGTAGGTAGGGTCATTGTTTCCTTTTGTATTACAGACGTAGGTCATTATTCTCAGTTTGAAAATTCGATGAAAAGTAGAGCACGTGGCTAAAGCAGGTAGGGGCCTGTAATTATAAGATGTTGGCACCTCTAGGAAAGTTGGGGCTTGCTAATTTTTAGTGGATTGGGGCCTCCATTCAGTAGGTTCTCACAAAATAGTGATTTCATTTGAGTAGGTGCTTTCAATTCACATCATAACACAAAAACAAGCTTTGGTAAATTTTCTCCTGGAAGGGTTTCCATGTTATATCATTTTTGTTCAATTGTTATGTGATTTTTGGTCTCTCATGTGTTGATTGAATTTTTTCAATCAAAATTTTAAGTGATTAATATAAAACAAAGAAAATTTGTAATTACTAATTCGACCACCCCTCCCCCCTATTTAGTAATTCTTGATTCCCAACATTTAAAGTGTCAAGTTATATCTAAAGCATTAAAATATGCTCCCATCACAACCATGCTCTCTACCAAAATTATAATCTTTTATTTAAACAAACCATATCATAGTCGTAATTCCGCCCCCTGCCTAATTATTCTCTAAGAAGGATTAGGAGGTAAATTCAAGAATGAACTTAAGAGATTGGTGATGATGTTTTTTTATTATGTTGTAGGAATATAAGTTGTAGAAAGTACCTTTTTGTTGGGATGGTAATTGATATTCTTGATCATTGAATTGATAACCATGTACATATGCTAGATATATGTATTGGTCATGAAATGAATGCTTTCATAGTAACGAAGTGTGAACTATATGACCTAGTGTTGACTAAATAAGTGGAATGTTGTGGAATCCAAAATAAATGATATAGAAGACTAAGGGAGTAAGAAAATTTGTATTCCATGATATATTTGACTACAACGTATATTTATGAGCATGTGCCATGATATAATTCTATTTAATTTTAGTGGTCTATGTAACAGGTAATCTAAGTGATGAGATTATGAACCATCTAGGATGAAGAGAATATACTCCTAAATTACAAATTATTCTATCTAAACATGTAAAGAATATGGAAGTACACCTATAAACCTATAGACTTGTCATGGGTAACATGTCATATGAATTTGATTCAATTATATTACACTTTAATGTATTTGATATGTGTCACTACATATTTGTGAAGGGCACCAGGAAAATAATCTCCAAATTTCCAACAAATTGATGTGATCTGTAACCATTGAAAACTTAATAGAAGCACGTAGTTTCAATTGATGTTTAAAGTATCTCATTATAGAATGTTTGGGACTAGGGGGCACAATAAGGTATGATGAATTTAACCAGTTTTTTTATCTACAATTGTTGGGATAAATAATTATTATCCTCCCCACCTAGGGTCAATTCCAGCAAGTGACATGATGAGCTTTGTTTTAATGGAATTTGAGCCTTGTTCTTGAGTCTAAACAATCCCTCACATACCAAAACAAGTATATTCCTCGTATAGAATATTTAGATATTTCTAATGGAAAAATAATATGTGATGACCTTAACCCCTTATAACCAATCCTTCTGAATATTGAATTAAGCCAAGGGAAAATTGACAAAGACGTCATAGTTGATTTAATTCAGAAATTATTTACCCAATTTCAAGGGACTTTTGAAAATATTATTAGTGATTCAAATGGTGAATTCTTAGCGATTAAAAGGAGGGGAAGCGAAGTGAATAATTAATGAATAATAGGGATTTAATATTAAAAAGGAAAGGAAAATAAGGCCATTTTGCATGAAGGGGTGAGGTTGTTAGCCTCACTAAGTGATCCGAATTGGATCCTAAAACTCT
The DNA here is from genome assembly GCA_031772625.1 of Pinus tabuliformis. Taxonomy (NCBI): domain Eukaryota; kingdom Viridiplantae; phylum Streptophyta; class Pinopsida; order Pinales; family Pinaceae; genus Pinus; species Pinus tabuliformis. Next base: position 1,477,451,003 of record CM062819.1, on the reverse strand, counting down.
CTAAGTTTTCATGTCTGTTTCAATTATGCTAAAAGATTCAAGTCCTAGAAAAGATTGAAGCTATCAGAAGGAATCCTCATAAGAACTGCAGTTGTGGCTAGAGCAGAGAAATGAGGACCCTCAGTAGAGCGTGGAGACTGTTGGCCCATGGTAAAGCGCAATGGCACAAAAATGGCAAAACCGGAGGCAAAATCAAGAAACGGAGGTGGATTCTGATATGCGATTATTGCAGGGCATCCCCCTCAGTGAAGGAAACCCCCAGAATGCTCGGACCTGAAAACGCTATAAAACTATGAAAAGTAACTGTTTCGGTTCCATAGCATAGATTCCCCAAAATCGGCAGGATATCGGAAGGCTTCGAGGTGGTAAGCAGTTTTGACTGAGTCCCGCCCGATGCCACACATCGAGCAACACACGTTTGGTAGAAGAGAGAGAAAACCACCTGCATCAGACGGGTAAACTTTGAGCGACTTGTTTGCTCGATATGAAGGACGACTATAGGATCGGGGTGGGGGGGGGGGGGTCCAGATCGGCGGCGGAGATACATCCCGATGACTGACCGGATTTGACAAGTCAAAAAGCAAGATGATAGGGATTTGATGTCCTACGTGGATGATGAATTGGGAAATGATTCGTGTTCGCAGGCGATCTTGAAGCTAACATATTTAATGACCATTCGAGTATGATTCAGGGGATCTGACACCCAGTTCGTTAGCAAACCAGTGGCCACCTTCGTGCGAGGCATTACCCAGCGATGATGACACAGCGCAGAGGAATTCAAATAGATAGAGGAAAGGAAACTAGAAGGCTGGGAAGCAGAAATGAGCAGTGAAATAGCAGACTGGCTTTAAAGCCATGAACTGATAGAAGCAGAGAAGGGAGCAACACACAGAGATGTAGAAAGCCAATAGTAGAGAACAGAGAGTAGAAGCCGAGCTGACCTGAAGGCAACATTGAGCCAGATAGAGCCAGAGAGAGTCAAAGAGTCTGTGTACTCCATTGAAGGCTTGAGAGGTTCAAGCAAGCTCCTCGGCATAGGCCTGTCATACTACTGTGACCCTCAGAGGTCGAGTTTCAGTAAGGAGAGTTTGTGCACTCCATTCCTACTAACTTCATTCTGTTAGTGAGACTCGAATCGAGCTCACTATTGTAAAAGTTCTACTTGAAAACATAATAGAGAGGCCACCACTGAAAGGCTGGACCAGGAAACGTAGCTCGGGAGCATTAGGTGAACTCCTTATTAAACTTGTTTTGTTTACATGTTTGACTGTTATGTTTTCTTTGATTGCCTCAGTGTCTATGTATTATAGCAATCTTATTGATCTGTTGGGTAAGTAACACAGGCACCTCCATGCACATGAGTCTGTAATACCTTTCATTATTTATCCTGGATAAATTCCAGATCAAGTGGTATCAGAGCATAGAGTTATTAAGGTTACACAAGCTTGTGCTGGATTTTGTTGTTGAATGCTAACTAGATCAAAGCTTAAAATTAGGAGAAGGAGAATTGGCTGAAACTAACCTGGAAATTGGAAGATTCTATTCTAAGAGGAAAATGTCAAAAGAAAATCCCTTGGAATCATACCCCCAGTTAATGGATAGTTTTATGACCCTAAAATCCATGGTGGAAAAAATGTATAGGGACTATAAGAAACATAGAGATGAAGATGCATCAAGCTCCAAAAAAGACAAAGGAGTAGAAGAACCTCTCCTCCATGACCACTCCAAAGGCAAAGGGAGAGAAGAAAAATTCCTCATGCCTCCTAATAGCCCTGAACATAAAATGAAGACATCTTTGATGAAATTAGATGTTAAATTTGAATTACCAATATGTGATGGAGAGTTGAATGTAGAGAAGCTGGATAATTGGATCAGACAGATTGATGTTTATTACAGAGTGCAGAGCATCGACTCAGACAAGAGTAAGATTCAGCTGGCCAACCTACACCTCGGAGGCACTGCCTTGGTATGGTGGGAAGGCAGGACACAAGCTGACATGAAGAAACATGGTAAGATTCTTTCTGTCTGGAGTGAATTTGTTTCTACAATTAAAAAGCAATTATATCCACTAGCCTACATGTAGAAAGACATGATGAGCTGGCAAACTCTTCAACAACTAAAAGGGAAAATTGTACAAGGTTACACTCAAGAATTTAGGAAAAGAGCTTTGATTCTAGGAATTTCTTTAGACTCACTTGAGACTCTGTTGAAGTACATAGGTGGTCTACACAGCTACATGAGGCACACTATCCTCATGTTTAATCCCACTAGCATAGATGAGGTATCCGTTTAGGCTACGCATCTAGAAGCTAGAGGTAAGAATGGGAACCCAGAAGTTGGGGGATCATCCCAACCCACTGCAAGCAAAAATAAGGAGACAGGAAAACAAAACTGGAAAGAGAGGAAGACAAAAATTGTACAGAAGAGAAAGTCCTCATGCACTCACTATAAGAAGGATGGGCATGACGACAAACACTGTTGGATTCTGCATCTGGAGTTGAAACCTAAGAAGTTTGAGGGCAAGAAGAAGAAGACTGTTGCAGCTATTCAAAAAGATTTGGGGTCAGACTCAGGAGATGAAGCAACAATCGTAGCCACAGGTATAAAAGGTAAAAATTCTAAAGCATCTACTAGTAATTCTGCACAATCTACTGATAATGAAGAAAATGAGAGAAAAAGATGTGAGCTTTTTCATATTTGAGTTATTTCCAATCATCAAAAGATTGATACTTTGTCTGATAGTGGCTCGCAAGTAAATTTAATTTCTGAAGCAATTGTAAATAAGTTGGGATTACTAACCACACCTCACAAGAAACCATATCCATTAGGTTGGCTATGTGATAAAGCAAAGCTATAAGTGACTAGACAATGTAAACTTAAGTTTTCTTTTGGGTCATAATTTGTAGATGAGGTTGATTTAGATACAGTTCCTTTGGATATATGTGGAATTGTTTTAGGAAGTCCTTACTTGTATGAGAGAAAAGCTATTTTCTATAGAGCTAAGAACAAGTATCTACTCGTTAAAGATGGAATCGAATATATTGAAAGAGCTCATAAGCTCAAGAATAATTATACTCTCATAAACTCAGGGAAAATGAAACGAATTATAAATTCATGCAAACAATTTTTACTGATGGTTGTAAAGGAAAGGAAACTTAATAAAACCAATGTATTTGAGGGCTGTCATGCTAAACAGCAAGATGATCTAGAAAAAGTTGTTTCAGAATATGATGTATTGTTTCAAGAACCTAAAGGTCTGCCACCCAAATAGGAAATAGTGCATGATATTAATTTGCAGCAAGATGCTCCATTGCCTAACATCGGAATGTACAGGTTTTCCACTTTAGAGAATGCAGAAATCAAGAGGCAGGTACAGGAGTTGCTCGAGAAGGGGTTCCTCAGACCTAGTACATCACCATGTGGGTCTCCAATCGTTTTGGTGAAAAATAAATATGCCTCATGGAGAATGTGCATTGATTACCGAGCACTGAATAAGATAACGATAAAAAATCGTTATCCCCTTCCTCGCATAGATGATCTATTAGATCAATTAAATGAAGCTGTTTATTTTCCCAATTTAGACTTATCATAGTGGCTATCATCAAGTCAGAGTTGCAGAGCAAGATGCATGGAAGAATACTTTCAAAACAAAGCAGGGATTGTATGAGTGGCTGGTTATTCCTTTTGGCTTAACTAATGCTCCTGCTACTTTCATGAGAGTAATGAATGATGTACTCAGACATTTTCTTGATGATTTTTTTATTGTATATCTGGCTGACATTCTTATATTTAGCAAAACGTGGGAAGAACATTTAAAGCATGTTAAGCAGACATTAGATGTTTTGAAAAGAGAAAAACTTTATGTTAAACTCTCAAAATGTGAATTTGGAAAAACATCTTTGAATTATTTGGGACATATAGTAGGGGGTGGTGAATTGAAGATAGATCCCTCTTAGCTTGCAATCATTGTAAATTGTCCTAAACCCAAATCTACTATAGAGCTTAGAAGATTCTTAGGAGCAGCACAACATTGGAGAAAGTTTACTTCTTTTCCTTAATTGTAGCTCCCTTACATGCTTTAACAGGATTGAACAAGGTGTTTCACTGGGGAGGCAAAGAGCAAAAAGCCTTCAACACATTCAAAGAAAAGATTGGTACAGCACCAGTACTAGCATTGCCTGATCTTCAAAGACCATTTGAGATTGAAACAGATGCCAGTGACTATGCCATGGGAGCAGTGTTGATGCAGCACGGCAAACCCATATGTTATCATTCTAAGACATTTAATTTTGCAGTAGTTAACTATCCTACATATGATAAAGAATTGTATGCATTAGTACAGAGTGTGAAAAAGTGGAAACATTACTTAATGGGAAAAGAGACAGTTATACATACTGATCATCAACCACTTCAATATCTACACTCCCAAACTATGTTGCAACAATCAAGATACTATAGATGGATGGGTTTTCTACAACAGTTTCATTTAGTCATCAGATATAAAAAAGGCATACACAATAAAGTTGCAGATATGTTATCTAGACCAATTATAAATGCATCTACTATACTTAAGCATAATTCAGTATTGCATCAGAGCTAAATTGAAGAATATGCTCAAGATATAGATTTTAAATATGTATATGCAACTTTAACTCAAGGAAAACAAGTAGAAGAATTGGATTATCGTATTAAGGACCAACTCTTGTATGATTGTGGGAAGCTATGCATTCCACAAACTAAAACGGTAAAGATAATTCGAGAAGCACACACTTCTCTAATATCAGGTCACTTTGGTGTAAGTAAAATGGTTGCACAACTGCAAAGATTTTGTTATTGGCCGAAAATGAATGAGACAGTTTCTAGATATGTAAGAGGGTGTACCATGTGTGCTAAAAGCAAGCCCAGCAATAGAAAACTAGGCTTGTACACTCCACTACCAGTTCCTTCTCATCCTTGGGAAAGTGTTTCCATGGACTTTGTTGGAGGACTGCCTAAATCTAGGAAAGGTCATGACTATTTATATGTTGTTGTGGATAGGTTCAGCAAAATGTGTATTTTAATACCTTGTAACAAACAGATTATAGCTGAACAAACTACAAAGTTGTTCTTTCAACATGTATGGGTTCATTTTGGATTACCCACTTCCATAATATCTGATCGAGATACCTGATTTGTTGGGAAATTTTGGTCAAACTTGTGGGAATTGATGGACACCAGGTTGAAGAAAAGCATAACTTTCATCCGCAAATAGATGGCCAAATAGAAGTGGTCAACAAGACTGTGATCTAGTTACTCAGAGGCTATTGCAGCAAGCATCCCAAACTTTGGGATGAACATTTATGCTATGTGCAGCATGCTTACAACTGAGCTAAACATTCTTCTACACAAAGATCTCCTTTCGATACCTGTTTTGGTTTCACACCAAGGTCTCCCTTGGATTTTGTCTTTGGTAAAGACATAGCAGTTGATGAACACAGTGATGTGGACAAGGCAACCAAGTTCATTGAACAAATCCAAGAGATTCACCATGCAGTACAGGAACAACTGGAAAAGAGCTAAGCCAAGTACAAGGCAAGGCATGAAAAGCATCAGATGGAACATAGTTTCCAAGTTGGTGACCAAGTATAGCTGTATATTAGCAAAGATAGGATGCAAGGTGAAGGTAAGAAGCTAAAGCCAATAAGGTATGGACCTTTCAAGATACTTGAGAAAATTGGTGAGAATGCTTTTCACCTTGATCTACCAACTTACATGCACATCTACTCAGTTGTTAATGTAGACAGCTTGAGACTATTTGAACCTTCATTAATTGAAGATCCCGAAGAGCAGAATCAATTGCCTTCTATTAATGATCTGTTACCTCAATATCTTAGTGAGTTGCAGGAAGATGTAGTTCTAGACAGGAAGGTAAGAACTACACGCATAGGTGGCGTTGAGTACCTCAGGATCGGACACGAAGGTTCAAAGCCAAGCAGTGTAAAATGGATAGAAATTGAGCAAGTGAGAAAGCAATACCCTCACTTGATTGATGTTTGAAAGAAAACCAACTTTTTGTGGTCCAAAAGCTTTTTCAGTTGGAAGGCCGTGATCCTAATTGGATCCTAAAACTCTCTAAGTTTTTATGACTATTTCAGTTATGCTAAAAGATTCAAGTCCTAGAAAAGATTGAAGCTATCAGAAGGAATCCTCATAACAATTGTAGTTGTGGCTAGAGTGGAGCAACGAGGACCCTCGGTAGAGTGCGCAGACCGTTGCCCCATGGTAAAGCGCAATGACACAAAATTGGAAAAACCAGAACCCAGATCAAGAAACGGAGGTGGATTCTGATACGCGATTAGCGCTAAGTGCTAATCACGTATCGCAGGGCATCCCCCTCAGTGTTGGAAAGCCCCAGAACACTCGGACCCAAAAATGCTATAAAACTCGAAAAAGTAATTGTTTCGGTTCCGTAGCACGGATTCCCCAAAACCGGCAGGATATTAGAAGGCTTCGAGGTGGTAAGCAGTTTTGACTGAGTCCCGCCCGATGCCACACATCTAGCAACACACGTTCGACGGAAGAGAGAGAAAACCACCTGCATCGGATGGGTAAACGTAGTGCGACTTGTCCGCCTGATATGAAGGACGACCGTAGGATCTGGGGGGTCCAGATTGACGGCAGAAATACGTCCCTATGAATGACTGGATTTGACAGGTCAAAAAGCAAGATGACGGGAATTTAACATCTGACGTGGATGATGAATTGGCAAGATTCGTGTTCGCGGGCAATCTTGAACCTAACAGATTTAACAGCCATTCGAGTATGATTCAGGGGATCTGACACCCAGTTCGTTAGCAAACAGGTGGCCACCTCCCTGCGAGGAATTACCTAGTGATGATGACGCAGAGCAGAGGAATTCGAATGGACAGAGGAAAGGAAACCAGAATGTCGGGAAGCAGAAACGAGCAGTCAAAGAGCAGACTAGCTTTAAATCCATGAACTGATAGAAGCAGAGAAGGGGGCAACACATAGAGACACAGAAAGCCAATAGTAGAGAACAGAGAATAGAAGCTGAGCTCACTTGAAGGCAGCATTGAGCCAGATAGAGCTAGAGAGAGTCAGAGAGTCTGTGTACTCCATTGAAGGCTTGAGAGGTTCAAGCAAGCTCCTCAGCATAGGCCTGTCATACTACTGTGACCCTCAGAGGTCGAGTTTCAGTAAGGAGAGTTTGTGCACTCCATTCCTACTAACTTCATTCTGTTAGTGAGACTCGAATCGAGCTCACTGTTGTAAAAACTCTGCTTGAAAACATAATAGAGAGGCCACCACTGAAAGGTTGGACCAGGAGACGTAGCCCAGGAGCATTGGGTGAACTCCTTATTAAACTTGTTTTGTTTACATGTTTGACTATTATGTTTTCTCTGATTGCCTCAGTGTCTATGTATTCTAGCAATCTTATCGATCCGTTGCATAAGTAACATAAGCACCTCCATGCACATGAGTTTGTAATACCTTTCATTATTTATCCTATATAAATTCCAAATCACCAAGATTATAAATGGAGGTGAAACTCATGGTTTAGGGTGTGGGTGTGGGAAATCAAGACAGGGGGTCATAGGTTTTAGGTTAAATTAGAAGAGTATGGATATGATGTAGAAACTGTGTCAACACATATCCTACCTAAATAATAATTGAACTTCAAAAAGAATCTCATAGTATGGATTTGGATATTTATTAGTGGATGGTAAACTCCATGTAAGATACATTTTGCAACACAAAAAAACTAGTTATGAGCCACATATATAGGGGTCTTAGGAAAAGAAGTTTTTCCTAAGTATGCTTAGAAGGAAAGAAACAATCAAGTAGCCATGGCATAGGTCTAGTGAAAAGGTGCATTGTAGGAGAGAGGTAAAACACATGGGTAAGGAATAATCTTGATTAGTTTTATTTTGGATATTTTCTAATCTAGTCATAATCAGACATGTCTATGCGATTAAATTATGTATGATACCAAATTGGGTGTTAGCATGAGAATATTATTGCATTTTTTTCACAAGATAAATATAATATTGTAGGGGTACATTAGAGAAATTTTGAGGTATAACATGGGCCTCCTAAGGAATATTATAAAATAATACTAGAAAAAATAAAATAAGATTAGATTACATCATCAAATTTTAGAGGGAAAATAGAAAAAACTACTTTTTTAACTCGTATTTTCAACTTATCTCCCTACGATTTTACTCAAATTTTGAGTGGGAGAACACATTGGATGACAAATTTAATTCCTCATCCAAGGAGTACCCATGTTGCATAGTTTTGATAGACATTTCTACATGAAAAATGATAAATACATGAAAAACATGATTGCAATCATGTTTTTCATCTATTTCTCAATTTTCGGTCCATTGAAAGTATGCAACATGGGTACTCCTTGGATGAGGAATCAAATTCCACATCTAATTAGTGTTCTCACTGGAAATTTGAGTAAAACCGTAAGGAGATACGTTGAAAAATTAGTTTTTATTTGATATCATTTTTTTGGGATTCAACTGCGTTAAGTAAGTCATTCAAACGTATGACCATTTCCATGAGAGGTAGTCGTAAAGCGACTAATTTCTCATGATTTTTGAATAGTTCACTTAGCACTCATTGCATCGGGTGATGCTCACAGGGGTGAAGAAGTGGGATTGAAACTAGTGAAATGTGGAGAACGAATCACATAGCATCAATCATCACTTCCGGGGCTTGCACCCGGTAACCAGGACTTCCCAGGAGGTCACCCATCCCAGAACTCCTCTGGCTCAAGCGCGCTTAACTGTGGAGTTTTTCCCCACAATCAAGCCCACTTAGCTTGCTACCCCATTTGCAAAACCTTAGCAAGTATTGTGCCTCATGAACCATTCAAGTAGAGATCCCTTGACTCTTTTTGAATTTGGGATTTACGCAGTGCATTATATTAGATATCATTTTTTTGGGATTCAACTGCGTTAAGTAAGTCATTCAAACGTATGACCATTTCCATGAGAGGTAGTCGTAAAGCGACTAATTTCTCATGATTTTTGAATAGTTCACTTAGCACTCATTGCATCGGGTGATGCTCACAGGGGTGAAGAAGTGGGATTGAAACTAGTGAAATGTGGAGAACGAATCACATAGCATCAATCATCACTTCCGGGGCTTGCACTCGGTAACCAGGACTTCCCAGGAGGTCACCCATCCCAGAACTCCTCTGGCTCAAGCGCGCTTAACTGTGGAGTTTTTCCCCACAATCAAGCCCACTTAGCTTGCTACCCCATTTGCAAAACCTTAGCAAGTATTGTGCCTCATGAACCATTCAAGTAGAGATCCCTTGACTCTTTTTGAATTTGGGATTTACGCAGTGCATTATATTAGATATCATTTTTTTGGGATTCAACTGCGTTAAGTAAGTCATTCAAACGTATGACCATTTCCATGAGAGGTAGTCGTAAAGCGACTAATTTCTCATGATTTTTGAATAGTTCACTTAGCACTCATTGCATCGGGTGATGCTCACAGGGGTGAAGAAGTGGGATTGAAACTAGTGAAATGTGGAGAACGAATCACATAGCATCAATCATCACTTCCGGGGCTTGCACCCGGTAACCAGGACTTCCCAGGAGGTCACCCATCCCAGAACTCCTCTGGCTCAAGCGCGCTTAACTGTGGAGTTTTTCCCCACAATCAAGCCCACTTAGCTTGCTACCCCATTTGCAAAACCTTAGCAAGTATTGTGCCTCATGAACCATTCAAGTAGAGATCCCTTGACTCTTTTTGAATTTGGGATTTACGCAGTGCATTATATTAGATATCATTTTTTTGGGATTCAACTGCGTTAAGTAAGTCATTCAAACGTATGACCATTTCCATGAGAGGTAGTCGTAAAGCGACTAATTTCTCATGATTTTTGAATAGTTCACTTAGCACTCATTGCATCGGGTGATGCTCACAGGGGTGAAGAAGTGGGATTGAAACTAGTGAAATGTGGAGAACGAATCACATAGCATCAATCATCACTTCCGGGGCTTGCACCCGGTAACCAGGACTTCCCAGGAGGTCACCCATCCCAGAACTCCTCTGGCTCAAGCGCGCTTAACTGCGTAAATCCCAAATTCAAAAAGAGTCAAGGGATCTCTACTTGAATGGTTCATGAGGCACAATACTTGCTAAGGTTTTGCAAATGGGGTAGCAAGCTAAGTGGGCTTGATTGTGGGGAAAAACTCCACAGTTAAGCGCGCTTGAGCCAGAGGAGTTCTGGGATGGGTGACCTCCTGGGAAGTCCTGGTTACCGAGTGCAAGCCCCGGAAGTGATGATTGATGCTATGTGATTCGTTCTCCACATTTCACTAGTTTCAATCCCACTTCTTCACCCCTATGAGCATCACCCGATGCAATGAGTGCTAAGTGAACTATTCAAAAATCATGAGAAATTAGTCGCTTTACGACTACCTCTCATGGAAATGGTCATACGTTTGAATGACTTACTTAACGCAGTTGAATCCCAAAAAAATGATATCTAATATAATGCACTGCGTAAATCCCCCATACTTAGTTTTTATTTATTTATTTATTTTTAATCTTTTTACTTTTTTACTCCAAAAAGGTCGAATCATCCCCCATGGTTAGCATCATCATCATAAATCCTATTCGTTCTTATAAAGTTGATTTTTGGTTGCACATTTTTCTTTTGAGACCCATTTTAGACCTTAAAATTTCTCTCATGGCTACATTAAAGGAGTAATAATTTCCACATAATATGTTCGTTGAAATAATTTCTTAGAACATGCTTGATGAAATGTATGTTGTATTTCCTTCATCAATACTTTTACAAAGTTGTATATTTATCAAGAATACCATGAAATGAATTTAGATGATAGGATAAAAATCAAATAAATGTTTTGTAGTTCAAATATTAAATATGGAAGATTGAGGTTCAATAACTTAACAATGTTCTTGAAAGTTGAAATTGTATATCTCCTAATTCTTGACTACCTCTTATAAGAAATTTTCTTATATAAAGGACAATATTTACCTTACCATCAAATTTAAGTACCAAACTTTCCACCATGAAAATACCTATGGAAAACCTCAGAAGAAACATGTGGAAATAAGATCTAAATCAACAATAATTCAAGATGTAAGTTTGACTAGAATGAGGAAAAAAAAGGTGATTTTCATTTGTGCCGTCAAATATATATTGACCATTGTACCACTCACATATGAAAAGTCGAAATAAATCTAATATATGGTACAAGAGAGTTACAATAATTTCTATTCAAATATTTTGGTGTGCTGATTTTCTCTTCATATATATACAAGAGAGAGATCGATAAAATGTCAACCTTTTGTTCCCTCTAGATTTAATTATTATGCCTCACTCATCCAATCCTCATCATGTTTAAATTTTAATTTGTGGAACACTAGTAAGGGAGTTCCCTAGCCATGCCCCTCCATGAACTTGGCTTCATTATTTTTATCTTTTCCTTTTCCCATTTTGGATTCGAGCTTTGACATATAGCACCTAAGATATGTTGCGGGGTATTTGATTTTTGAAAATATAGTTTCTTTATTAGCCATTGATGTGTTTCTATGTAGTGGATTCAAAATGGTTCTATGTGATATAACAACGAAACGTTAGCAAGAAGAAAGGGAAGAAGATGTCATAGAAAATATATGTTAACTGTCACCAACCATTCCATGTATATGTATGTTGCATGGAATTTATTGAAAGGAGGAAAATAAAAATCCCTAGTTATTATTGTGACAATTGGAATTGAGTATCCAAACTAACCTAGCCTTTAGTTTGGATTACTAGATTCCAATTGTTTCGAGTGTTTATAAATAATATTTTTTTTGTTGGTTCAATAGAAACGTATATATATATGATATTATAAATGCATTTGTTTTCCAATATATTCAATGTTGTGGATATGTCTTCCTCACCACTAGAATTGTTCAACTATTGTGGTTATTACAATAGTAGATGGATTTCTCCTTCCAACCTAGCACAACACCATTCCTTCTCGTAACTTCCTCTTCACTCACAATTTCCAAACTCAAGACTAGCTAGACTCTATCATATTTGATAATAGAATCCAAAACAACCCCATCTCTCATGACTTTGTGCAACATATACAACTCTTCAACTCCCTTCCCGCACAAATCCAATCCCTCTCCATATCATATTAATCAAAGATGCGTAGTAACATTTTCCATTAGACCCTTTAAAGACACCTTCAATTGTGAAATTTTTCCTCATGATTATTCCAATATGATATTATGTCTCCCATACCAACAAAAACACAAAGTTCCCTATGACACATTGTAATACATATACTCTATTCAAATATGTTAAAGCACATGAATTAATCACTACTATGTTGGTAATATTGTTTTCATTGATGTCAATGATAAGGGGGGACTACTTATGTCCAAGATAAAAATTGAAAAATGAAAATTGTTGGAAATATTATCTTTTTTACCTTTGATGCTCTATTTGGATACCTTATTGATGAGAACCAATATTGTAGCAAGAATGTTGCAACTCCTGGGGCTATCAAATTTACTTTATCAACCCGGGGTTTGTACAAACTTGGAGGTGACAGTGTTGTATACACAAGTAAAAGTGATGGTTCTTCCTTTTATCACTGTTCAGCTGGCGAGAGACCAGTAGGGTTTTGAAGCTAGACTTATATGGATTCAGAAGAAGCTTGATTACTGATGAGGGAAAGAGAAATCTACTCTAAGAGAAATCTTGTCTACTGCAGTAAGGAAAAAGACTGAAATCCAATGCTAAAACACACCATTTCCCGCCTAATTGCTAAGAGGCTATGTTTAAGAAAGAAGGCTAGATTAACATGTATGAAATTCAACTATCTTAAGCGTGTAAATTCAAAGCATCAACATTCTACTACTGTCCATGTAAATAGCTTCAACAATTTTTTTCTTTTTATCTTTTTATGGAAAAACAAGTGAAAACTAATCTCTTTTGGTGATGTGGTAGGTGTCTTACAGATGCTGGTGGATGGTTGGAAGGTTTGGGATACCTTTAGGTGACCTTGTGTGGCTTCCTAGAGGTTTTCCCTCAATTTGGCCTCAAACAGGCCGCTACAAGATGTCCTAAAAACCTACAGGATTCCCTGTATTTCTACAGGATACAGTCGAGAGCAAAACCCTGGGCAATGAAGGTGATGGAAAACTTAGGGAAGGTGATTGGTGGATGGAATGGAGTTAGAAAATTCCTAGGATCACTCAGAACTCAAAACCAAGGTTGTGACATGGTTGATTTTCTCAACATGTTTGGAGAAGTTTCCTTGAAAAATGATGAAATTAGTGAGGATCTTAGTGAAAGTGAGGAATGATCATGGATGGATGAAGTTGGAAGGAGGTTGCTTGCTATGATATCTATCTATACTTCTAAAACTCCTGCACTGCATCAAATAATGATATTTGCCCAAAAATCATGTAACCAAGAAGAATTTCAAGAAGCTAGAAAAACAAAGTTTAATGAGCTAGCTTTCTGCTTCATGTATGAGGAAAATTTGCAAAATAAGATGAAATAATTGATGAGATCCAATGTAAGACTAAATATGGAAGAAATGATAGCTAAATCCTACACTTGCAAACTGATCAAATGCTGGCTTAAGCACAATAAACTCTAAATTCTATGAGAAAGTAGAATTCTGTCTTTTTGGGGCTGCATGGGGGTCCTTTCCTCAAATCATACAGATACAAGAAGAGGAGCCTTTGCTTCTAGGGTTGGGTCCAAACCTAAGAGCTTCAACCCTATGAGTTAACTTAGTACTGGATTAAGAAAAATTTCATTCTCATTATCAAAACAGAAGATTACAAAGAAATGTCTTCCACAAGTCTGGAGCTCACAAATAACTAGTGTTTTTACCACAAAAATTCGAATCCTAATGAGGCTCTAGGCCACTTTATTTATACAACTACTGTCCCTAATGACTTCCTTAAATCTAGGGAGGCTCGTCTCCCAAGCTCGACATAAACAAACTCTTTGACTGTCACTTGCTCGGTTGCCTTTTGATCTTCATGACTTGGTTGCTTGTACTCTGAGCTAGTGTGATTGATGGAGGAATATTCGAATGAGGGAGGAGTAAATGTGGAGGATTTACCTCCTACAATCTCTCTTCCTTGTCCGATTTGAGTTTCAGCCTTTAATCTTGCCAAAATTCCTTGATTTTCTCTCACAAACCTGCATTCAATGCACATTAGTCCACTAGGCATAATATCTCACTCTGACTCATCTCATTAAACAAAATATAATAAAAAAATGTAATAAATTATGAGAAGAGTTGACTTGACTAAGATAGGAGGTGAATCAAGGTCCATATAGTTACCCAATGATGAGGCTCATCATCACCCCCCTACTGAAAGTGTTGCTCATCCTCTGAGCAACTCAATCAATATCCATATCTTTCATAGCCCTGGTGGCCTCCCTGACATCCCATGCTTCTGTTATGGTCTCTTCTTCTTGTGCATAGAATCGTGCCTTCCTTTCTATCTCCTCCCAGTACTTTCTTTCTTTCTCTTCCTTCTTGTTAGGTTCCTATACCAATAGGAGTCATAATTTTGAATGACTAAGGTTAAGCCTTGTAATATTGTACATACCTTTGCTTTTTGCAAATGTTTTCCATATTAAAAAATTAAAAAATATAAAGAGGGTATGTCCTAAAAGAAAAATAAAAGGGCAAAAAGAATGATAAAAGGTCAAAAAATGAAAATATATGAACCCCAAAATACAAAAAGAGACCATGAAAGTGAGCAAGTCAAAATCCCACTACTATTTACTTTTATGCATGGTAATGATTGTGTGCAGCTTGTTATTCATGCCACAAATCCATGGTAATCAAACTGTTTAATCTTGATTATATCATGCTTTGAATTTTATGTCTATAGTTAGAGAATAAAATCTGACCAAACAGTTTAATCTTCGCAGATCATTAGATAGGTAGAGAAAATAGAAGGATCTCATAAGCTTAATTTCAGCCCTTGGATGATATAAGGTTAGAAAAATTTAGTTGTTTTATTAAAGAAAATATAGAATAAGGGTTTGCTAGCCTAAATGCACCCAAATAAATGAAGAAAAAATGTTAGGGTAAGAAATGGGTAAGTAGAAGAAAGGTTGCTGAACTACAAAGATGATTGGATCAAAACACATGCATCATGCTTAGATACATATTTCAACATGTATGATCAATTATGAAGGCAAAAGCAAAGGTTTACAAGTTCATGTGATTAATTCCCCCTCATTCATATTTCCTCTTTACTTACTAATTTCCTATCCACAATTATGTTCTAGTACTTTAAATCCTTCAAGTCAAAGAGGCTCGGAGCATTTCTCTGACTTTTGGAGGGACCGGACCCTCTGCTTAATGATTTATGGACACAAGTGCTAGAATCCCCTTCATAAAATTCATATCCCTTCATTTCCCCTCATTAGCTTAATAAAACCACTTTTCCTAAAGAAAAATTTCATTTGCCTAGGGAAAGTAAAAACCAACATGTAAATTTTATTTCATTCCAAAACCCACAAAAAGCACTTTATCCTCAATGCTAAATGTATCAAATGAAAGGCACATATTTTACATTTAGGCTTAAGAAATAGTCACTCTGCTCATTTCATATTAATTTCTAATTTTATTATATAATCCCCCCATAATTACCCTTTTCTCGTATATCAATTAAACCCCTAAATTAAATACCCCCAACCCTTAATTTTAATAAAAACTATATAAATTACCCATATCCCAGTAAACCTAAGTTAATCTGGTCATTAACCTCACCCGATTCCATAATCCCGTGATTAAGCCCCGCTTGATCGCTTAACCTAGGATTAATTCCTAAATTAATCCCAAACCACTGTGATTAAAACCCCTGGGCCCCCCCTCAACTCCCGTTCATTTCCTCCGTGCATCTTCTCCACCCGACTACCATCAAATCACAAGCACCCAAATCTAATAGACCACAGCCATATCGGCTGAGCCCGATAGCCAACCTTTACCCACCCGATAAGGCAGTTTTCCCTAACCCCCTGAATGCTATGTGTCGCGCTCTAAAGTATATCGGGTGACCCCTCCTAAGAACTTCCCACACCACAAAAGCGGTGCGATGGTCGTCCAATACCGCCTCCTCGCTCAACCTGCCAAACCACCTACTGTTCATTCATAAAATTGCTGCCAAAAAGTAACCGTTGTGCCATAAAAGGCAAAGAAGCCCCTTTTCTCATTTTTTTCACTCATTTCCTCTGTTAACCTCGGCAAGCCAATTCAACAGCTGCAAAATCTGATTTCACCATTTGAACCCTGAATTCACTCCTGAAGAAGCCGCAAAAATCCCAGTTGACTTGTCAGTCTGTACCAGTTCCAATCGAACCTCTGCAACCACCATGAACTCCAGATTTGCAGATAATTCACCCAATTCCAGGTATTTTACCAAGAATTACTACTCCCCGTTCAAATTTGGAAATGTTCAGCCTGTCAAGTATTTTCATTAAGTAAAATTAATTGAAAAATACTTTAAATTTAAAAACCTGTAGTTGAACCCTCTGAAAGTTTCCAATTTCCATTTAAAACCTTTGAATAAACCCCCAGTGCCTAATTCAAATCCATAAGAACTGAATAATGGCTGCCCCTGTCGCCATGAATGTCAGACCTATTACAACTCCACATTTGGACCTAGACCACCTTCCCTTGGCTGACAGGGATTTCCAAATTAAAGATACAAGTGCATCAGAGCTCCTGCTCAAAATTCATTGTTTGAGAAAAGACAGATACCTGAACCATTTAGATGACATTGGCCTTTGGGAATCTAGTTTACCCAGATATCAGTTCCCCCAAGTACATATCTTCCCAAAAATTGTCCATATGTGCCATGCATGCTACGTCCCTAGCCATAGAGCCATAATGTCTCATGACCAAAAGGTTTTGTTTACTATCATAACTGAATCCATCAATGAAATATTACATTTCCAACCAGGACCAAACCTAAACCCACTCTCAATTAGATATTTGATAAACCATTACACCAAGTTAAGTCCATCAAGATTGACCCAGTTGTTTCAAACCTTCATTGTAGAATAATAACACATTCCTAAAGATCCCCCTCCATATATGTCAGCTATTTTCTCTACAAGGGGCAAGCATATTGTGACCATGATATCATGTATATTGGGCTACACTACAAGTGAATACATTAATGAGCTTATACTTGCCTTCATATCCATTTACACCCCATGATAGCCTCCTGCAACCATGTATGATTATGCCTAGTTCGTAGCTGATAGAATGCATGAGTAGTTTACTAGAATAAGAAATGAGAGAGTATTCAAATACTCATCTGTATTATACCACCTATTTTTGTATTATCAATCAAACAGCTTTCCTTTCACTCTCCAGAAGCTTGATACCAGAGGCCAATGCAAGTCTATCATTTTCTGGACCCCACTATTCCATAAGTTTGAGTCACCATATACCTATTCAGATTTCATAGATTATTTTGTTCATTCAGTCATGACTATGCTAAAAGGGAGCCCTCCACCCAGGATAAGTCCAGAGATCAAAAGGGTCCTTTAGTTGTCTAAACAAAGAAAAGTGGGATATTGGTACCTTTACCAAAACCACATAGAGATAAGGATTTATGGTTGCCAGCTTGCACCATATAAACTACCCAAATACCTCCCCATGATGTTATTTGCTCTAGAGTACTATAGACAAATAATGAACTATGATGAGATAAATTTTTTCTCGGCCAAGAAAATATCACAATTCAAAGTAAAAAACCAGTTAGGCCCCTTCATCTGCAATTCTAGAGAGACAGGGAAGGAGGCAGACCAAATTTTGCAGCAAATGAAGTTCCAAAAGAGTTTCATGTGGAGGTATGATCCTCAAGAATTTATGACCAAATTGAGAAAGAAGGCCAAGTTCGCACCTTATATTCACCACCCCATACGAGAGATAGAAAGATATGCAAATCAATCTGAGTGGGTGGAAAACACTCTTGTAGACAGAGACAGTACAAAGGTAGATGTAGAGAATGCCTTATGTGACTTAGAAAGATAGTTTGATGAGAGCTTGTTTTTGCAGGTACCTGAACAACAAGAGCCAGCCATGAGCACCCCTCCTATCATGCAGACTCCTTAGAATGAGGAAAAGAACCCCAAAAAGGACCAGGGAGGAACCCTCAAGTTCAAGAATAGGCACATCAAATATACAGTATGAGACCAGTCAGAGCAAAAGGCCTAGGCTAAATCCTTTTACAGAGAAGGAAGACACAAAAGGCTTAATAGAAATAATTGATACTGGGCTAGACAGAAGTAAAGGCACAACTCTATCTAAGGAAACACAGGGGCCATATACATCACAGACCCAGATTTTGGAAAGATAGCTAAGTGTAGAAGCATCCTCATTCAGTAGGCCTGCTGATAAGGATAAGGATATAAAAGACAGATATAAAGAGATCAAAATGAGAAATGAGAAACTAAAGGCCCAAACTTATGCTCAATATTTGAAACTCACACCTACCAATCAAGTAAGGTTGATGTCTTCTTTCGACATCAAAGAGGGAAAATTACAGATGTCCTTCATAAAACCAACTGCACGATAGCCAAGGACATCAACATATTTCAAGAGAGTTGATTTTGAAGTGATGGCAAGGGATATTCATCCCATAGACCAAATTGAACTACACAAACAAGCTGGAGAGATGATATACTCCACCCTCACAGGTAAATCCATAGCTACTCATCAGTTGCAAAATTCATTGAGTAATATCTCATCTCAATATAAATTAGAGAAGGACTCCTCACATGCCAAGGATACTAGAATCAAGTCTTTGGAAGACTTAGTGATTGAATTGGGACATTATCCCAAAGATATTAAAGCCACTGAACAACTGATAAAGAAGAAGAACGAAGACATTGCAGCACTAAAAAAACAATTGAAGATACCTCCATTGCAACATCTGCAAACACAGGAGGTATTAGAGAGCCAAACTAGACATGAAGAGTTGATGGACTTGGTCCTAAAACTTAATGATTAGTTGAAGGAGATAGAGAAATAATAAGAAACTTTAATTCAATTGAAGTAAAGTGATATTATCACTACATCTCCAAATGTCATCCCAACGGTCTCAATAGCAGTCCCTTCAACATTGGCAGCCTCATTGGCTCCCATGCCTACAGCACAACTAGTTTCAACAGAGTCTACATCAGCAGCAGGTGCATCAGGAGAAAAAGCAGCAGAGTTGGTTTGAGCCATGGAGGAAATGTCTATGCAGGCTAAAGAAATGAAAAAACTAAAAGAACAGGTGACAAGCTTGGAAACAGATTGCAAGCTTGCCAAGATCATGCACAAGGAAGAAGTGCAGAAAGATGCCAGAATGAATGAAAGATTAAAGGCCATGGTGAAAGATCTAACACAACCCCTTGGGCAAGCCAAGGAACTATTATGGGCCAATATCATTGACTCAGTCAATGATATTTGGCCATCCATTCAAGTGGTTTTTGAACAGATAGGCTTGATAAAGGTAGCTACAGAAGATATCCAAAAAGTCAAGGAAGAATTAGGAGACATGCCTGAAGATGCAAGCAGACTTATCCACTTCCTCAATAGTAAAAAAAATTATGAAATTCAATAATTGGATATAGAGGATAGGATAGAAACAATTTTGGAGGTAAGAAAGGTCCTTTCCAAGAGAAACTTAATGATAAACTTGAATGACAAATGTCAAAATATGCAAGTAATAGTTGATAGATTTATGACCAAGTTTCAAATTTTGAGAGAGAAAGGGTTACCCAGTCCCTTGGTCATAAATGACAAGCTCATGACACAACAGGATTATAACAACAAAATTAGAGAGCTAGCTAAAGAACAGGCCAGTACATCATCGATAAAAGCATTGCCAACAGGCAAAGTTCTTTACCAGACATTTGAAAACCTGTTTTTCCTCCAGCATGAGGTGAAACACCTATTCATCACTAGGCCTAATTTTGCTAAGTATACCGAGGCAGATGAGATATATAGAAGGATGTTGAAAATCAAGTTACCTAACACTGAGTCATGGGAAAAATTGACTGATTTACTATAGTAAAATGTAGTAAAAGGTTAATGTACAGTTAGCAGGGTAAAAGGTAAAGGCAGGTCAGCATGGTCAAAGAGTATCAGTGCCAAAGAGTATAAGATGAAAGCCAAAAGTAACTAAAGCCTCCAGTGTGAAAGTTCAAACAAAAAAGAGCATAAAGGGCTACAAACCAAACCATAAAGGCTAGCAACACCAAAATAAATGGGACAACATGAAAGCAGTTCAATAGTTGTCTCTATCTTCTTGCAAGAAGATATTTGTATTTCCTAGATTAAATCTCAAGTTAGTTTGAGATATTTTGTAATAAACTTTTGTATAAATACTTCACAGTTCTATGTATGTAGGGTGGATTCTTAGACATTTCTATAGACTTCTTGATCAAAAGATAGTAAATCTATTGTATCACTGATTGGACCAGCAAGCTAGATTGATGAATAAAGACAAGATATTTCATAGGATTCTTGTGTAGAGCGAAGTGCAGACAAGTATTTTCTCATGTTGTTGTTATCTTTATTAAAGTTTTTCCACAATCTTTAATGTACATCTGAATCTAAATGCTATAACATGGAATGATACCTCAGAATTTGCTTATTTCACTATGTTTTAACTATTATGTGTTTAAATGTTTTCTACTGATTATCTATGTTAAGGAATTCTTAATTTCTCCTTAGCTTAGGTTGTATCTCTGTAATCTATAGCAAAGGATTCTTAATTGCCCTTTGTTTCCTATTACCCCCTGTTCCTCGTTCTAATCCCGATCTAAGAATTCTTAATTGCTCTCTCACCCTGGTTAAGACCATTTCACCCATCTGGTTGAAAGACCTACA
The DNA here is from genome assembly GCA_031772625.1 of Pinus tabuliformis. Taxonomy (NCBI): domain Eukaryota; kingdom Viridiplantae; phylum Streptophyta; class Pinopsida; order Pinales; family Pinaceae; genus Pinus; species Pinus tabuliformis. Next base: position 1,477,430,076 of record CM062819.1, on the reverse strand, counting down.
CTTTACTCTGCTAGCTTTCCCTTTGAACACTCCCTTTAGTGAGTTAATTCTAGATCTACTGCCCTTCTGTTGACTCCATGGCCCAATGGTCTAAAGACATCATTCTATCCATTTGTTTTAAGGATTCCACCATCCAATCTTCAATATAAATCAAAAACCCCTTGAACATTTAGAACTAACCTAAAATCCTAGCAAACAAATCATATAGAGAGAGCCCTCTCTGAGCCATAGGTTGGCTAGAGCCTATGCTTAAAAGTTGGTTTGTGGTTACCTCGATCATTTTCTTTCTTCTAATAACTTCTAGAGAAAATTATGAGTGATAACACTTCCTTGCTTCTAACATCCCCAAGAGCAGTGGTGGACTAAGTCTCAACCCAATCCAATTGACTTTGAGCCTTTGGATGGTTTGCTTGTACATGGGTGTCCTATTCATTGCCTCTCTCATTCCTTGAGAAGAATAGTACTCTCTGATTTTCAAACTGTATGGAAGAGTATTCCATCTCCTTTGGCAAGATTGCATGCTTTCATCCTCTAATAGCCTGAACATATCCTCATAATGTGTAATTTCTTTCTCTTGGGCAGCAAGATACATGGGTGCAAGTTGAGGATCATTTGCAATTAAATTATGTGTGCTAATGATAGCCATTGGATTTGACTTCTCAACTCTTATCATGAGAGGATCTGTTTGTTCTCTATCCCTTATGCTACTTAGTTCTCTTCCCATCTCTTTGAACTTCTCCTCCATGTGACCTATGTCCTCCATTCCCTTTGACTTGGCAATCTGCATCCATCTATGTGTTCTCGCTCTTTCTTTCTCAAGCTCAAAGAATAATGGGATGGCAAATTTTTGTGGAATGACCCGACCCCCTTCAATAAATTTGTAGTAGGAGTCAAGGTTAGGTTGGGGACTAGGTTCCCTTAGCTATGGGTCCCCCTTCTTTTGTTCTTGCTACATACTACCTTCCTTATCCAATTTTTGAGTTTCCTGTAGGTTTTCCTATAGGTTTAACATAGTTTCTTGTAAGATTTCCTATGCTTCCTGTAGGTCATGTTGTGTATCTTGTAGGATTTCGTTTCCCCTAGATGAGGCAGATCTAGTCATGGGATTTCTCTCATAAGTGATAGGATACTTAGGGGAGGTTTGTGCTGAGGATCCTTCTCCTTGAGTTTTAATAAAAGAATCCATCTTTTCCTGTTGTTTAGGTGAGTCTTCAGTAACAATGGGAACCTTGGTGGGAGTTTGAGGTTTTCCCTGCCTTATCCTTGTACTCTTTCTTGTTCTAAAGTATAATGGGGTTTGTCTTTGTCTTTTGCCATTTTTTTTATAGGGGTGCTAAGGGCAGTGAGGGTGGTTTCTTCCTCTCTCTCAGTGGAGACACCCTGGGTGACTCCTCCTTGTGTTTTGCCTCCTCTTTTCCATTCCCCTTTTCATCATTGTCTTTCTCCTCTTCTTCACACTATTCATCAGTTTCCTCCTTGGCATCTTCCTCTATTTCTTCACCACTTTCCTTTTATTTCTCTTCCTCTTCCTCTTCTTCCTCATCTATGTCATCTTCATCCCTCTCTAGATCCTCATTTGTTTTAGTTTCCTCTTCATCCCTTTCACTATTAGTAGGTATTTTGTCATATGTGAGGGATTTATTATCCTCCTATGTCTGTATGCCTCTAAAATTTTCCCATGTGATAGGACTTCTAAGGTTGTAAAGGGCATCTTCTATGATGAGTCTGATTCACCCATGATGGTCCAGCTTCTGGTAGTTTCCTTCCTTCACTTTTATGCTCATATCTATCAAGGATTGAAGAAGGAAGTAGGGTATGTTGAGTTTGTGGTGAGGAGGTGTATCTGCTCCAAACCTCAATTCTTCAAGAAGCCTAAAGTGGTATCCATATACCACACTATACCTACCTTCACATGATATGTATTTTATAAGGTGGTAGCTTATTTCATTCCAGGGGTATGGTAGGCTTTCTCTTCTCACTCCATTCTTGTCTTCCATGGCCTCCTCTCCCTCTAGAAAGAATTTCTTCTTTGCAGTTTGGTTATTTCCCTTGTCTTCCTTTCTCCAAGGCACTCCTAAGGGAAGTGTGGTAATTTTTCTTATGAGTTCAGGGGTGAGCTCTATGGAGAGGCCTCTCACCACAACAATGGCATTGTTCTTGGTCAGTGGAATGAGGAGAGAGCAAAATATCTGGCTACTTCATCATCATACCCCCTCAATCTCTCAAATTACCCCATCCATTTATGCCTTATGAATATTTCTAGCACAGGAGGGTGTTGGTGAATCCTCACAGTGTTGATGGGCTCCCTTCTATTAAACCCCCCTGTCATTTTGTCTGGTGAATGGAGGAGCAGAGATGTATGATACAAAATTCTAATGAAGGAGGAAATGGGACTGAAATTTCTGTGGATACAATTCCCTTACACAACTATCAATTTCAATCAAACTAGAAGAGTTTTTTTTTCCTTTCACTTGGAAAAATGGGAGGAAATGTAGAGCCTACCTCCTTATAATGCTTGATGTAGCCAACCCCTATGTTTCCTCCTCTGAAATTTCTCACTGCCAATCCTATATACTACCTGACTGTATCTTGTAGGATTCCTGTGGGATCCTGTAGGATTTCTTGTAGGATCCTGTAGGAGGTCCTGTGCAGGAAAAAATGAATTTTCCCTCTCCTGTAGGTTTCTCGAGGGCCGAGAGCAACTTTGCTAGAGTGAGCCTCAAGAATATGAATGCATGTATGCATGGGGATCAACGCTCTTATGGTCGAGTTGAGTGAGGTGGTGTGCTGGCAGCCGAGGTACGAATTTCTATTTTTGGACCATTGGTCCCCACCACCACATCATCATTTCCCTCACCTCGTAATCAACTCCCACTTCAGGAATCCATATTCTTAACTGCTTATGACCTCATCCTTCTTTTCTTTGACTTGACTATTGCCACGTGTGTGAGGACTAACTATTTTGTCCTCGTTGACTGAACGAAGGTGGCCAAGTTAACTGGCCACCTTTCGCTTATAAACCAACTCGTTCACAATCTTTACATCTTTTGATTACATTATGCAAATGAGAGAGTGAAGCGAGATACTTACCTGTGGTAACAATACCTTGCTGTAGTTTGTTGAAGAAATGAGGTGTTTGTTGTATGTTGGCTGCATGTGATTTCTCTACCTTTTACATATATATATTGTCCTTTGATGATTTTTTTCATGTACAGGTGGTACCTGGTGTTGAGGATGATGATGTTTCTTCAGTTATGGAGGAGATTCTTCTGCCCTTCGATCTCCATGCTTGAAACTTGCTACAACCTATGATTTCTATTTGGTGGGATAGGCTAATACATGATTTCCTACAGGATGTCCTGTAGCTGCTTCTCCCTCCAAATTTTTAATCATATTCCACTGTTGGGACCTGAGGATGATGAAAATGGACAAAGAGGAGGTCTAGGGGTGTGTGAATAATGAAAAATAACCTTGAGGTGTTGTTCCCCTTGCTCTCTATCTCATCTTTTTCTCTATTTTTTTTCTTGAAACTGTAATTTTTTTTGAAAACGGATTTTTTTAATGATGAATGTAGGGGTGATGAAGGTAGAGAGTGGTATGGTAATGAGATGGCGATGTAGGATTTTTTTTTTTTTACATGGGTAGGTCATTTCCTTTCCATGGAGAGTGGTATGGTAATGATGTGGCGATGTAGGAATTTACTTTTTTACATGGGCAAGTCATTTCCTTGCCCTAGGGTTACTTCCTCTAGGATTCCCAAGCCACTGTAATTCCTACATGATCATCATGTAGGTTTTCAGGGGATCCTGTAGGTTTATAGGGAATCCTGTAGAAAAAAATGAAAGGAATGGTGGAATGGTTAAGGATAATGAATGGAGAAATAAAAATATGAGTTGAATAGGTCCCTTTTGATTCTCCATTGTTGCTCTGATCATCCTCCTGCTGACTTGCAAACAACATTTTCATATTTTTCTTTTCTCTCTTTTTTGTTTTGTTTTGAAAACAACTAGTCTACCTCTAAGAGGTTTTCATCCTAGCTGCTTGCCCTGGGCGCCTCAAGAGAGGTTTTCACCTAGATTTATTTTTATTTCTCTTTTTTTTTTAACACCATTGGGCTGCCTCAAGAGGTTTTCAACCCAATAATGGGACTCAAGCGCCTCATGGAGGTTTTCACCTGAGTCTCCTTATTTTCCTTTTTCTTTTCTCAGTGACTTGATGAGGCAGGAGCTGAGACTTTCTCCACCACCATCACTTTTTTGTTGATACTCTCTATGAACTCTTTCTTTGACAATGGCCTTTTGTAAACTTTCAATCTATGTCCATTAATAAGTAAAGGAATGGCCTCTGCATCTATGGTTCTGATCTACACTGAACCATTATCATGACATCTCTCTATAACATGAGGCCCTAACCATCGCGTCCTTAACTTGCCTTTAAAGTGTTTATATCTAGAATCATATAACAAGGCCCAATCACCTTATTCAAATTGATTATCCCTGATGTTCTTATCATGCCAGATCTTCCTCTGAATTTGAGTTACCTCTGTGTGTAGGAGGGCCTGCATTCTGAACTCATCTAAACCATTCAACTGGGGCAACCTCTCTTTTTTTTGCACTGCCGAGATCTAGATCTAGTTGGGCTTCCATCCTCAATGTATTATACTCAAATTCAATGGACAATAGGGCCTTCTTCCCATAGACCAACTCATAGGGTGTGAATCCAATGGTGGTCTTGCAAGTGGTATTATGGGCCCAGGTGGCCTCAACTAGTCTATCTGCCCAATCTTTTATGTTGTTGCTAACTACTTTGATTAGAATGCCCTCCAGTGCTCTATTGGTCACCTCCACTTGTCCATTAGCTTGTGGGTGATAGGGACTGGAGGTTCTATACTTAAGCTTGTGATGGCTTAACAAGTATTCAATCATGTTGGAGGTAAACTGGTTGCCTTGATCAGTGACCAATTCTCTAGGGTACCCACACTTGTAGAATAAATTCTCCCTTAAGAACTCAGCCACCTTCTCCTTTGTTGTTGCCTTGGTTGCCTTGGTTTTAGCCCACTTTGTCATATAGTTAGTGCACACAATGATATACTGCTTTTCCTTGCAAGGAGGGTCAATAGACCCAATGAAATCCATGCCTCACTTGTCAAATGGCCTGAAAGTCACTTGAGGTTGCAGAGGCATTTCATCCCTTGGAGTAGGCTTTCCCATCCTTTGGCACTGATCACACTGACTAGTATATATTTTCACATCTTGATGAATAGTGGGCCAATAAAAACCAGCTTGTAACACCTTGAATTTTTTCCTATTTTCTGCAAAGCGACCTCCACAAGCCCCATCATGACAGGTTAGAAGGATGTCAAAGACTTCCTCCTCCCTGACACATCTTCTCAGTGTTTGATCCAGGCCTAGTTTGAAGAGGTTTCCCCCAATCCAAGTGAATGGGGAACTCTTCCTCTTAATCTTGCTTTTGTCTTTGGAGGACAAATTCGGTGGGAACTATGTAGATACCAAATAGTTTGCTATGTCAGCAAACCATGGAGAGAGAATTGAAATGGTGAATAAGTGTTCATCCAGTAACTGATCATCAACCATTCCTTCCTCACTTGCAGGCAAAGTTAATCTAGACAAAAAATCTGTAACAACATTTTCCTTTCCAGGCTTATCAACAATAGTTAGATCGAATTGCTGTAATAAATGTAACCATCTAATAATCTGGGCATTCACATCAGGTTTATTCATTAAATATTTGATTGCAGCATGGTCAGTATGTACAAATGTTTGATAACCTATAATGTAATGCCTAAATTTGTTCAATGAATGCACAACAACCAGGAGCTCCTTTTCAGTCACTGTGTAGTTTAGTTTGGCCTTTTATAGATTCTTACTGATAAAGTAAATATCATAAGGAAAATTTTCATCTATCTGGCCTAAAGCTGCTACTATGGCTTTATGTGAGGCATCAGCATGTATATGAAAAGGAAGGGCCCAATTTGGGCCTCGGAGAATCGTTGTAGTGGTGAACTTGGCCTTCAGGGTGTCTAGGGCCTTTTGACAGCTTTTTGACCATACAAACTTAGAATCTTTGGCCGACAACCCAAATATAGGAGAAGATAAATTTCTAAATTCTTTTATAAACCTTTGATAGTATCCATCTAACCCTAGGAAAATTCTAACATCTCTCTACTTTTGCGGAGGTGTAACCCTTTGGATGATAGCTATTTTATTTGGGTCCACCTGCAGTCCTTGCCGGGATATTGAATGACCTACCACAATCCCTTCAGTCATCAAGAACTCACATTTTTTGGGACTAAGGGACAGGTTAATTTCAATGCATTTGTTCAACACCTTATCTAACTTGGACAGAGCCTCCTGGAAATCACATCCATAAGGTGTAAAATCATCCATATAAATCTCTACTACATTATGGACTAACTTGGCAAAGATACTTAGGACTGTTGTCTGGAAAGTGGCTGCAGCATTGCATAGGCCAAAAGGAAGGACCCTATAGGAGAAAGTACCCTAGGGACAAGTGAAGGTGGTTTTATCCTAGACTTCCATGCTAATCTGGGTTTGATTGTATCCACTGAATCCATCTAGGAAAGAGAAAAACTTTTTCCTTGCCAGGCCATCTAGCAGTTGGTCAATGGAAGGTAGAGGGAAATGGTCCTTCTTTGTGGCTTTGTTTAACTCTCTGTAATCAACACAAATCCTCCACTTACCATTTTTCTTTGGAACCAACACCAAAAGAGAGACCCACTCATTGTCAAAGATAGGGTAAATGAATCCTGCATCTAATAGCTTTTGCAGTTCTTCTTTGACTATATCCTTGAGAGCTGGATTCTCCTCCTTTGGGGTTGTCTGACTGGTTTGAAACCTTCTTTGATATAAATGTAGTGAATACACACCAAGGGGTGCACTCCCTTCATTTCTTTGTAACTCTAAGCGAAGGCATCCAATTTTTGCTTTAGCATGTTGCACAACTTTTCTTCTTGGTGAAGAGAAAGAGATCAGTTGATTTTCAGAGTTCTCTCAGGGCCGAATTCTATGGTTTTGACATGGAAAGGGGTGGAATTGGCTAAGAATAGATCAATTTGATGGTTGTTCTAGGTTTCCTTTACTACTTCTTCTAAGGACAATGTACTAGGAGTTAGACTTTGGAGTATGTGTTCAATCAAATCATCTTCATCCAGTTGTTCCCATCCCATGGTTTTTTCTAAGGTATATAGTTGGGCAGAATAAACTTCATATTCTTCCTCCTCCTCTTCCAGCCATAAAGGTAAGTCATCTTCTAGAGATGGCTGGGTAGGATGATATACGACTAACTTCTTGGACATATGCCCATTATTGATAGTAATATTTCCAACCTTGCAGCTAATGTAGGCATCGACGGTGGTTAGTCAGGGTCTCCCAAGGATGAGAGGGTAACCAGTAAGCTTGGCCTTAGGCTCGAGAACTAGGAAATTTGTAGCGTATTCCCAAGAGTCAATGGAGACCATAACATCCTCCACAATCCCCTCAAGGGTCTCTGTGGAGTGGTCTACGAGTTGTAGGACCATTGTGGTCTTTCACAATGAACCCTAGAGGTTGAGCTTGAGCATGGTGTCCTTGGTCATCACATTAATGGTAGCCCCAAGATCAATCAAAGTGTGTGGGACAATGGTGCCATTGATTTGCACATCTACTACAGGGCTTCCAGGGTCCAAATACTTTGGAGAGATTACCTGCCCCATAATTAAGTCCGACAGTTATCCAATCACATTAATGGTAGGGGCATCTCTTCTTCGCCTCCCTGGATGCTTGAATCACTTCTCCTTGATAAACTTGTTGTAAATAGGCACATCGTTTATAGCTTGGAGAAGTGGAATTTTGACACATAGGTTTTTCAATTCTCATAGAAGTTCAGTCTCTTCTAGGGTAGGCTGGAGTGGTTGGGTTAATCTATCAGGAAAGGGTGGTGGATTTAGTTTAGGCATACTTTCATCTCTTTCTTCCTCAACATCCCTGGGTGGAGGTAGAGGCTGGTTGTTCGAGAGTACCCTCTCAGATCTCAGGTTGATTTCCTAAATCTCCATAGCATAAGCAAGATAGGATGTCTCTCCATTGTATACTTGTTGTGCCTATCTATTGTTCGGGTTCAGATTTGGCTCGGCAGGTATCTGAGGTTTTTTAGGTGGAGCAGGGTGTAAAATATATGGTTGAGCAGGTGGTGAAGGCAATAAAGCTGGAGAAATGTTGTATGGGGGTCTCCACCCTTGGGGCCGTGCATTCCATTAAGGTTGTGGCAGAGCATATGGTTGAAATGACTGGCTGGCTGGCTAGGAATGATACTGAGGTGAAAAGGACCAAGGAGGAGGTGTAGACCAGGAAGGATGAGTAGGGGGCCCCAAGAATGTATTGATGTGGTCTGGTTGGGGTTGTAATATGCATAGGATGACCCTTGCATGCCATTCTAGTATGGCCTAGGCCCATGAGGTCTCCTTTGGTTTATGTAGCAGAGATGTTTGTTGGCTTGTTGGGGCCTGACCCAGGTTCAGAAGTGTTTTAGCCAAACAAATCCCAAAACTACCGGCCCTTTCAGCAACAATCCACGGAGCGTGGACTGAGGTCTCACCCGAGGTAGTATGGGAGGGTGCTGGAACCAGGTTTCCGCACCCTAGGGATGTCTTGATGAGGTCTGGAAAGGTCGCGAACCAATCCTACGTGCTTGCGCTGCTCCGTGCAGCTGTCTGACCTTCGCATAGCTCTGTATAGAGCGTGAAGAGGCACTGCCTAGATCCTTTACCCTTACAATGTTATTATTATAGATATGACTTAATTTTGTGGGCCCAGTATTCTTATTTACTCATTTAACATTTATAACCAGTGCGTGCAATCATAAACTGTAAAGAGATGCAAGGATATAACCGAAACATAAACACATAGATCAGATGCACAATATTCCAAAATCAACTTATCTTTTATTAACCTTCTATTCCAGTACAATCCAATTCCACCCTACGCACTCAGCTGCAGGGGTCCGCGCACACAGCTATGGACTCTACCAGGCCTCTGCGCACATAGCTACAGAGCCTCTTCCTACTTCTACAACCCAAGACTCGGACTTACAGACTCAGAGCAAATATCGCATTCAAAAACCCATATCACTTAAGATCAAGACTAACCAAAAACTAACTTCTACCCTTAGAGCCTCGCTCTATTTATACATTCCCATGGTCTGCGAACCATGGGTAGGCCGACACACTCTATATTAAATTACAATATTTTAGGGCAGACAACCCTAGACTCTCATGCTCGCGCCCACATTTTGCGGGATCTTTACATTACATTGACCAAACTCAGGCTCTAAGCCCCAAAAATATGCTTATTGGGGGAATCTGCTGCCCAACAGGCCCCCAGTGCAATCAACATGACTCGTCCCAAGTCACTTGGCTGCTGTAGTGATATTTTCTTGGAGTCCATCCAATAATTTATGCAATTCACGGACGTCTGCCACACATTCCACCATTGTCTACTGTATCAATTGTGTACAACTCTCTGATGCATCATTGTCAGAGGCACCCTCTTGCCTTTGTGCATATGTGTCCTACATTTGGGCCAACTCCCCCTCGATCATGGCGGTGACCGTGAACGCTTCCTTGAGCCAAGGCTGGATGCATGCTTTAATCCCTGCTTCTTTCTGGCATGTGGCACCCACCTGTTCCTTTAGAGGCTGGGCCTCCATCATCTTGGCCAATCGTTGAGTAAGGGCGACCGTCTGCACAGTCCCCTGAACATTATCGTAGGCCTGTTGCAATTCCCGTGCTTCTGTCTCTAGCTGTTGTGGTGTTGGGTCCTCCTGCAGTGAAGTGAGCGTGAATAGGGACTGATCCAACAATCCTGTGCAGTCCTGTACAGTGTGCCATATTTATTTCAACCCTGATTGAATGGCATGGTGGCACTGCTCTCAGAATTCCGGGGGTGTAGAGGGTTGCACTTTCAATCGCAGCTCTGCGATCTGCAAGTTCAACTCTAACTGAACCTTCGCGGCCTCCTCCTGAGTCCTACAGACTCCTACTGCAATTTGATGATTTTTTTCTGCTGTGGGAAGAGCCGCCAGCACTGCCAACTCCAAAATGCTGCTACAGGCCTCTTCCACTACCTTTTTTAAACCTTGGTTTTGGGCGACTAGTTTGTCGTGCTACAGGCTGAGTTGGTCTAAATTTTCCTTCTGATCACTCAAGGCTTGGAGAGCGCGGCCCTCCCTGGTGCGAAGCTCAGTAGTTACCCCATCCTACAGCTGGTATAGGGTTTCTCTGGGAAGGGCAGCTAAATTCAACCCCCAACCCCTCATGTCACCTTTAGCTTCTCCTAGGACAGTGCCTTATGGTAACACCAGAGTGTTCGTTGTGTGGGCGCACATCATCTGCTCAGCTTCAGTTGCACCTTCTGCAAGGTGCGGTGTCATCACTCCTAGGGGTCGCACCTGTAATGCCTACAACTACGCTTTGAGCGCCCCCAACATAGTGGTTTGCTCCATCAACAACTCTTCTAGAGCATCCTTAGTGACATCGCGAACTGGTTTTCCACTGTCAAGAAGGGCTCCCTCAGAGGTCTTCGTTGTCTTTATCTTCTTTCGGGTGGTTAGCTTCTCCTGGATGCACGACCTCTTGAGTTGGGTCAATATTGTTGTACTTTCCACTGCCTCATCCTCCCCCTGTATCTCCTGCTCTATGGACATATCCTAACCTTCCTCAGTCTCTTCGATGGGCGCAGTTGTGGTTTCTGCCATTTGCGCTGTCACTTCTGCCTCATCCACCTTCTGCTACGTGGCCACTTCCTGTTCCTGGCATTTTCTCTCCGCCAGCTTCGTGACGTGCAGTTTGGTCTCCCTCTTCCAGTGATGCGATGATCTTTTCCAGTTCTGCCAAGTCCGTAGTGCACCACTCTAGAGAGCATGCTGCCATTACCTCAAAGATTGCATCGTCTGTCGCAATGAATGGAAGCTTCATCCACATTCGAGCTACATCCTTTTGCACCCGGATATACAGATTATGCATACCTGCCTTGAATTCTGTCATGCTTTGCAAACTGTTGTATACCGTTGGGGACAAATGTGGCCTACAGTTTATCCAAGTTCGGATGCTCGCCTCCATGAATGTCCAAAACACCTTGATCTCGTGAACCCTTGTCGCATCTTTCGTCGCCCAGAGCGAGGTGTACCTCGCGGCTTCGGGTAGGTTCTTCTCAATGGTGGGAAACTGATTGTCCTTTGGGAGCTCCCCTACAACCAACAGGATGGATAAGAGCAACCACGCATAGTGGAAGGTCTTACCCTACTCCTGGGCCTCCCGACAATTTATCAAAAATTCATCGCAGAGAAACTGTGCCCAGTTGAACTGGACCCCCTCTGTATGATGCTCACGCAATCACAGATGCTGGCACTTCATCTGCGTGGCTTTTCCTCATGAGATTTTTGGTCAGTAGCTGGGTGGCGATACGCACCCCTTTGTACTTGGTGCTTTCTATTACATACCCTCGCTTCCTCTTCTCAAGCTTATATTTGGCCTTCATCGCTTCTGCGAGGGCCAAGTCACCGCTCTTTCCTACTATGGCTGCAGGATTGTTTCCTTTGATGGGAAACTGAGAAATATGGTGAATTAAGTCAGCTGTGATGGGAAACAGCTCCTCCAGCTAGAGATACCCATCATATACTAGACACAGTAGTTGCCAAATGACAAAGATCGTGACGAATGCGCAGTGGTAGTGGGGTATCCACCGTAGATGTAGTAACCCAGACTCTCCACACTACGTAACCATTTCTGCTATAATAATTTATCCATGGTTAGCTGTGGGAACTTCTCGCTGTCCATGAGGTCCCAATATTTGAACTTGATATTAGGTATCCATCCCAGCGATGGACCGTCAAACCTTATTTCGTTTGGAAGAAGCGGGGTCTGGAGCGCACTCTTCGTGGCCTCCAGGTCCTTCGGTATCTTGGCTTTCCCTTTCCATGGGGGGATGTAAGGGGGTAACTTTATTGCCAAAGGTATGTGGGAAACATTCTCCGCCTCATCATCTTGTGCTTCAATTTGGGCGATCAGGGCTTGCAAATCTTCCTCCTCCTCCTCTGTTTCAACGGCAACAACTTTACCCTTCTCGGTCATTGACAATTGACTAAATCGTGGGTTCCGTGGTGACACCCGGACTGGCCCCATGGGCTGCTTGTTTTTTTGTGGTCGCGGTGTGTGTGGGGACTTGGGAACCTCTGGTGCAATTGCTGCCTCTCCAGGCTCCTCCTGGGTCACACGGGGTTCTAGGGTTACTTCCGCGAATCGCACTCTGGTCCTCGCAGCCGACATTGTTTCTACACTGGGTTCGTTCGGTCGTGTACTCACGGGTGGCAAGGTAGCTTGGTGCTCAATGCTCTATACTGGCTCAAATCTCAAACAACCAAGTGTTGCCTCGAGGCTACCCCAAGGGATTTTATAGTAACGTTTGAATTTGAATTCGCCCATTCCCTCCACTTCTGAGTCATTAATACCTTCTTGGCGGCAGATCATCCCAAATCTAGCTCTTAATTCCTATCTTAATGGCCCGTTGCCCACTCCTTTTTGCCTTAAATTAGACCTCTTGTCATGAACAGTGACATCAATGGTCACCTCCCAGCCTACCTGCGTAGCAGCATAGCCCCTTCTGCGCGACCGCGGCCTTTGTGACATATTGGCCCTATGCGGAACTTCCTTCCTACACAGCTCTCCTACAGACTTGTTTATAGTCCTGCGCCTTCTTTCAACTACTTTGAGCGCTGAGACTGTGCTTCCTACAGATAGTAAGGTGGTCACACCCCTGGTGCGAGGCTTCAATTTCCCTGCTAGCCCAGGCTGCAGGCACCCTTCAAATACCCTTATGTTCGGTAGTACATCATGTTCTTATTTGTATGGTACACTCCCCTGTTTAGTAAGGTGCGGTCACAGCCATGATAGCAGGGTCGCAACTCTTTCTAATGCAGTAGTAGGGCCGGCTAGACTTGGTCTCAGCATGCCTAGTTTTCTGCAGCCTGCTTGCACATCTTCAGTTTCCAGTTCACTAATTTATTCATCCAATGTCATGCTTTTCTTTCTCAGCCATGCCCACTCTTCATTGAGTTCACGAAGTTTCAAGCTCCCTCACTGAATGGCTTCCTGCAATTGCCTAATTCCCTTACGCAGGTCCTCATGTCCTGTCCCAACTACAGGAGCTGTGGTCTGGGGATTCTTCTCTGTCCTCTTGGTTACATCTCTTCTTATTAATGTTGGGGTCATTTCCGTGCTTCGGTTGTTGCTTATGGTCCTATAAGGCCATCGAACCACTGGTACGCACAGGTCCCAGTTGGTTCATTTTGTTAGGTGAACTTTGTTCATGACTCCACATAGCCTTTCGAATGCTCGATCGTGGACTATTTGTGGAGTGCGTTGCCTTTGCTGTTGCGTCAGGGTTTGATTTCCGATCCTTATTTTGGGAAGTGTTTACACAACACGTATCTGCACCCATCGACATATGTGGGCACACAAACTTCTTCGTCCTGGTTGCTCATCTCGTGTTCAATGCTGGGAACTTCCAAACCATAAGTGTATCTATCTTCTGCAGTCGTACTAGTTCCCCATAGTCTTCAGATGTGTACTCCACCATCGTGCGGGTGTCGCGCGCAATGCCCATTCTAGCGCATCGTACCACTACTATTCTGGTACTGCACTTTCATATTTGTCTAAGAATTCATCCACTCTTGTTATCCCATCATATGTTGGCAGTTCCCTTGCTTTGGTCATCACGTACTGTAGTGATCTAATCATCATGTTACAATTCAGCGTTGTCACTTCGTGCAACTGATTTTGTCATCTCTTCATCTGAATCTAAAGTATAGGGAATGTCATGCTCCCATGAGATTCTCCCATTTTTAGTTGGGTTCACTTGATCCTAGTCTTATGCCGTTATCTGGTAAATGCAATCTAGCTTATCGTCATGCACAGGTTCAGTGTAGCATGCACCTTCGGCCAGATCTAGTGGAACTACTACACGAAGGGACTTTTTTTTCAAACATCATCTTCCGTTTCTTCAAGTTGATGACTCCATTCATATCAGTAGCCCAGTCTATTCCTAGCAACGCAGGTTAAGGGTTGTTGTCATCAACAATTTCTATTACTTCAAAGTTTGTCTGTGTTCTCACGCCTTTGATGTCCACCGTTACCCCTTGCAATCTCCCCATGGGCAAGACCTTTTGTTGGTTCGCCATTCGTAATTGAATAGGGGACCACTATAATGCGGGCCTACCCATGCATTCCCATGTTTGCTTTGGTAATGCATTCACATCCGAACCCAGGTCTAGAATTACCTGATCCATTTCATATTCACCAATCTATGTCATTAATCTCATCTCCCTCCTAGTGCGCAATGTATGCTTTCCTAGTTTTCAGACTATGTGCGGTTCCCCTTACCTTGCACACCTAGTTATCAGTTCTTGTAGTCCTTTAACTGCCTTATTATTGTGTAGAAAGTTTGTGCATGTCTCTAAAAAGGTAGTAAGCATAGAAGGATCCATTCCTGGCTCTAGTTGATCCTTACTACCTGAAGTAGAGGCCTCCGTGAAGCTCTTCTTAGCTTCCATAAACATCTCCTTTGCGCATTCCAAGTCAAACTTAGGTTCCTTTGTAGGAGCCTTTTGATCCCATGTATCTTCCTCGGGTTTCTTCCCTTTATCTTCCCCTTTGGTCACATCACTTCTGAGCACCATATTCACATTTGGGTCTTCTTCGTGCGGTTCAAACCTCATCATTTGAATATTCTGCATCGGAGTAGGTTGAAGTATACCTTTCTCGTGCATCTGCGTGATCAATGTAGGACAATATACTGCTTCGTGATCAAATTGAGAATAGTACGAACAAGATAGTCTCGTCGGGTTGGTACAATCACGAGCGTAGTGCCCTGGTCCTCTGCAATTGTAACAGATTAATTATCCTCGGCCCCTTCCTGGCCCCATTCCTCCTCGTCCTCGACCTCGGCCTTGAAATCCCCCGTGCTCCATCCCTGCTATTGGGTCGAGGGCTCATGTTTTTGTCTGCATCCGATAGGCTGGGGTTCGATCCATCATTAACTCATAGCTCTGACAAGTACGCTCGTCATGGCCCACCGATCTACAGAAATTGCAAAACAACTGCTGGGGGGTCTGTGTATATTTCTGCAACAAATGATAGTTGTCCATCATGTGCTTTCCTCCCACCTGACAGATGTCCCTACCTGTGCCTCTGGTCTCAACGGCATTGGCCCCCCTCTTGTCAAGTAGTTCGCGAATACGGGACAGTCATCTTTGTCATGACCCTGGCCTTTACATTTTATGCACCACACTTCTTCGTGTGCCTCTAGCCGGGGTGCCCTATCCTACTTCAAGCTCTACATTTCCAAGCATAGGTTCTACAGTTACACGTGGATCTGTTGGAATCCCAATCCCAGATCCTGTATCGGTGTTTCATGCAACCTCATCGGCATTTCCAATGCTCCTGCCTGGGTCGAAAGCTTCTGCTATGACAGCTCCATCCTCAGGTGTGGTGTCAAAGACGCCACAAACCACATGCGTTGTTACGCATCCGTTAGCGTCATATTAGCCTCGCGGATCATGCTCTTCAATCTCTCATCTAGATCTGAGGGGGTCTCGCCTGGAAGCATTGTGATCTCCTTAAATCCGATGATTGACAACATCTTTGATTTCGGCCAGTTGAATTCTTTGTTCAACGCAATCTGAATCTCTGCTATTCCTGCATTTGGATGATCATTCGAGTGCTTGATATACCATGTCAACACGTGATCCTGTAGCACGCTTACCAATGTGTCCTTCTTAATGTTATCGTCTGTAACCCCTTGTGCTTCCCACACTGCCCTTACCACGAACCAGAACTAATTCGGGTCCTCATTTCCTACTCCTCTGAATACGGGTAGCTTAATTGCGCTCGCCATACTAAACTACTGGTTTGGTGGGGGTGGTGTGGGCGAAGATGGAGGTGAGAGAGGTGACACGAGTGGTGGCATAAGTGGGGATGGTAACTATGGAATGCGCCACTTTATCAAACTAACCGCACCGCTTGGAGAAACCCGAGCACGCTCTTCCTCGCTCACTCACGGAGGTGAAATTAAAGGATTACTTCCTAACCCTTTGATACCTTTGTAGACCTTTCCACTCCACGTCATTGCAATCATCAATGTATTCGCATAACCTGCTTTTCACATAACAGCATATTAATCTAGGTCTTCAAAGATTTGATGTACTTCCCTCGTGGTAGCTTGAGAAGATGTCTTTCTGCTACGTTGTAGCTTACAGTCATGTCTATCGCAAATTCAGTGATGAACCCTCCTATTATCCAATTGAGCCAATGGTCTACGACCTGCGCGATCTTATCTTCTGATGCCTCTAGCCTGCGCACCAACTCCGGAGTCCACACTATCGGTTGATCAAGCTTATACCTTCTCTGACTGTTGGCTAACCTCGCGATCCAATCATACAGCTCTAAAGAGGGGGACGCAAAGAAGATCTTGTGGATTTCCGTATATACGTAGCGATCCAACCACCTCTTCTCGGATATTTGCGGAGTTTTTTTTCCTGTGTCATGAACTCGTGAAGCTTCTGATCCAACCAATCTTCAATTTCCTTCTTCGTAGGGTTCCAGTGTTCCGACATCAGACATCCCTTAGGCAGATCTCGGTCTTGGCAACAGAACCATTTGTTGGCTTGTTGGGGCCTGACCCAGGTTCAAAATTGTTTTAGCCAAACAAATCTCGAAACTACAGGTCCTTTCGGCAACAGTCCATGGAGCGCAGACTAAGGTCTCACCCAAGATAGTATGGGAGGGTGCTGGAACCAGGTTTCGGCACCCTAGGGATGTCTTGATGAGGTCTGGAAAGGTCGCGAACCAATCTTGCACGCTTGTGCTGCTCCCCGCAGTTGTCTGACCTTCGTGTAGCTCTGTACAGAGCACGAAGATGCGCTGCCTAGATCCTTTACCCTTACGACATTATTATTATAGATCTGACTTAATTTTGTGGGCCCAATATTCTTATTTACTCATTTAACATTTATAACTAGTGCGTGTAATCATAAACTGTAAAGAGATGCAAGGATATAACCGAAACATAAATCAAATGCACAATATTCCAAAATCAACTTATCTTTTATTAACCTTCTAATCTAGTACAATCCAATTCCACCCTGCGCACTCAGCTGCAGGGGTCTGTGCACATAGCTGTTGACTCCTACAACCCAAGACTCAGACTTACAGACTAAGAGTGAATATCGCATTCAAAAACCCATATCACTTAAGATCAAGACTAACTAAAAACTAACTTCTACCCTTAGAGCCTCGCTCTATTTATACATTACCATGGTCCGCAGACCATGGGTAGGCTACCATACTCTATATTAAATTAAAATATTTTAGGGCAGACAACCCTAGACTCTCACGCTCTGCACCTGCATTTTGTGGGATCTTTACAATACATTGACCAAACTCAGGCTCTAAGCCCCCAAAATCCACTTATCGCGGGGATCCGCTGCCCAACAATGTTCATTTACCCCTTCAACTCCTTGATATACAACTTTTAGTCCAGGGAGAGAAGGGCACTTGTCTGTGGAGTGGTTTTCTTCGCAGGTTAAGCAGATTTCAATAGAATTCAATGGACATTCATTCCTAGGGTGCCTCCTGGTGCATCTATGTTAGCAAATGGATAAGGCTCTCTCTACTTCCTCCTGTTTTCTCTTAATGTGCATAATGTCCACCTAGAGGGCAAGGGTTTGCAACATCTCACTCTTGAAATCCTCCAACATGTTTCTAATTTCACCCTTGATGGGTGTATTGGAAGAGGATGGACTAACCATAGGTTGACTAACCCCACCCTTTTTCCTAGCTGCCCTAGAATGGTTTCTAAAGATAGTCTTGATATCCTCATAGGGTAATTGGTAGATTTCCCCTCCTGCTAACATGTTTAGGGTATCCAGAAGATCTTCCCTTACTCCTCTAAGCAGGACTAGCTTTAGTGAATCAGGGTCAAGTGTGTGCTTAGCCCTTTTGTAGTTAAGCTGGAATCTTTCTTCATAATCCTCTAGGGATTCATAATGCCCTAAGGTTATCCTAAAAGTTTCGTCTTTAGTGTCTTTAGACCTATTGTAGTCTTGATACATGTTGTTGAAGGCTTGTTGCATCTGAGCCCAAGTTGTGATGCTATCCCTAGGTAAAACCATGAACCAGTGTAAAGTTGCATCCTTGAGAGTGGATGGAAATAGTTTCAAATTCTGCTCATCATTGGTGTAGTCATAGGTTTGGCATATGATAGAAAATTCAAAAAAGAATGTGTCTGGATCTTCTGAGGTTAGGCCATGGAAATAAGGAAGGGAAGAGGGGCTTATTTTCTTCATATTAGTATCCCCATTGGTTTCCCTGATGGGGAAGGCACCCTCAACTCTTTCTATATTCCCTCTGTCATTTCTATTTTCAGCCATTGGATTAGTAGGAATGGGTTCTTCTTCTTCTTCCCCTGTAGGTTCTTCAAATATTTCAGGTTGCTCACCTAAGGGTTCCTCCAATTCACAGGCACCGAAGAGGAGGGAAGGTTGGATGTTCGAAGTAGTGGGGGTATTTGGCAAAAATTTCCCTAAGTTATCCTTATTCCTACGAGGCATGAAAAAATGTTTTTGTTTTGTTTTGAGTTTTCTCAACTTTGAAAGTGGTTGCAGAATTGAAATTGGAAATTGAATGAAAATCAACTGACTGAATGAAAAATAACTAATTGCATGAAATCTTACTTGCAGAATGGATAGGAAAGCAAAGAATGTAGAATGGAAATGAAAGCAACTAAATTACTCTTTCATAAATGAAATTACTAGCAGAATATCAGAAACAAGGAATGGAAGAAAGAAAGTAGTACTCACATATTACTCAGACACCTCCTGACAACGACGCCAAAAGGTGATGAGCACTAGTATTGTAGCAAGAATGCTGCAACTCTTGGGTCTACCAACTTTACTTTATCAACCGAGGGTTCGTACAAACTTGGAGGTGATAGTGCTGTATACACAAGTAAAAGTGATGGATCTACCATTTATCACTATTCAGCTGGCGAGAGACCATTAGGGTTTTCAAGCTAGACTTCTATGGATTCAAAAGAAGCTTGATTACTGATGAGGGAGAGAGAAATCTACTTTAAGAGAAAGCTTGTCTACTGCAGTAAGGAAAAAGACTAAAATCCAATGCTAAAACACACCATTTCCTGCTTAACTGCTAAGAGACTATGTTTTAGAAAGAAGGCTAGAGTAACATGTATGAAATTCAACTATCTTAAGCATGTAAATTCAAAGAATCAACATTCTACTACTGTGCATGTAAATAGCTACAACAAATTTGTTTTTTTCTTTTTCTTTTTATGGAAAAGCAAGTGAAAGCTAATCTCTTTTGGTGATGTGGCAGGTGGCTTAGGGATGTTGGTGGATGGTTGGAAGGTTTGGGAGACCTTTAGGTGACCTTGTGTGTCTTTCTAGAGGTTTTCCCTCAATTTGGCCTCAAAATAGACCACTACAGGAAAACCTACAGGATGTCCTAAAAACCTACAGGATTCCCTGTATTTCTACAGGATATAGCCGAGAGAAAAATGATGGGTGATGAAGGTGATGGAAGGCTTAGGGAAGGTGGTTGGTGGATGGAATGGAGTGAGAAAATGCCTAGGATCACTCAGAACTCAAAACCAAGGTTGGGAGATGGTTGGATTTGCTCAATATGCTTGGAGAAGTTTCTGTGAAAAATGATGAAATTGGTGAGGGTCTTAGTGAAAGTGAGGAATGATCATGGATGGCTGAAGTTGGAAGGAGGTTGTTTGCTATGAGATCTCTCTATACTTTTGAAACACCTTCATTGCATCAAACAATGATATTTGCCCAAGAATCATGTAACCAAGAAGAATTTCAATAAGCTAGAAAAATAGAGTTTAATGAGCTCGCCATCTGCTTCATGCATGAGGAAAATTCGCAGAATATTATGAAATCATTGATGAGATCTACTGTAAGACTGAATATGGAAGAAATGATAACTAAATCCTACTCTTGCAAATTGATCAAATGCTGGCTTAAGCACAATAAACTCTAAATTCTATGAGAAAGTAGAATTCTATCATTTTGGGGCTGCATGGGGGTCCTTTTCTCAAATCATGATCCCTAAAGGGAGAAATGAGGCCAAGACACCGAATGATAGATTTTTGATGCTCCTCTTATCCCTTCTAACCTACTATTGAAGTAAAGCACAAATGGAAGCAAACTAATAAACAAATTAATCAAATCTACACTACTTGCAATGAAATACTTCAAAGGGAAATTTAACCATGAATCTATGAAATTAATCTAAGTATAGAAATACAAGATGAGGAGCCTTTTCTACTAGGGTTAGGCCCTAACTCAAGAGCTTCAGCCCTCTGAGTTAACTCAGTACTGGAAAACTCATTCTCATTATCAAAATAGAAAATTACATAGCAATGTCTTCAACGAGTCTAGAGCTCAAAAATAACTAGTGTTTTTACCACAAAAAATCGAATGCTAATGAGGCTCTAGGCCTCTTTATTTATACAACTGAAGTCCCCAATGACTTCCTCAAATCTAGGGAGGCTCGACTCCCAAAATCGAGATAAAATGACTCTTTGATTGTCACTTGCTCGACTTCCTTTTGATCTTCATGACTTGGCTGCTTGTACTCTGAGCTAGTGTGATTGATGGAGGAATATTCGAATGAGGGAGGCGTAAATGAGGAGGATTTACCTCCTAAAATCTTTCTTCCTTGTCCCATTCGAGTTTTAGCCTTTAATATTGCCAAAATTCCCTGATTTTCTCTCACAAACCTGCATTCAATGCACTTTATTCCACTAGGCATAATATCTCACTTTGACATCTCATTAAACAAAATACAATCAAAAAATGTAATAAATTCTGAGAAGAGTTGATTTGACTAAGCTAGGAGGTGAATTAAGGTCCATATAGTTACCCAATGATGAGGTCCATCACCTATTATTAAAGGATTTTTAATCCAATTACCTATCTCAATTGGAAGCATAGGATATATGGTTGGAAACTATCCTAATTCCTTTCCAATGATATATGGCACTCCCTTTAATTCCATAGAAATGAGGAGATATGAAAAATTTCATGAATATAACCCAACCAAAGTACAAGTAGCCTACAGGCTAGCCCAACGAGTTTTACAATTCAACCCCATAAGTGAACGTACAAACATTATAAATAAAATGCATATGAGTAAATTTGAACACAAATCCTTTAAAGAAGATATATGAGGTCAAAAGTGGAGTTGAGGAATAATTTTTTAGGCGATTCTTGGAGTCTAAAGGTGAAAACAAAAATGTTATTTATGGGTTGAACAAGTCATCTTTGAATTTTCAATATAATATTCCTTTTATAATATTTCATATTACAAATATTGCAGGCACTAGACAAAAGATCTCCATGTACCACAGGTCAAAATTTTAGACCTTGGTTCTTTATAATTTCATAGATATATTCTAAGGAAGTTTTGTCTCTTGAATGCTTCTAAAATCTTCTTCAAATTGGTGAGCTTTGTGTTTTCATTATAGCTTTTATTTTGTGATGTTTCAGAACATCAAAACTTTTAGCATATAGATAGAATATATTCATGTACCTATAAATAAATTTAAGACCTCGGTTCACTATAATTTTAGATATATGGTCTAGCGAAGTTAGACTTCCTAAACGCTCGTAAAATATCCTTCAAATAGGTTAACTTGGTCTTTTTGCTATAAAAGATATGAAATATAGAGGAGGGAGAAAATAGATATCAATGTACCTATATTAGAACTTTTAGATTTTTTTCTATAATTTTGAACATATGATCTAAGCATGATCTAAGGAAGTTAGGCTTCCTTAATGCTCATAAAATATAATTCAGACATGTTAGCTTCGTATTTTGACTATAAAGTTCTTTATATGATTTTTTAGACTTTAAAATATAAAGGAGAGAGAGGACATCTCAAGCTACCTATTCTAGAAAGTTTAGACCTTGTTTCCCTAAAATTTTGAAGATATGATCTAAGGAATTTAGTGTTCTTGAATGCTCTTAAAACATGCTCCAAACAAGTCATCTTGGCATTTTTTTTATAAATTTCTTTCTGAAATAATATAGATTGTGAAATCTAGAGGGGATTAAGAAGATATCTCTATGTACTTATGGTAAAAAACTTTATAACTAGGTTTGCAAACTTGGATAAGTGGCACATTGTGAAATCTTTTCCTTGGGAATAATCCAAAAGAAACAAGTTTTAGGAGTATATTTTATGAAGGAGGAAGAAACAAGTAGACTTGGTGAAGGTGGAAGAAACTAATAGACATGGTGAAGGTAGAAGTAGTAAGAATACTTGGTGAACGAAGAAGCGTCTAATAGACATTGTGAAGAAGCAAGTGAATTTAGTGAAGTAGGATAGTGCCTACGAATATTTGATACAGTGGAGATTGGTGTCTCTTGTAGGGTGGTGCCTACAAATATTATAGAAATGGGGATTGATGTTGTTGGGTATGTGTTATATTCTTTGCATGACTTATACACACCATGAAAAAGGGGGGTTGATGGTGGGATTTTATCCCCCCTTTGTTGGGGGAGATGTAGGGGGCAGGAGCCCCCTACACAGGTTTTTGGGACTGTCCCAAGAAAAAAATTGTGGCTTTGTTATTTGCATCTATTGTTGGAAATTTCTGGCCCATGTTTTTGTTGATGCCAGTTTTTTGGCACATGGTGGTTTTTTATTTTTGTCTATGGAACTACGGTTGGATTGGTAGTTCATGCCGTGGGATATATAGTGTATTTTAATATTGTACAAAAAATATAATTGAAAAAAAAATCTTGGCTTTCCTTGGTTTAGGTTTCAAGGATAAAATATCTATGTAAATTTGTGTGTTTACCAATGTATCTATTATTTTTTTATTTAAGAATTTGTTTTTTGTGATTAATTATACAAGGTTAAAGCTTACATTTAGCATTAGATCATTTTTGGCTTCAAGGGCATGCCTTTGTCACTAAAGGGTTTGCCTCAGAGCTATGGTAGACCCTATTACAGTGGGAGATCTACAAGAGTGATTCTTGTGGTGAAAAGAAATGATGAGTAGTTCAAAAATAGAGATCAAGAAATTTAATGGGAAACTTTTTGGGCCATGTAAGATCAAAATGGAATATTTGTTGGTGGATAGAGATTAGTGGATAATTTTGGATCTATGTATAGAATCAAAGGGGATGTCAACAAAATACTAGACAAACTTGGATCAAAAAACACATATGATTGTGTCTTTCAGATTCATTATTACTATATGTGTTAGGGGAAGAAACAAAAAAGGCTTTGTGGTAGAAGTTAGGGGCTCTGTATCAGTCTAAGTCCCTGGAACAAATTGTTCATGTGGAAAAGGTTGTAGAACCTAAAGATGGAAGATGGATACTGGGTGATAGATCATCTAAATTCCTTCAATACTATGGTGAGTAAATTGTTACCTATTGATATTAAGATTTCATATGAGTATACATTTTTTAGTCTGTTATGTTCTCTACTAGAATTGTGGGATAATTTGATAGAAACTAGGGATAATACTGAGAGCGGGGGTGAATCAATATTATGACCAAATTAAACAACTATTACTGGTTTATACTTTCCAATTTATTTAGTGATAATTCATGTAAGAAACATCATAAATTAACACATGAAGCATACAACACTATAATTTACATATGTGACACATAGAGACACTAGATAAAAATGACCAAAATTCTTTATAGTTCCTTTTGTAAATGCAAGCTCCAACTTGCTCATTAGAGGAAATTTCATCCTAAAAGTTCCCATGAAATTTTCATGTAATCTCCATCTCAAAATATGTAAATCAATCAAGATCCTTTAAATTTGAAAAGAGGTACATGTAAATATTTTGGAGGGAAAAAAAAGAAAAACAAATTTTTTAATTGTATTTTTGGCTTATCTCCTTATAGGTTTACTCAAATTTCAAGTGTAGACACTTGTTGGATGTAGAATCAAATTCCACATCCAACAAGTACCCATTATCCATACTTTTGAGAAGACCCACATTGATAAAAAAAAATTAAGATACATTAAAAAAATGTGTTCAACACGCTTTTTTAATGTATCTTCAATTTTTATCAATGTGGGTCTTCTCAAAAGTATGCATAATGGGTACTCGTTGGATGTGGAATTTAATTTTGCATCCAATGAGTGTCTACACTTGAAATTTGAGTAAAACTATAAGGAGATAAGCCAAAAATACAATTAAAAAGAGTAGTTTTCTTCTTTTCCCTCCAAAATTCATAACTCTTATTTTATTATTTTAACTATTATTTTATTATTTTTCCTTAGGAGGCCACTTTTAGGTTGAAATTTCCTCTAATGATTACAATATTTTTTCTATCACTAACCATGAGGAAGAAACCTCTCCTTTATTTATTAGCACCAACAAAAAGGAGTAGTAACTCATATTTGTTTTGCTAACAGCCACCAGCAGGAAGCACCAAATCCCTAATGTGTTTCACTAGCACCCACTAGCAAGAAGCGCCCACTCCCTTTTGGTAGACATCTTATCATATTACAAGAAGAACCCACTCCTTGATTTTACAAACACTTAGTTATGGAGGCACCAACCCCCAAGCTATTCTTCAGACCCCCACTTAGATCAAAGCATCAAATTCTTAATTTACATGAACCAACCTATTGAACCTGTAGACCAATATTTCATACATTTTGAAATTGGATCTGTACATGCTTATTCATAAAAATATTGTTTCTCTCTATTACAACTCTCATGCTATCATACACGCCCTCTATCAACACATCTCCCCTCTATTATCCTTAGTAGTCTACTCCCATGATCAATGCCTTCTCGATGTAGCTCAATTCTTTATTTAGCTCACTCAATCACCTATATCAGTTAATAAAACACCTCTGATCACTAATGCATTTTTTGAAATATTGACACACAACTCACACATGGTCCATATTTTGATCCACCTTTCTAATATATAATTCATATGTGTGTATGTGTATTCATATCATTTTTTCTACTTTAAAAGAAGAGCTACTAATTTTATTTCTTTACTTTTAGTAAGCTCAAAAAATTCTTTAGTTTCTATGTTCTCTTACTATTCTTTAGAGTTTCTAGAATGAATCTCTATGTTATACTATTATTTAACTTCAATTCTAATTTATTACAAGTTTTAGTGGAGCTTCTTCAACTTAGTGAATAGCCAAATATGGCACAAACTACCAAATACTTTGTGAATCTATGAGTTCCACTTTAATTTTAACTCCACTCCTAAATTTAATGGACTACCAAATATGGAACAATCTGCCAATTCTTCCATCGAATTCACCTACAGACTGTCAAATTCCTCAAGTGTGTGACTTGTATCTATCTATCCACAGAACTGCAAGCTATGACCTTGGTTCATTACTTTGGGGGATAAATTCTTATTAGAGTTTGGGGCCATTCCTTTGTTGCACTACGGAAGCAATTCAAATCTCTTAAGGCCTGAAGGACCATTCATATGCCACATATCGTTGTTTGCACAAGGGATTATGTATCGTGGGCTAAATGGCCACCATAGTCAAGACTATAAACTAGTGTTTATACTCCCTTATTCTTACCACATGCCCAGAGGCCCAACATATTGTATATAGTGCCCAAAGGCTCCAAAGCAATTTATTACACCCATAGGCCAAAAGTGTTGAATGATTGTGGGCTAACCACGTTTCATTAACACATAAAAGCTTTACAAAACATGTCCACCTACACATATCCTAAAAAACCGAGGGAACATCATTTGACATAAATATATTCTTATCCCTTGGTTTGTCAATATCAGCCTTATCCTTCCTCTCCACCACCAAGGCGAGACATGAATTTTCTTTTTAGATAATGTAGACATTTCCATCTCTCAACCTCTATTTATTGTGGCCCTAATTCGTCTTTACCACTACCAAGACCTCTCGAGGTGAGATGATGTCATCCATACATCACCTGACTACCATGTGTCGCTCATTGAGTGGTGCCATGTGTGACATTTTTGGACCACTTGGTCACTCATAAACATCAAATCTGCATGCCACATGTCACTTTCCTTGACTATCACATCATTAGTCATGATATTTCATGCCACATGTCATCTCCTCATTGGTCCAACTGTCTGGATCATATCCTCCTCTCATTATTTTCCACTATCTTTGTTAGCCAGTGGACTCAATCCATTTGTCTTCATCACTACCATGTCATCTTCCACCTATGTGTCAAATTATTTCTATCATCCAATGGGATTGGAGCATTTTTTGTCCACCTATATTTGTGCCATGTAATCCTACATCGTATCGATCAACCAATGGGAGCATGCCATGTATCGTTGAGCCATGTCACTAATGTACATAAGCAAGAGGCCCATGTCCTTGTGTTTTATGCCATAATGCTTTGTTAAATTAACAAGGGTTCAGGCGATATTTTAATGTTAAATTCCATTGCTATGAATAAATGTGTCTCTCATTCTTGTTAACTGTAGAACCTTGGGACCATTAAAATAATTCACCAATGATACAAAACCAGGGTGTGATTATTTATGTTATAATGTTGTGTATGAAAGCATGATTCCTCCTAATCTTGTAATTTCTTTTAACGAAGAAATTATTTGACAAACAAAAGATTTGATTTGAATTTTGAAGGCTGGAACCCTAAAAAAATTTAAACATGAATATACTTTGATCCCCTTGGATTTTTTCAGGCTTCGATATACCGTTGGTAAGGTATTTCCAAGATATATCCATATGTGTACTTTGCAACAGGATATAGGCTAGTTTTTGTAGTCAAAATTTCTTTAAATATTATGCTCCATTCTAGACCTTAATCATTAATTACAACACTATTTGACACCCTTTTACAACACTTTCTAGTAGTCTTCCTAAAACCACCTTTGACATAAATAATCTTTTCCATTTAATCAAAACAATTTTGAGATCAATGACAACACCTTCTAACAATATTCCCCTTTGGCATTGATGGTAACACTTCACATTCCTACCCATTATGGAAGGTTCATTGACGGAAATAGGATAATTCTGTTAACAACACCACTTTACTAACTTTCTCATTCTCCCCTTTTAATCCTTAGGACAACTTTGTCAACAACACCACTTTGATAACTTTCCCATTCTCCCCATTTGATTACAAGAATCACCTTTCCTTATATCAAGGACTATACCAATTTTTTCTCCTTCAAATATCTCTTTAAATTCTTACTTATTCTCCCTCTGCCAAAAACATATTGTATCAATGTTGCATTATTTACTGATTTATGCCTCTTTCTGAAAATTTATGCAATGTTTGCACTTATTTATTCCCCTTTGACATTAATAGAAAAGGGAAGCATCTCTTTCTCTCTTCAATACCTAATATTTAAGATCTAGTCACATACCACATTTTCATCCATTCTCAACTATAATTATAATAACTTGCCAAAAAGCACCTATAATCCATACATCAGTAAACATACATCATGTTATTAGATATTTTTTTCAATTTTCCGAGGATAATATTTCCCTCTTTGACACCGACGTAAAGGGATAATGATGCTTGCAATTAATAAAAAATGTCCTTGTGGTTTATTGTAGGTGTTGAAATTCTATAGAGTGTTGGATATATTTATTATCTCTTTTGAATCTTCATTCAATTCTTCACACTTAATGGCTGCTAACAACCATTTTTATGAAGGGATATAACTAACTGCTCAATTATCACTACTACTGCATGTTTTTTTCGTGTGAGAATTTGACGACTAATCATTACTCCTCTACCAACACAACTCAATATTGATTGTTGTACTATAAATGGAATAGATTATGTTGCTTCTTTTTGTGAGACTATTCTCACTTCCTCTAGCCAAAGTCACCATTTTCACTATAGTCATTTCTCTTCTTGAGATCAAGATACTCCACATAGGGATTGTTTCTATAAATTTTGACACTAATTATACCAATGATACTAATTGGATGATTCCATTGAAATTGAAACTCCCCAAAGTCTGTGCACCCTTCTCCTCTTGATCTCCTACCAAATTCCTTTTTTGCTTATGCTTGTTAGTTGTTCCTACATACATGATATTGCTTTTATGCCTTTTTAGTATACAAATCCTCTATTAATACTAATTTAAAAATGGAATGAAATGAAATATAAATTTAGAATCAAACACAAATATCTAATGAAATTGAACTTAATTTAATAATTAGAAATGATGAAACTATTACATGCAGAATGAAAACAAACTGGCTTGAATGGTGGTAGCTTATATCTGAGAAGAGATGTGATGGCTATGCTCCTTCTTGAAAATTGTTATAATGAGGCTCAAAGGCATTTTTATCATGAATAAAAAATGAGAAACCATAAAAAATATAAAAATCTAACCCTAGGAGATTAAGCGCTAAAGGCTTATGGGCCCCGATGGGGTAAGTTGAAACATCAACTTCCTAGGATCATAAATTTGGCATAAAATATTCATTTGGCGTGAGTGATAGCCCATTAAAAAGGACTATTCATGGATAAAAAATTTCAACTACAAACATCATCAAGGTCTTACATTTTCCCATTTCCCAAAAAATTTCATTTAAGGCCTCAAAACGTCTCTGGAAGTTCAAGACCTAAAATTGCCAAAAAAAGAAAACTGCTAAAATAGGAAAACTGTGCTATGAGCCAGTGGAATAGGTGGGTGGCCATGAATATCTACTTGGATCATTAGCTAAAACTTACTTTATTCATACATCATCAAATTTTGATGAATCGACTCCTCACCTCGGACTATGTTAGTTCACACCTTCGAATGCATCGATATATCTATATATATGTATATGTATATGTATATGTATATGTATATGTATATGTATATGTATATGTATATGTATGTATGTATGTATGTATGTATATGTATAACCCACTTGTAGCAGAACATCTCACTTATACATAACTAGATGAATCTACAGAAGAGAGATCAAATGTGACAGAACACATGGGATGCAGGGCAACTCAAAGGAATCAGTTCAGATGTAATGCACAATGACAACTCATTAAGTTGACAGTTCTTAGTATGGCAAGTTAGCTTTGCCATCAAGTCCAAAGGGGGATATTATTGGCATTATTATATAAGTGTTGTCCTTGATGGCAACTCACACAGATGACAGATCATAGTGCAGCATATCAGTAGCAAAGAATTGATGATCAAACTACAAAGAATGAAGAAAGAAAAGTATATATGCAGGTTCACTATATACCAAGTCGTGTACACACAGAGGTTCACTATATACCAAGTCGTGTATATACGCAGGTTCGCTATATAAAAAGTAGTGTATACACGCAGGTTCACTATATACAAAGGCGTGTATAGACGCGGGATCGCTGATCAAAAGTCGTGTATGCGTATGCACACACTTTCATGCACGGAAAAGCGTGTACATGTGGGAAAGCTTATTTTTGGGTCCGTGGTATTTATACCTATGGTTTTGGACCTTGGCATTGCGTTCGAAGTGTTGAACCTAGGTATTGGGTCCCTAGTATTGGTTCTAAATGGTTTTGGACCATGGTATTGAGTAAGGACTAAGACTATAAAAGGAGAAGAAGATCATTAGGCAAAGGCATTGAGAAAGTCTTGAATATCTGATGAAGTATGAGATCCAGTATGTAGATTATGGATTCATGATGCTTTTCTTGATCTGAGCTAAGGATGAATCTCAGCGGTTGATGGAGAACATGATCTAAGGATAGATCGGGATCTAATGGCTTGGAATCAATCATCTCTATACGGTTTGATCATGCTTATTCTAGATCTGTATACTGACGCATATAATGTTCTTAAATATTATGATCTGGGTATAACTCAAGTTTGGAATAGCTGCAAATCATGAATGAATATTTACAGAAGTATATGCTGGTTGAATTTGATAAAAGCACGTACATACGTAGGTTAGATACATATAAATAGCATATACCATATAAACTATGATGTTTGAAGTTACAGGTGATTCTGGTTGATGATGCAAAGTCTGAGTTCTAGTGACTGTTTACTGGTGTCAGTATTATGCATATTTAGATTGGTTGAATGGGTTTAGCTTCAGTGTTGATGGAAGAGATCTAATCATAATGACTTATCTTTATGTCATCTGATGAACTAGATCTGGTATCTAACACACGTATTATCCTTGTATATGTAATGATCTGGGTATGTCTGAAGTCAGGAAGTGCAGTGAAGTTATAAGTAAGTATTTGATGACATATACACTGGTTCACTTTGGTGAAGTTACATAAACACGTTGGTTCATCTCTTCCAAGTAGCGTGTGCACTGTAATTCATGATTTTTGATGATACAATTAGATCTGAACATTGTTACAAAGTTCTGTGTTCTGCTTTGTGTTCTGGTGATTGTAGTTTGTTTCAGTGATTCAATATTGGGTGATTTAGAGATTGATGATGCTAGTGTTGATTGATTGTGTGCTTCAATGATATTGATGGGTCTAGTATGAAAATTGGATGAAACGTGGCCTTCAGATTATGATGATGTGTTCCATGAGTATCCAGTCTAAAAATTTATGAATGTGGTACCCGGAGGAAGAAAGAGAAGGTTGTAGCCTTCTATAGGTCGGCACCTACGTACTAGTACATCAGCTAATACAAGAGCTAAGGGGGTGGTAGCTCCCTTCCAATAGCAGCTGGAGAACGAGTGAAGGTTGGAGCATTCAGTAGGCCAGCACCTACGTACTAGTAAAAGGATCGGCTGGTACAAGAGCTAAGGGGGTTGCAGCTCCCTTCCAGGAGAAGCTGGAGAATGAGAGAAGGTTGTAGCCTTCTGTAGGTACAAGCCTGTGTACTGGTATAAGACTGCACCAGTACAAAAATATTGTAAAAGAAGTTTCTTATTAAAGGAAGATAGAGATGACTTGCAGCAGGTAGTTTTCACCCACATTGGGTTTCCACCTTACATCATGGCGTTCATGTGTGCTTCTTGTGTGTGATGATCTATTCTATTTTACTGCACCTGTTCACTGTTCATATGGTTAATAAAAGTTCTAATGTACTAACTAAAGATCAACATTTAATGGAATAACTGAATCATAAGTTTACTGGATATACGCTAGTTGCATTAGACACAGTTGCGTGTACACGCATGTTCCCTTCACTGAAGTAGCGTATATGAATCTGAGTATGAAAATGAAAAAGTGTTTGATTTAATAATACTGATTCACCCCCCCGCTCAGTATTATTTCCAACAATTGGTATCAGAGTGGGTCCTTTGGTAGAAGCTTGATCGCTTGAAGGAGATCCGTAGATCAATGGGAAAGAAGCTTAAGAAGAAAGCGCCTAAGAAGAAGAAGACATCTCAGAAGAGCTATGAGAGAGGGAGGATTGATCGGGGAATATGTGGAAGAAGCACCTCACATTCAGAATCACTTTAGAATGAAAATGAACAAGCAAAAGAACTATCAGGTATGAATTTGTTATCCTATGGTGATACATTTATCCATCCATTTGAAGATGATGAATGTGATAGTGAAACAACTAAATTTTCTCATATGGGTAAGCAAGAAAGATATCAAATAGAGGCAGAATTTAAAAGGCTTACAGACAAAATTAGAGATCAACAAGATCTATTGGACAACAGGGAATGTGCCTTGAAAGAAGAAGCTACCAAACTAGAAGCTCAACTAGATGAAGGAAACAAGGTAAGGAACTTATTCAAGGACAAGGAACATCAATGTTGAAAGTTACAGGATGAAGTGACATCATTAAGAAATGAAGTCAATGAAAGGAGCACAACAATCAAGAAACTCAGAGATAGATCCAGATACTATGAAAGTCTTGAAGCTACGATCCTCTTGCTAAAAGAAGATCTTGAAGAATCAAATAAGTAGAATAAAGAACAACTCCAAGCTCTTGAAAAACAAGAAAACGAAGTTCTTGAACTAAGACATTAGTTGGAAGAAGGAAGAAAAGCTGAAGAAAACATGAAGACGCAGTATCATGAAAAGGAGGAGCAACATCAAATTGAGGTAAATATTCTAAAAGATAACTTAGAAGAAAAGGATAAGCTCTTACGATTCCAAGATAGTACTAAGATCTTCGATGATATTCTTAGTAGTCAAAGGTCTGCTAATATCAAAACTGGCCTTGGTTTTTATGAATCTGTTGAAAATGAATCTAGTTCGCAAGGAGAGGCAAGGAATTCTAATGAGAAATCTAAAATAATCAACAAGGAGATGAGAGGACAACCCCATCAACAGCTAAGGAAAGAAATTCTTCAAAGAAAATCATTTACTCCTCCGATGAATAATGTTGAATGTTATGTATGTCATAATCTTGGACATGTTGTAGCCAGATGTAGAAGAATAATGGTTCAAGACCATCACATTCTAGGTACTTTAAGGGATATTGCTTTGCTTGCAATATGTTTGGTCACAGAGCTGTTGATTGCTACAAAAGGAATATGAAACATGTGAGATGTTATGCATGTAACAAGCTTGGGCATATATCTAAGGATTGTAGGAACAAAGCACGGGCACCATACCAAAAGGAGAAACATCATCACACTTGAAGATATGGAAGAAGGAGGAAGTACAGTTAGAGAGATGTGGCACAACACAATATACAGACATAACAGACTCAGAGGGAGCTGAAAGTGTAAAACTTCAGTGTCCTAAATCTCATACGCAAGTTTCATAAACGGAAGTCACGGATATACGTGAGTTAGTTACTGCACAATCACGTATATGTTAGTTTGAGGAAAAGCAGTAGGGACAGGCTCAGAAAAAGGGTCTGATATGATTCAGTCCATTATTTGGTCTGTTTTATAATGGTTACAATCTGCTGATGATGTGTGGAAATGTATTGACACTTGTAAGATGTTTTAAAGTGTTTTGATCCTAAATTAATGATGATGAGGCCTTGATACTTCTTGCTGATATATGCATGATCAGATTTGATAGTGAGCAGATGGCACAGGTTCAGGAGAGCATATGCTTTTAATAATGCATTGTTGGCATTATGGTTAGTAGTCCTTGGTAATGATGCTTATATGGCTAAATGATATATCTTGCTATGATATGGTTATGAGTTATCCATAAAAAAATCTCATATGATTCTTGGGGTTACATAATTGATCACATTTGTGGTTGATTCTCTGATGATGCATATATGGTGCTTACATGGTGATCTTCATAAGGATAAGGAGAAGTACAAAGCTTGAATACACATCTTCATTACTTGATGATGAGTCATTCACATGTTGTTTTCGTCATATGCATAAAGATCATATAATACAATTATGATGCAAGATTCCTATAGTTCTTGGCGCTCATGTGGACGAGGATTGTTGCTATTGATGATATCAAGAAGTCTTGACAAATGATCCTGAGCTCAAGATACATAGTGCTGGATACATGGATGATTAGTCAAAGTTGCATTGTTGGAGACATGATGATGATGAGTTCTTACCCATATGATGACAGGTTGATACTTACATATGTTGATTGATATAGATGAGGGATGTCCCCAAGTGATGATACATGGATGATACATATAAGATCATGCAGATCTTGATGTTGATGAGATGGCTATGGTGTCTTTCGCATATGATATAAGGTGAATGATTTTATAATGCTCAAGATCAAGAGGATGAATTGATATCTATATGCAGACATATCTTGTTACAGGTTGATGACTTATACACTAATGGTCATATACAGGTTGCTGGTCTGGAGGCTGTTGATAGAATGGAGTAGATCGTACAATGTGTATGATAGTTGCCGATGACTATCATGGTCTTGTTTAGATATTTGGTCTCTGTTATAAATGTCATATATATCATTCAAATAAAGGTCATACCAAGACTCATGATGTAATAGTTTGTCTCTATCTATTGTAGTCACTTGATGAATCCCTTTTGGTCATATGATGTAATTTGTACCCCTACTATGCATGGGAATGATGATGTAATATTTCAGTCATGTATAAACTATTGGTATCTGGTGCATCCCCACTTAGTTGGGTGGATAAGTCAATATTGGTATATCCCCACTTGGTTGGGAGATGGATGTATGTATGAGTCTTTGGTGATAGGAAGGTCATTTATGATGTATAGAGTCATGTTCTTCTTGTAGAACATCTTTTTGCAGAACTTTCTTACAGTCAGGGGAAGCATGAATATCACACTTCAGCAGCGCAGAGTTTTCAACATGTACTCAGAGGGAGCATGGACAGATTGGTACACATTGGCATATACAAATGGGGAGCTCAATCAGAGATTTCAGCAGGTACTCAGGGGGGGTATGGACAGCGGAATGTGTATCAAGGAAGAGAATATCTTGGTCTGCGCTTTGCCCTTAATGTCAAAGGGGGAGAGTGGCTTGGTATGGCTGTTGCCATCAAGTCCAAAGGGGGAGATTGTTGGAATTATGATGCATGTGTTGTACTTGATGGCAACCCACTTGTAGCAGAACATCTCACTTATACATAACTAGATGAATCTATAAAAGAGAAATCATATGTGACAGAACACATTTGATTCACGGCAACTCAAAGGAATCAGTTCAGATGTAATGCACAATGACAACTCATTAAGTTGACAGTTCTTAGTATGGCAAGTTAGCTTTTCCATCAAGTCCAAAGGGGGAGATTGTTGGCATTATGATACAAGTGTTGTCCTTGATGGCAACTCACACAGATGACAGATCATAGTGCAGTAGGTCAGTAGCAAAGAATTGATGATCAAACTACAAAGAATGAAGAAAGAAAAGTATATATGCAAGTTCACTATATACCAAGTCGTGTACACACGCAGGTTCACTATATACCAAGTCGCGTATATACGCAGGTTCGCTATATACCAAGTAGTGTACACACGCAAGCTATACATGCAGGTTCACTATATACAAAGGCATGTATACACGCGAGATTGTTGATCAAAAGTCGCGTATGCGTATGCACACACTTTCATGCACAGAAAAGCGCATACATGTGGGAAAGCTTATTTTTGGGTCTGTGGTATTTAGACCTATGATTTTGGACCTTGGTATTGCATCCGAAGTGTTGAACCAAGGTATTGGGTGCCTAGTATTGGTACTAAATGGTTTTGGGCCATGGTATTGAGTAAGGCCTAAGACTATAAAAGGAGAAGAAGATCATTAGGCAAAGCCATTTAGAAAGTCTTGAATATCTGATGAAGTATGAGATCTAGTATGCAGGTTATGGGTTCATGATGCTTTGCTTGATCTGAGCTATGGAGGAATCTTAGCGGTTAATGGAGAACAAGATCTAAGGATAGATCGGGATCTAATGGCTTGGAATGAATCATCTCTATATGATTTGATCATTCTTATTCTAGATCTGTATACTGACGCATGTAATGTTATGTAAAGATTATGATCTGGGTATAACTCAAGTTTGGAATAGCTGCAAATCATGAATGAATATTTACAGAAGTATATGCTGGTTTACTTTGATAAAAGTGCATACATACGCAGGTTAGATACATCTGAATAGTGTATACCATATAAACTATGATGTTTGAAGTTATAGGTGGTTCTGGTTGATGATGCAAAGTCTGAGTTCTAGTGACTGTTTACTAGTGTCGGTATTCTCCATATTTAGATTGGTTGAATGGGTTTAGCTTCAGTGTTGATGGAAGAGATCTAATCATAATGACTTATCTTTATGTCATCTGATGAACTAGATCTGGTTGCTAACACACGTATTATCCTTGTATATGTAATGATTTGGGTATGTTTGAAGTCAGGAAGTGCGGCGAAGTTATAAGTAAGTATTTGATGACATATACGCTGGTTCACTTTGGTGAAGTTGCGTATACAAGCTGTTTCGGCTCTTCCAAGTAGCATATGCACTCTGATGCATGATTTTTGTTGATACAGTTAGATTTGAACATTGCTGCAGAGTTCTGTGTTCTGCTCTGTGTTCTGGTGACTGCAGTTTGTTTCAGTGATACAGTATTGGGTGATTTAGAGATTGATGAAGGTAGTGTTGATTGATTGTGTGCTTCAATGATATTGATGGGTCTAGTATGAAAATTGGATGAAACGTGGCCTTCAGATTATGATGATGTGTTCCATGAGTATCTAGTCTGAAAATTTATGAAATGTGGTACCTGGAGGAGGAAAGAGAAGGTTGTAGCCTTCTATAGGTCGGCACCTACATACTAGTACATCATCTAGTACAAGAGCTAAGGGGGTGGTAGCTCCCTTCCAGTAGCAGCTGGAAAATGAGTGAAGGTTGGAGCATTCAGTAGGCCGGCACCTACGTACTAGTAAAAGGATTGGTTGGTACAAGAGCTAAGGGGGTTGTAGCTCCCTTCTAGGAGAAGCTAGAGAATGAGAGAAGGTTGTAGCCTTCTGTAGGTAGAAGCCTGTGTATTGGTATAAGACTGCACCAGTACAGAAATATTGTAAAAAGAAGTTTCTTATTAAAGGAAAATAGAGGCAACTTGCAGCAGGTGGTTTTCACCCACATTGGGTTTCCACCTTACATCATGGTGTTCATCTCTGCTTCTTGTGTGTGATGATCTATTCTATTTTACTACACCTGTTTACTATTCATATGGTTAATAAAAGTTATGATGCACTAACTAAAGATCAACATTTAATGGATTAACTGAATCATAAGTTTATTGGATATACGCTAGTTGCATTAGACACAATTGCGTGTACACGCATGTTCCCTTCACTGAAGTAGCGTATATGAATCTGAGTATGAAAATGAAAAAGTGTTTGATTTGATAACACTGATTCACCCGCCCCCTCAGTATTATTTCCAACAATTGGTATTAGAGCAGGTCCTTTGGTAGAAGCTTGATTGCTTGAGGGAGATCCCTAGATCAATAGGAAAGAAGCTTAAGAAGAAAGCCCCTAAGAAGAAGAAGACATCTCAGAAGAGCTATGACAGTGGGAGAATCGATTGGGGAATATGTGGAAGAAGCACTTCAAATTTAGATTCACTTCAGAATGAAGATGAACAAGCAAAAGAACTATCAGGAATGAATTTGTTATCCTATGGTGATACATTTATCCATCCATTTGATGATGATGAAAGTGATAGCGAAACAACTGAATTTTCTCTTATGGGTGAGCAAGAAAGATATCAAATAGAGGCAGAATTTAAAATGCTTATAGACAAAATTAGAGATCAACAAGATCTATTGGACAAAAGGGAATGTGCCTTCAAAGAAGAAACTACCAAACTAAAATCTCAACTAGAGGGAGGAAATAAGGTAAGGAAGTTATTCAAGGACAAGGAAGATCAATGTCGAAAGTTGCAGGATGAAGTGACATCATTAAGAAATCAAGTCAATGAAAGGAGCCCAACAATCAAGAAACTCGGAGATAGATCCAGATACTATGAAAGTCTTGAAGCTACGATCCTCTCGCTAAAAGAAGATCTTGAAGAATCAAATAAGCAGAATAAAGAACTACTCCAAGCTCTTGAAAAATAGGAAAATGAAGTTCTTGAACTAAGACATTAGTTGGAAGAAGGAAAAAAAGCTGAAGAAAACATGAAGAAGTAGTATCATGAAAAGGAGGAGCAACATCAAATTGAGGTAAATATTCTAAAAGATAACTTAGAAGAAAAGGATAAGCTCTTACGATTTCAAGATAGTACTAAGATCTTGGATGATATTCTTAGTAGTCAAAGGTCTCCTCCTATCAAAACTGGCCTTGGATTTTATGAATCTGTTGAAGATGAATCTAGCTCACAAGGAGAGGCAAGGAATTCTAATGAGAAATCTAAAATAATAAACAAGGAGATGAGAGGACAACCCCATCAACAGCCAAGGAAAGAAATTCTTCAAAGAAAATCTTTTACTCCTTCGATGAATAATGTTGAATGTTATGTATGTCATAATCTTGGACATGTTGCAGCCAGATGCAAAAGAAGAATGGTTCAAGACCATCACACAGAAAAACCATCACGTTCTAGGTACTTTAAGGGATATTGCTTTGCTTGCATTATGTTTCGTCATAGAGCTGTTGATTGCTAAAGAAGGAATATGAAACATGTGAGATGTTATGCATGTAACAAGCTTGGACATATAGCTAAGGATCGCAAGAACAAAGTACGGGCACCATACCAAAAGGAGAAAACATCATCACACTTGAAGATATGGAAGAAGAAGGAAGTACAGTCAGAGAGATGTGGCACAACACAATATATAGACATAACCGACTCAGATGGAGCTGAAAGTTTAAAACTTCGGTGTCCTAAATCTCATACGCAAGTTTCATAAAGGTAAGTCACGGATATAGGTGAGTTAGTTACTGCACAATCACGTATATGTTAGTTTGAGGAAAAGAAGTAGGGACAGGCTCAGAAAAAGGGTCTGATATGATTCAGTCCATTATTTGCTCTGTTTGATAATGGTTACAATCTGCTGATGATGTGTGGAAATGTCTTGACACTTGTAATATGTTTTAAAGTGTTTCGATCCTAAATTAATGATGATGATGCCTTGATACTTCTTGCTGATATATGCATGATCAGATCTGACAGTGAATAGATGGCACAGGTTCAGGGGGAGCATATGCTTTTAATAATGCATTGTTGGCATTATGGTTAGTAGTCCTTGGTAATGATGCTTATATGGCTAAATGATATATCTTGCTATGATATGGTTATGAGTTATCCATGACAAAATCTCATATGATTCTTGGGATTACATAGTTGATCACATTTGTGGTTGATTCTCTGATGATGCATATATGGTGCTTACATGGTGATCTTCATAAGGATAAGGAGAAGTACAAAGCTTGAATACACATCTTCATTACTTGATGATGAGTCATTCATATGCTGTTGTCGTCATATGCATAAGATCATATAATATAGTTATGATGTGGGATTCCTATAGTTCTTGGTGCTCATGTGGATGAGGATTGTTGTTGTTGATGATATCAAGAAGTTTTGACAAATGATCTTGAGCTCATGATACATAGTGCTAGATACATGGATGATTACTCAAATTTGCATTGTTGGAGACATGATGATGATGAGTTCTTACCCATATGATGATAGGTTGATACTTACATATGTTGATTGATACAGATGAGGGATGTCCCCGAGTGATGATACATGGATGATACATATAAGATCATGCAAATCTTGATGTTGATGAGATGGCTATGGTGTCTTTTGCATATGATATAATGTGAATGATTTTATAATGCTCAAGATCAAGAGGATGAATTGATATCTATATGCAAACATATCTTGTTACAGGTTGATGACTTATACACTAATGGTCATATACAGGTTGCCGGTCTTGAGGTTGTTGATAGAATGTAGCAGATCATACAGTGTGTATGATAGTTGCTGATGACTATCATGGTCCTGTTTAGATAGTTGGTCTCTGTTATAAATGTCATATATATCATTCAATTTAAAGGCCATACCAAGACTCATGATGTAATAGTTTGTCTCTATCTATTGTAGTCATTTGATGAATCCCTTTTGGTCATATGATGTAATTTGTACCCCCACTATGCATGGGAAGGATGATGTAATATTTCAGTCATGTATAAACTATTGGTATCTGGTGTATCCCCACTTGGTTGGGTGGATAAGTCAATATTGGTATATCCCCACTTGGTGGGGAGATGGATGTGTGTATGAGTCTTTGGTGATAGGAAGGTCATTTATGATGTATAGAGTCATGTTCTTCTTGTAGAACATCTTTTTGTAGAACTTGCTTACAGTCAGGGGGAGCATGAACATCACACTTCAGCAGAGCAAAGATTTCAACATGTACTCAGAGGGAGCATGGATAGATTGGTACACCTTGGCATATACAAAGGGGGAGCTCAATCAGAGATTTCAGTAGGTACTCAAGGGGAGTATAGACAGCGGAATGTATATCAAGGAAGAGAATATCTTGGCCCGCCCTTTGCCCTTGATGTCAAAGGGGGAGAGTGGCTTGGTATGGTTGTTGACATCAAGTCCAAAGGGGGAGATTGTTGGCATTATGATGCATGTGTTGTACTTGATGGAAACCCACTTGTAGTAGAACATCCCACTTATACATAACTAGATGAATCTACAAAAAAGAGATCAGATGTGACAAAACACATGGGATGCAGGGCAACTCAAAGGAATCAGTTCAGATGTAATGCACAATGACAACTCATTAAGTTGATAGTTCTTAGTATGGCAAGTTAGCTTTGCCGTCAAGTCCAAAGGGAGAGATTGTTGGCATTATGGTACAAGTGTTGTCCTTGATTGCAACTCACATAAATGATAGATCATAGTGCAGCAGGTCAGTAGCAAAGAATTGATGAACAGACTAGAAAGAATGAAGAAAGAAAAGTATATACGTAGGTTCACTATATACCAAGTCGTGTACACATGTAGGTTCACTATATACCAAGCCACCTATATACACAGGTTCATTATATACCAAGTAGTGTATACACGCAGGTTATACACGCAGGCTCACTATATACGAAGGTGCGTATGCACACACTTTCATGCATGGAAAAGCACGTACATGTGGGAAAGCTTATTTTTGGGTCTGTGGTAATTAGACCTTGGTATTGCGTCCAAAGTGTCGAACCCAGGTATTGGGTCCCTAGTATTGGTTCTAAATGGTTTTGGACCATAGTATTGAGTAAGGCCTAAGACTATAAAAGGAGAAGAATATCATTAGGCAAAGGCATTTAGAAAGTCTTGAATATCTGATGAAGTATGAGATCCAGTATGTAGGTTATGGGTTCATGATGCTTTACTTGATCTGAGCTAAGGAGGAATCTCAGCGGTTGATGGAGAACAAGTTCTAAGGAAAGATCGGGATCTAATGGATTGAAATGAATCATCTCTATATGGTTTGATCATGCTTATTCTGGATCTGTATACGGACGCATGTAATGTTCTGTAAATATTATGATCTGGGTATAACTCAAGTTTGGAATAGCTGCAAATCATGAATGAATATTTACAGAAGTATACGTTGGTTGACTTTGATAAAAGCGCATACATACACAGGTTAGATACATCTGAATAGCGTATACCATATAAACTATGATGTTTGAAGTTACAGGTGGTTCTGGTTGATGATGCAAAGTCTGAGTTCTGGTGACTGTTTACTGGTGTCAGTATTCTGCATATTTAGATTGGTTGAATGGGTTTATCTTCAGTTTTGATGGAAGAGGTCTAATCATAATGACTTACCTTTATGTGATCTGATGAACAAGATCTGGTAGCTAACACACGTATTATCCTTGTATATGTAATGATCTGGGTATGTCTGAAGTCAGGAAGTGCAGCGAAGTTATAAGTAAGTATTTGATGACATATACGCTGGTTCACTTTGGTGAAGTTGCGTATACACGTTGGTTCAGCTCTTCCAAGTAGCATATGCACTCTGATGCATGATTTTTGATGATATAGTTAGATTTGAACATTGTTGCAGAGTTCTGTGTTCTGTTATGTGTTCTGGTGACTGCATTTTGTTTTAGTGATTCAGTATTGGGCGATTTAGAGATTGATGATGCTAGTGTTGATTGATTGTGTGCTTCAATGATATTGATGGATCTAGTCTGAAAATTGGATGAAACGTGGCCTTCAGATTATGATGATGTGTTCCATGAGTATCCAGTCTGAAAATTTATGAAATATGGTACCTGGAGGAAGAAAGAGAAGGTTGTAGCCTTCTACAGGTCGGCACCTACGTACTAGTACATCAGCTAGTACAAGAGCTAAGGGGGTGGTAGCTCCCTTCCAGTAGCAACTGGAAAACAAGTGAAGGTTGGAGCATTTAGTAGGCCTGCACCTACGTACTAGTAAAAGGATCAGCTGGTACAAGAGCTAAGGGGGTTGCAGCTCCCTTGCACGAGAAGCTAGAGAACAAGAGAAGGTTGTAGCCTTCTATAGGTAGAAGCCTGTGTACTGGTTTAAGACTGCACCAGTACAGAAATATCGTAAAAACAAGTTTCTTATTAAAGGATGATAGAGATGACTTGCAGCAGGTGGATTTCACCCACATTGGGTTTCCACCTTACATCATGGTGTTCATGTCTGCTTCTTGTGTGTGATGACCTATTCTATTTTACTGCACCTATTTACTATTCATATGGTTAATAAAAGTTCTGATGCACTAACTAAAGATCAACATTTAATGGATTAACTGAATCATAAGTTTACTTGATATACGCTAGTTGCATTAGACATAGTTGTGTGTACACGCATGTTCGCTTCACTGAAGTAGCGTATATGAATCTGAGTATGAAAATGAAAAAGTGTTTGATTTGATAACACTAATTCACCCACCCCCCCTTCTCAGTATTATTTCCAACAATTGGTATCAGAGCAGGTCCTTTGGTAGAAGCTTGATCGCTTGACGGAGATCTGTAGATCAATGGGAAAGAAGCTTAAGAAGAAAGCACCTAAGAAGAAGAAGACATCTCAGAAGAGCTATGACAGTGGGAGAATCGATTGCAGAATATGTGGAAGAAGCACTTTAGATTCAGAATCACTTCAGAATGAAGATGGACAAGCAAAAGAACTATCAGGTATGAATTTGTTATCCCCTGGTGATACATTTATCCATTCATTTGAAGATGATGAAAGTGATAGTGAAACAACTGAATTTTCTCTTATGGGTGAGCAAGAAAGATATCAAATAGAGGCAGAATTTAAAAGGCTTACAGACAAAATTAGAACAAAAGGGAATGTGCCTTCAAAGAAGAAGCTACCAAACTGAAATCTCAACTAGAGGAAGGAAATAAGGTAAGGAAGTTATTCAAGGACAAGGAAGATGAATGTCGAAAGTTGCAGGATGAAGTGACATCATTAACAAATGAAGTCAATGAAAGGAGCACAACAATCAAGAAACTCAGAGATAGATCCATATACTATGAAAGTCTTGAAGCCACGATCCTCTTGCTAAAATAAGATCTTGAAGAATCAAATAAGCGAAATAAAGAACTACTCCAAGCACTTGAAAAACAAGAAAAACGAAGTTCTTGAACTAAGACATCAGTTGGAGGAAGGAAGAAAAGCTGAAGAAAACATGAAGAAGCAGTATCATGAAAAGGAGGAGCAACATCAAATTGAGGTAAATATTCTAAAAGATAACTTAGAAGAAAAGGATAAGCTCTTACGATTTCAAGATAGTACTAAGATCTTGGATGATATTCTTAGTATTCAAAGGTCTCCTGCTATCAAAACTGGCCTTGGTTTTTATGAATCTGTTGAAGATGAATCTAGCTCACAAGGAGAGGCAAGGAATTATAATGAGAAATATAAAATAATCAACAAGGAGATGAGAGGACATCCCCATCAATAGCCAAGGAAAGAAATTCTTCAAAGAAAATCTTTTTACTCCTCTGATGAATAATGTTGAATGTTATGTATGTCATAATCTTGGACATGTTGCAGCCAGATGCAGAAGAAGAATGGTTCAAGACCATCACGTTCCAGGTACTTTAAGGGATATTGCTTTGCTTGCAATATGTTTGGTCACAGAGCTGTTCATTGCTACAGAAGGAATATGAAACATATGAGATGTTATGCATGTAAGAAGCTTGGACATATAGCTAAGGATTGTAGGAACAAAGTACGGGCACCATACCAAAAGGAGAAAACATCATCAAACTTGAAGATGTGGAAGAAGAAGGAAGTACAGTCAAAAAGATGTGGCACAGCACAATACACAGACATAAGAGACTCAGAGGGAGCTGAAAGTGTAAAAATTTAGTGTCCTAAATCTCATACGCAAGTTTCATAAAGGAAGTCGTGGATATATGCGAGTTAGTTACTGCACAATCACGTATATGTTAGTTTGAGGAAAAGAAGTAGGGACATGATCAGATTAAGGGTCTGATATGATTCAATCCATTATTTGATTTGTTTGATAATGGTTATAATCTGTTGATGATGTGTGGAAATGTCTTGACAATTGTAAGATGTTTTAAAGTGTTTTGATC
This sequence comes from Pinus tabuliformis, assembly GCA_031772625.1. Lineage (NCBI taxonomy): Eukaryota > Viridiplantae > Streptophyta > Pinopsida > Pinales > Pinaceae > Pinus > Pinus tabuliformis. The sequence goes on along the minus strand of CM062819.1, from coordinate 1,477,386,024 downwards.
CTAAATTAATGATGATGATGCCTTGATACTTCTTGTTGATATATGCATGATCAGATCTGACAGTGAACAGATGGCACAGGTTCAGGGGGAGCATATGCTTTTAATAATGCATTGTTGGCATTATGGTTAGTAGTCCTTGGTAATGATGCTTATATGGCTAAATGATATATCTTGCTATGATATGGTTATGAGTTATCCATGAAAAAATCTCATATGATTCTTGGGGTTACATAGTTGATCATATTTGTGGTTGATTCTCTGATGATGCATATATGGTGCTTACATGGTGATCTTCATAAGGATAAGGAGAAGTACAAAGCTTGAATACACATCTTCATTACTTGATGATGAGTCACTCATATGCTACTGTCGTCATATGCATAAAGATCATATAATACAGTTATGATGCAGGATTCCTATAGTTCTTGGCGCTCATGTGGATGAGGATTGTTGCTGTTGATGATATCAAGAAGTCTTGACAAATGATCTTGAGCTCAAGATACATGGTGCGGGATACATGGATGATTAGTCGAAGTTGCATTGTTGGAGACATGATGATGATGAGTTATTACCCATATGTTGACAGGTTGATACTTACATATGTTGATTGATACAGATGAGGGATGTCCCCGAGTGATGATACATGGATGATACATATAAGATCATGCAGATCTTGATGTTGATGAGATGGCTATGGTGTCTTCCACATATGATATAATGTGAATGATTTTATAACGCTCAAGATCAAGAGGATGAATTGATATCTATATGCAGACATATCTTGTTACAGGTTGATGACTTATACACTAATGGTCATATACAGGTTGGTGGTCTGGGGGCTGTTGATAGAATGGAGCAAATCATACAGCGTGTATGATAGTTGCTAATGACTATCATGGTCTTGTTTAGATATTTGGTCTCTGTTATAAATTTCATATATATCATTCAATGTAAATGTCATACCAAGACTCATGATGTAATAGTTTGTCTCTATCTATTGTATTCATTTGATGAATCCCTTTTGGTCATATGATATAATTTGTACCCCCACTATGCATGGGAAGGATGATGTAATATTTTAGTGATGTATAAACTATTGGTATCTGGTGTATCCCCACTTGGTTGGGTGGATAATTCAATATTGGTATATCCTCACTTGGTTGGGAGATGGATGTATGTGTGAGTCTTTGGTGATAGGAAGGTCATTTATGATGTATAGAGTCATGTTCTTCTTGTAGAACATCTTTTTGCAGAACTTGCTTACAGTCAGGGGGAGCGTGAACATCACACTTCAGTAAAGTAGAGATTTCAACATGTACTCAGAGGGAGCATGGACAAATTGGTACACCTTGGCATATACAAAGGGGGAGCTCAATCAGAGATTTCAGCAGGTACTCAGGTGGATTATGGACAGTAGAATGTATATCAAGTAAGAGAATATATTGGTCCGCCCTTTGCCTTTGATGTCAAAGGGGGAGAGTGGCTTGGTATGGTTGTTGCCATCAAGTCCAAAGGGGGAGATTGTTGGCATTATGATGCATGTGTTGTACTTGATTGCAACCCACTTGACGCAGAACATCTCACTTATACATAACTAGATGAATCTACAGAAGAGAGATCAGATGTGACAGAACACATGGGATGCAGAGCAACTCAAAGGAATCAGTTCAGATGTAATGCACAATGACAACTCATTAAGTTGACAGTTCTTAGTATGGCAAGTTAGCTTTGCCATCAATTCCAAAGGGGGAGATTGTTGGCATTATGATACAAGTGTTGTCCTTGATGGCAACTCACACAGATGACAGATCATAGTGCAGCAGGTCAGTAACAAGGAATTGATGACCAGACTACAAAGAATGAAGAAAGAAAAGTATATACGCAGGTTCACTATATACCAAGTCGTGTACATAGGCAGGTTCCCTATAAACCAAGTTGCTTATATACACAGGTTTGCTATATACCAAGTAGTGTATACACGTAGGTTCACTATATACAAAGGCGCGTATACATGCGGGATTGCTGATCAAAAGTCACGTATGCGTATGCACGCACTTTCATGCACGGAAAAACGCATACATGTGGGAAAGCTTATTTTTGGGTCTGTGGTATTTGGACCTATGGTTTTGGACCTTGTTATTGCATCCGAAGTGTTGAACCCAGGTATTGGGTCCCTATTATTGGTTCTAAATGGTTTTGGACCATGGTATTAAGTCCTAAGACTATAAAAGGAGAAGAAGATCATTAGGCAAAGGCATTTAGAAAGTCTTGAATATCTGATGAAGTATGAGATCCAATATGCAGGTTATGGGTTCATGCTGCTTTGCTTGATCTGAGCTAAGGAGGAATCTCAGCAGTTGATGGAGAACAATATCTAAGGATAGATCGGGATCTAATGGCTTGGAATTAATCATCTATATACGGTTTGATCATGCTTATTCTAGATCTATATACTGACGCATGTAATGTTCTGTAAATATTATGATCTGGGTATAACTCAAGTTTGGAATAGCTGCAAATCATGAATGAATATTTACAGAAGTATACGCTAGTTGACTTTGATAAAAGCACATACATACGCAGGTTAGATACATATAAATAGCGTATACCATATAAACTATGATGTTTGAAGTTACAGGTGGTTCTGGTTGATGATGCAAAGTCTGAGTTCTGGTGACTGTTTACTGGTGTCGGTATTCTGCATATTTAGATTGGTTGAATGGGTTTAGCTTCAGTGTTGATGGAAGAGATCTAATCATAATGACTTATGTTTATGTGATTTGATGAACTAGATCTGTTAGCTAACACACGTATTATCCTTGTATATGTAACGATCTGGGTATGTCTGAAGTCAGGAAGTGCAGCAAATGTTATACAATGCGTAGGGAAAAAACAATAAAACAGACATAGCAAACATCATGCACAGGAGACACAACAATTTAACGTGGTTCACCCAACCAATCTGGGCTACGTCCACCAAACATAGGCATCGGCAATTCTTATTAATCAAACAGGAGATTACATAAATCAAATCCTCACAAACTCTCACACTACTCCCAAACCATCCGTATGGATACCTGTTATATAGCAAGGAGAATCTAACTGCCTCATAAATCCTCTCAACTCAAATTTAGGATGCATTAACTCCCTCCCAACAAACTGGAGCTAATCTAGGAACTAATTCCTATTGTTGTCATCTACTGAGATTTTGCCTATTTTATTCAAAACAGAAAATCTCAACAATCTCCACCTTGACAACAATTAGCCTGATGCCCTGTTATTATTATTTTATCTTTTCTGCAAGCCAAGAGAAGCCAAACACCAACGTAGCTTCTCTAACAAAACTGGTTTCGTGAACATGTCTGCACAATTCTCCTTTGTATGCACCTTTTCAAGAGAGACTCCCCTTTCAGTGATAACCTGTCTTACAAAATGATACTTAATTGGAATATGCTTTGATTTACTATGATAGGCCGGATTCTTAGCCAAATGTATTGCGCTTTGACTATCACAAAGTAACCTGATGTTGTCCTGTAACCTACCAAACTCACCAAGCAAACCTTTCAACCAAACCGCCTCTTTGCAAGCATGCGAAGCAGCAATGTATTCTGCTTTAGTAGTGGATAAAGCGACAATGTTCTGTAGCTTTGACATCCAGCTTATAGCTCCACCTGCAAGAGTAAAGACATACCCTGAAGTTGACCTTCTCTTATCCAAGTCACCTGCAAAATCGGAATCAACATATCCGCAAACAAATTCACTACTCTTATTGTAAGTGATACAATAACTACTTGTGCCTCTTAGATACCGAAGCACCCATTTCACTGCTGACCAGTGTTCTTTACCCGGATTTGCCATGTACCTGCTGACAACCCCAACTGCATGTGAAATATCTGGTCACGTACACACCATCGCATACATTAAACACCCTACTACATTAGCATATGGAATTCGAGACATATAATCCTTTTCTTCATCTGAATTAGGACATAAACTCGAAGAAAGCTTGAAATGGGAAGCGAGAGGGACTGACACAGGCGTCACGTTATTCATACCAAACCTCAAAAGTATTTTCTCAATATACTTTTGTTGTGATAGCCATAGCTTACCATTGCTCCTGTCTCTAAAAATCTCCATGCCCAAAATCTGTCTTGCTGCTCCTAGATCTTTCATATCAAATGTCCTTGCCATCTAAGCCTTCAACCTGTTGATTTCTTCTATGCTTTTGCTTGCTAAAAGCATATCATCAACATACAATACTAAGATAATGAATATGCCATTATTTAACTGTTTAAAATAAACACAATGATCATATTCACTTCTAACATATTTCTGACTCAACATGAAAGAATCAAACTTCTTATACCACTGCCGAGGTGACTGCTTCAGGCCATATAAAGACTTCTTGAGCCTGCAGACAAATTTCTCATTGCGATGCTGAACAAACCCTTCCAGTTGTTCCATATAAATTTCCTCATCTAAGTCACCATGTAGAAATGCAATCTTAACATCTAATTGCTGCAACTCTAAATCAAGCAAAGCCACTAATGCTAACACAATTCTAATTGAAACAATTTTAACCACTGGTGAAAAAATCTCATGAAAGTCAATACCGGCTTTCTGAGAAAACCCTTTTGCAACCAGCCGCGCTTTGTACCTGTCTTCTGTATCATTCACACCCCGTTTCAGCTTGAAAACCCATTTACACCCCACAGTTTTCCTGCCTTTCGGAAGCTCAACCAGATCCCATGTGCCGTTCTTACCCAAGGCCATCATTTCGTCCTTCATGGCTGCTTTCCACTTATCACTTTTCGAACCTTCTATTGCTTCCTGATAGCACATAGGTTCATCGTCATTAGCAGTAAATGCAATAGAAGTGACATAATCATCATACCTTCTCGGTGGCCGTTTGATTCTTGTCGACCTCCTTAATGATGTTTCTGGCGCTTCCTCGATTGGCTGACTACCATCTGTAGGAACTTCTTGATGACCAGTATCTGAAACCTGTTCATGATCTATACCTGAACCCTGTTCATGTTCTGATTCTGAAACCTGTTCATGACTAGTATCTGAACTATGGTCATCATGACTATCATTAGAAATGCTATCAAACTGAATGTGCTGAAAATCAGATACATCATCCTGTTTCAATCTACTATCTACATCTAACTGTACAAGAGAGGATTCATTAAACTTTACATCTCTGTTGATGATGATTTTGCGGGTAGTAGGATCCCACAATCTATATCCCTTTGTTCCAACACCATACCCAACAAAGATATACCTTTTCGACTTTGGATCTAATTTAGTTCGCTGATGTTTAGGCACTAGAGCATATGCATCACAACCAAACACTCTGAGTTTAGAATAGTCACAAGGGTGTCCTTTCCATACCTCTTGCAGAATCTTGCAGTCTATCGCCGTCGATGGAGATCGGTTTATCACATAACAAGCTGTTGCCACTGCTTCCGTCCACAACTCCTTTTGCAACCCGACGTTACTCAGCATACTCCTTGCTCTCTCTAGAAGAGTCCTGTTCATGCGTTCAGCAACTCCATTTTGCTGAGGAGTATAAACCGTGGTCTTATGTCTCTCGATCCCTGCATCCTTGCAATAGCTGTCAAACTCCTTGGAAGTAAACTCACCACCATTGTCAGTTCTTAAACATTTTATTGTTCTACCAGTGTTGTTTTCTACCAATGCTCTAAACTGCTTGAAAACTGAAAAAACATCAAACTTCCTTTTCAACATGTAGACCCACACTTTCCTAGAAAAGTCATCAATGAATGATACAAAATAAGACGAACCACCATATGAAGTTGTAGGAGCTGGACCCCAAACATTTGAATGGATATAATCAAGTATGCCTTTACTAGTATGTTTGCCTGTTTTAAAATTTTGTTTACTTTGTTTTCCAAACAGACAATGCTTACAGAAATCTAACTTTCCAGACTTTAGATTTGGAAGTAACTTGCTATCAGCCAAAATTTTTAACCCTCTTTCACTCATATGCCCCAATCTTTGATGCCATAAGTGAATGGAACTACTGTCATGCTCAGACACCGTAGACACATAATCTGACCCTGTACTTCCTTCTAACTGAAATAGATTTCCTACCTTCTTAGCTTTCATAACTAGTAAAATACCTTTGTAAATTTTCATTACTCCACCTTGAATTACAGTTTTATATCCATTTGAATCAAGTGCTCCTAATGAAATCAAATTTTTCCTTAAATCTGGTACATGCCTCACATCAGTTAATATTTTTGTTGTCCCATCAAACATTTGCAGTTGTATACTCCCAATTCCCACAATATTACATGTTACATCATTACCCATGTACACAACACCATCATCAATTGATTTATATGTCTTAAACCATTCTTTATGGATACACATGTGGTTTGATGCACCAGAATCTAATAACCAATGTTGACCATGATTTGACACATTAACTGATAATACTTCATCACTCATACCTGAACCAGATGTCGAACCTGTATCTGTCGTATTTTCCTCCTTCTTTTCTGTCGAAGAATCTGCTTTAGAAGTTTGCTGCTGTCGCTTCCAATAGTCCTTCTTTAAATGCCCTGATTTGCCACAAAACCAACACTTTAGCTTACTCTTCTTCCCTTTCGACTTTGAACGTGAGTCGCTCGGCCTCCTGGAGTGTCTTTCTTTTGAACGACCTCTAACCATCATAACTTCTGATGTAGAGGTTTCAGAATGCGACCTTCTCCTTGTTTCTTCCGATAATAAGGATGCAACTACATCATCAAACTCAATAGTTTCTGATGAACTAAGACTTATAGAAGTAACAAAATGATCCCATGATTCGGGCAACGAGCACAATAAAGTAATAGCTTTATCCTCGGATTGAATATTTACCTCTATACTTTGTAATTGCACAAGCAGAGTATTAAAAGCATTTAAATGATCAACAATTGATGTACCTTCCTTCATTCGCAAACTGTACAACTGTCGCTTCAGGAGAATCCTATTGGTTAAGGATTTGGTCATGTACAGTTTCTCTAGTTTCGTCCACAAACCAGCAGCTGTTGTCTCCGACACGATATTAAACAGGACATCATCAGCTAGACACAGTCGAATAGCACTTATCGCTCTTTCATCCATCTCGGCCCACTCATTTTCTGTGATGTTGTAAGGCTGTTTGGATTTGCCCAACAATGCCTTTGCCACACCATGTTGGACAAGCAAATCATACATTTTCACCTTCCAGATCTCGAAATTATTTTTGCCATTAAACTTCTCAATTTCAAACCGGGCACTTTGAGTTTTCGCCATCTTGTATCAGCAAAAAACACAATAACCTCCAAAACCAACGTTTAAATACTAGCAATTTAAAAAAAAAAAAAAACTGCCTATGCCTTATAGCCTTGCTTTTAAAAAGAAAACTTTTGTTTTTGTTTTGTTGTTGTGCAACTTACAGTACATTGGGCAACTAAAAAAAAAGATCAATGAAATATAGATCCACTCCCACCTACTTCCATTTATTATATCCAGTCCAACAAATATATTATATCCACTCCCACTCCACTTTGCAACTTTTCGCCGTCGCAGCGTTTTTTATCGCGTGAATGTATCTTGCCGACAGAGCAGAAATCAATACACAGCACACAGTAATCGATCAATACACAGCACCTCCACGCAGTTGAACAGCAACCACGTACCTCCACGCAGTAATGTATACTGTTGGTTTGCCCAGCACCAGCGCTCCACGCACCAGTGCTCCAGCGGAATACCTCCATGCAGGTTTATATCAGCTCCATTAAGTGCAGGTTCCACGCAGCATTGACACGCACCAGCAATTCAACCATACTCAGTACTGCTACAAAACAGCCTCCTTCGCTACACCACGCCTCCTCAAAGCTCACAACAGCTACAGATCCACAGAGATTCATGAATTGATTTTGGAAATACACACTCAGGAATGAAGCCCGGCAACAAGCGTCGCTCAGCTACAAAGTCAGAAATGAATACTGGTGGTACACACTGAATTGTCTAAATTACAGGCAGTAGGATGCACACGCTAATTGTGAATTTGTTTTATTTGAAAAACACTTTCCTTGCAGGAAGACCATAAGAACATTGGCGCCGTGCAGTCGAAAAAAGCAGGTATGTGTTGCCGTGCACAGTTACACCTCTACGCTCCAATAGTGCAGGTCAACGCACAAACTTGGGCCCGCCAATCCTCCACTGCGTAGCTCTGATACCAATTGTTATACAATGCGCAGGGAAAAAACAATAAAAGAGAGATAGCAAACATCATGCACAGGAGACACAACAATTTAACGTGGTTCACCCAACCAATCTGGGCTACGTCCACCAAACATAGGCATCAACAATTCTTATTAATCAAACAGGAGATTACATAAATCAAATCATCACAAACTCTCACACTACTCCCAAACCATCCGTATGGATACCTGTTATATAGGAAGGAGAATCTAACTGCCTCATAAATCCTCTCAACTCAAATTTACGATGCATTAACTCCCTCCCAACAAACTGGAGCTAATCTAGGAACTAATTCCTATTGTTATCATCTACTGAGATTTTGCCTATTTGATTCAAAACAGAAAATCTCAACAGCAAAGTTATAAGTAAGTATTTGATGACATATACACTGGTTCACTTTGGTGAAGTTGCATATACATGCTGGTTCGGCTCTTCCAAGTAGCATATGCACTCTGATGCATGATTTTTGATGATACAGTTAGATCTGAACATTGTTGCAGAGTTATGTGTTCTGCTCTATGTTCTGGTGATTATAGTTTGTTTTAGTGATTCAGTATTGGGTGATTTAGAGATTGATGATGCTAGTGTTGATTGATTGTGTGCTTCAATGATATTGATGGGTCCAGTATGAAAATTGGATGAAACGTGGCCTTAAGATTATGATGATGTGTTCCATGAGTATCCAGTCTGAGAATTTATGAAATGTGGTACCTAGAGGAAGAAAGAGAAGGTTGTAGCCTTCTATAGGTCGACACCTACGTACTAGTACATCAGCTAGTACAAGAGCTAAGGGGGTGGTAGCTCCCTTCCAGTAGCAACTGGAAAACGAGTGAAGGTTGGAGCATTCAGTAGGCCGACACCTACATACTAGTAAAAGGATTGGCTGGTACAAGAGCTAAGGGGGTTGTATCTCCCTTCCAGGAGAAGCTAGAGAATGAGAGAAGGTTGTAGCCTTCTGTAGGTAGAAGCCTGTGTACTGGTATAACACTGCACTAGTACAGAAATATTGTAAAAAGAAGTTTCTTATTAAAGGAAGATAGAGATGACTTGCAGCAGGTGGTTTTCACCCACATTGGTTTTCCACCTTATATCATGGTGTTCATGTGTGCTTCTTGTGTGTGATGATATATTCTATTTTACTGCACCTGTTTACTGTTCATATGGTTAATAAAAGTTCTGATGCACTAACTAAAGATCAACATTTAATGGATTAACTGAATCATAAGTTTACTGGATATACGCTAGTTGCATTAGATACAGTTGCGTGTACACACATGCTCCCTTCACTGAAGTAGCATATATGAATCTGAGTATGAAAATGAAAAAGTGTTTGATTTGATAATACTGATTCACACCCCCCCCCTCAGTATTATTTCCAACATAGGTGACTAAAAAAGCTAGTCACCACAATTATTTCAAGTGAATTACTACTAAATTTGAGGAATTTTAAGTGACCAAACTAAAAGTACTAACTTAAACGACTAATTTAGTATAGGGATAAAATATACAACTAGCTAATAAGTGACTAAACTAAAAGAAACTAACTTAAATGACTAATTTAGTATAGGATTAAAAAATATGACTAGATAATATGTGACAAAATTATTTCATGATGAGACTACCCTACAAGCCACCAAATTTCTATCGTATCCATGAGGTCATCAAAAATTTGTGGTTCAAGATATAGCTAATCTGGAACAAACTTAGCTTTCGAGCCTAGGATGTTTTTCCATCTCTAATGTTTATGAACAAAGAGATCAATTTCTAAAGCATGTGGGAGCCAAACTATCACCTTTCCCATGTTGACTCCTTCTGTTGAACATCATGGAAAGTCTCCACGGATTAGTTATCCTTACTAAAAAAACATTTATTTGGAAAAGATCATTAATCCTATGACATTACAACTTCACTATACTTTTTGACCACACAAATATTATTTTGATGTTTACCCTTCTTATTTAATGACAAGACTACCCTACAAGCCACCAAATTTCTATCATATCCATGAGGTCAACACCAATTTGTGGTTCAAGATATAACTAAGTTGGAACAAATTTAGCTCTAGAATCTATGTTATTTTTCCACCCCTACTATTTCTGGATGTTGGCTTGTATGGGCATGACCCAGGTTCGGAAGAATTAATTAGGCAAACAAATCCCGCAGCTACGGGCCCTTTCGGCAACAGTCCGCGGAGTGCAAACTAAGGTCTCACCCGAGGTAGTAGGGGAGGGTGCTAGAACCAGGTTTCCACACCCTTGGGATGTCTAGATGTGGTCTGGAGGTTTCACGCACCGTTCCGCAGCTTTGCACTTCTCTGTTTCGCGGAGATCCGAACCCAGAATAATCTTTACTAATTATTAGCACGCTGTTTACAGATCTAATCTATTTGATGAAGTATTGTAAATCAGATCTACTTAGAATGGTCTTTAAGCAAATATTTATCAAGTTTATCCAGTTCGCACACTTAGATTAAACACAGATTCACATATATTCAAGATGTAAGCATATGTGCATAGATCAAATAGTTATATTAGCCATATGAAAACCCAGATCTGCGATAATTTGGATTTAACACAGAATTACAGAAACCACTTATCTTTATTCAAATTTCTTCATCAATACATCCAAATCCACCCTGCGCACTCAGCTATAGGGGTCCGTGCACATAGCTGCGGACTCTTCCAAGCCTCTGCACACACAGTTGCAGAGCCTCTACCCACTACCCAAACCCTCGACTTGAACTTATAAAAACTTTCAGATTGTTCTCGTCAAAAACCCATTACATTTTAGATCCAAGATCATACAACAAAACTTAGCTACCTCTACCCATAGAGCCTCGCTCTATCTATACCTTTCCATGGACCGTCATCCAAAGGAAAGCTGACTCAACTTACATTTATTTACATTATTTTTGGGTGGACTACCCTTTGACTTCGACTTATTACAAATCACGCTCCACGCATCCTACAGAGTCTTTACCCTATATTTATCCAAAACTTCGGGCTTTGTGCCCCATGACCATTGTGCGGGGCTTTTTCTACCCAACAGTCCCCCAACACGATCATCATGACTCATCCCGAGTCACTCAGCTAGTGTGGGAATCTTCACACAGAGGTCGGTCAACAACTTCTGCATATTGCTTGTAAATGCAACAAATTCGGCCGCAAGCCTCTGTACCTTTTCCAAGTGCGCCACTGATGCCTCCCTATCACTTGCAGTTGCTTGCTCGGTGTCACACATTGTCTGCATATGTGCTACCTTACCTTCAAGAGTTGTAGATACGCTAAACGCTTCATCGAGTGAGGGCTGGATACGTTCTTTGAGTACTACTTCCTGTTGCCGCACCGCATCAACTTGGGCCTTGAGCACCTGGGCCTCCTTCATTTTGGCCAACCGTTGCATGATAATGACCGTCTGTGCAGTCCCGTGAGTGGTTTCGTAGGCCTATTGTAACTCGTATGCCTTGTTTTCCACTTGCACTATGGGTGGGTCCTCCTGGAGGGATGTGAGTATCCCGAGACACTGACCTAGTAATTGCAAGCACTCACGAACAACACTCCTCATTGTTTCCAATCCAACTAGAATTTCGCCGCAGCGGCATTCCCATTCAGCCAGGGGTGTGGGTGGCCGGGCCTTGAGATAGAGCTCTGCAACTTGTAACGTTAGTTCCTCCTACCGTCCACTTGTTTTTCCTGGGTTGCGGGGCACATGGGGATTTAGGAACTTCGGGAACCTGAGTCACGTCCTCAGGCTCTTCCTGATTCAGTTGCATTTCCTCTGCGACCCATGCTTGGGTTCTTGCCATAGTACTCATGGGGTGCCTAGTAGCCACGTGCTCGCTGCTTCTTGCTGGTTCAAAACGCCAAAATTTCAGTGTCAGCCACAAACTATGAGATTTGAAAAAATCCCTTCCCTCCATTTTCTGTTTATTAGTGGCATCGAGTCAGTAGATATTTGTGTATCTCGTCTGAAAATTTTGTCTTAATGTCCTACTACCTGCTCCTCCCTGACGTGATCTGACCTTTCTGTCAAGACCAATGTTACTAACGGTCATATTTGGACTTTTCCCCGGGGTAGCGCCATCCTGGGGGCACAGCTGCAATCTTGGGGACTGCCTGACTTGGTAACAAATCCTTTTGCCGCGTTGGTTTTCCACAGATTGGTTTATAGTCCCACGCCTTCTTTCAACTGCTCGAGGCGCTGAAACTATAGTTTCTACTACTAGTCAGGTGCTTGCACCTTTGGTGCGAGTTCGAAACTTCCCTGCTAGCCTGGGCTACAAGTACCTCTCAAGCATCTGGGTAGTTGGTCGGGGGGTTATGTTCTTCCGTGAGAGTGGGTACAGCCATGATAGCAAGGTCGCAGCTCGTTCCTGGGCTACTCTGCTGGATCCACCCCTTCATAGCGCACTTTGCTTCTTTGGCCGTAACCCTAGTTTATCGATGTTGCAGGGCCTGCGGCCACTCTGTCTTTTCTGAGCATCCTTCTGTCGTCTATTATAGACCCAGCGAACCCATGGTATTTGAAACTTCCCTGAGCCCCTGCTAACCTTAGCGTCGGCCGCTGGTGCACTAATATGTTGGGGTGGATTCAGACTACTACTTCCAAGTTGGTTGGATGTCTGCACCTCAAACACTTGTAGCCTATGCTGGCAAGGAATTCTTACTTTGTTTCATTCTTCCGACCATGTGCGTGCCTACCTTCGACATCTACACCCTTTCATTCACATCTTCAGAGCTACACCCTTTCCTGAAGCAACGATTGCGTGGGATGCCTTCGCGGATACCTTTGGCTATTCCTTTGCCCCTATTGTCACCATCCTATTACAATTGAGTGTGGTTACTTCATGCAGTTGGTTCTACCATCTTTCAATCTCTTCATCTGAGTCTGACGTGCACGAACTATCACGATCCCATGAAAGTCTACCGTCCGTTGTTGGATTTACCCTGTCTTGATTATACGCTGTAATTTGGTAGATACAATCCAACTCTCCATCGCTATCCTCGTCGCGCACGGGCTCAGTATATCACGCCCCCTCCAATGGATCCAACGGGACCACTATGTGGAGAGATTTCTTTTCGAATATCATTTTTCGTTTCTTGAGGTTGATGACTCCATTCATATCTGTTTCCCAATCTATCCCTATCAGTGCAGGATATGGGTTACTATCATCCACAATTTCTATGACTTCAAAATCGGTTTAGGTGATGGTGCCATCAATGTCTACTGTAACCTTGTGCAGTCTTCCCATATTTAGAATCTTTTGTTGGTTAGCCATCTGTAATTGAATCAACGACCATTGTAGTGGAGGCCTGCCCATGCGTTCCCTAGTTTGCTTTGGTAGGACATTTGCGTCAGCCCCAAATCTAAAACGACTTGATCCATCTCATAGTCTTTGATCTAGATAGTTAGTCGCATTTCTCGCCCCGTGCGCAAAGCATGTTTGCCTAATTTTCGGACCATTTGCGGTTCGTCCGCTCCCATGCATTGAGTTATTAATTCTTGCAGCTCCTTTACTACTTTAGCATCTCTGAGTATGTTCATGCAAGTTTCCAAGAAGGTGGTTAGCATAGAAGTACCCTTCTCTAATCCGAATTGATCCTTACATTCCGACATAGATGCTTCCACGAAGTTCTTCTTGGCCTCCATAAAGGTTTCCTTTGCACGCTCCAAGTCAAAGTCTGGTTGTTTCGGGGGGACCTTATGGACCCATGCATCCGTCTCTGGCTACTTCCCCTTATCCTCTCTGGTGGTGGTGCCACTTAAGAGCATCATATTTACATTAGGATCCTTCGCACGGGGTTTAGCCTTCATCATTTAGATGTTCTGAGTGGGGTTAGCTGGGAGCACCCCCTTTTCCCACATCTAAGCAATCAGCGTAGGGAAATCAACTACTTCATGGTCAAATTGGTAACAGTAAGGACAATAGGCTTTGGTCGGGTTCGTGCAATCCTGCACATAATGCCCCGGCCCTCTGCAGTTATAGCAAATTAATTGTCCTTGTCCCCATCCAGGTCCCATTCCCCCACGGCCCCGTCTGCATCCTTGGTACCCTCCCCGCGGTAGAGGTGTGGTGGGATCCTGCCTGCGCACCTCCATTTGCATCCTATAAGTAGGTGTTCGATCCATCAACATCTTGTAACTATGGCAATTTCTTTCATCGTGGCCCACCGTTCTGCAGAAGTTACAAAATAACTATTGAGGAGGGGGTTGTCTTAAGTTTGGAAATAGGTGACAATTGTCCATGGCATGCTTTCCTCCCACCTAACAGATTGTGCACCAGAGTGCGGGCACCATGCTTGGCCCAACTTGTACCTCTGGTCGCAACGCTATTGGTCCCCCTCCTACCACATAGTTCATGAAGATCGGATAGTGGTCCTTATCGTGGCCCTGTCCCTTACATTTGATACACCACACTTCTTCCCGTACCTCTATCCTAGGCACCTATCCTTGTTTCAAGCTTCACATCTCTAGACATAAGTTTTGTATTTGCGCTTGGATTTGTTGTACTCCCAACCCTAGATCCTGTATTGGGGTTTCGTGCAGCCACATTGCTGCCTCCAGTGCTTCAGCTTGGGTTGAGATCTTTTGTTGCGACAGAGCTGATATCAAATATGGAATTAATGAGGTACAAACCAAGTGTAGTGCTACGCATCCGACAGTGTCATGTTGGCCTCATGGATGGTGCTTTTCAACCTTTGATCCAAATCCCATGAGTTTTCACCAGGCCACATTACAATTTCCTTGAACCCAATAACTGACTGTGTTTCTGACTTTGGTTGCCCAAATTCCTTGTTTAGTGCCTCCTGGATTGCTATTATTCCTTCATTTGGATGATCACTTGAATATTTCATGTACTAGGTCAGGGTGCGGTCTTGTAGCATGCTAACTAAGGTAGCCTTTTTGATGTTATCATCTGTAATGCCTTGAGTGTCCCATACATACTTTATCACAAACCAGAACTGGCCCGGTTCCTCATTTCCTACACCCTTAAATGTTGGCAGCTGGACTGTGCTCGCCATCCCAACTTTTGGTGGTGGCGAGGTTGGAGGTGGGGTTGGTGTTGGAGTGGACGGATTTGATGTAGGAGAAGAGGGTGGTGGCGTGGACGGAGGTCGTATCAGTGGGAAGCACTCCCTGATCAACCGGACTGCACTTCTTGGTGAGAACCTCGCGAGCTCCTCCTCGCTTTCCTGTGAAATAAACACCAATGGACTCTTTCCTATCTCTCCCATTCCACGGTAACCTCTCCCACTCCATGTTACTCCAGACATCAATAAACGCGCATAATCTATTTTTCACACAATAGCATCTTAATCCAAGTATTCAATGATTTGATATACCTACCCCGAGGTCCTTGAAGAAATCACCTTTCTACTTCACTATAGCTCACAGTTGTATCTATCACGAACTCAGTGATAAATCCTCCTATTACCCGATCCAGCCAATGATCTACTACGCGCGTGACTTTATCGTTGGTGGCTTCTAGCCTGCGCACCAGTTTCAGAGTCCACTCAATAGGATTGTCCAATCTGCACCTTCCCATGCTGTCAGCTAACCTCATGATCCACTCGTACAGCTCTAACAGAAATGTTACGAAGAAGACCTTGTGAATATCTGTGTATATATAGTGGTCCCACCAATCTTCCTCCAATATTCATGGGTTCCTGTTTTCCTGAGTTGCGAACTCGTGGAGTTTCAAATCCCACCACTCTTCAATCTATTTCTTTGTAGGGTTTTAATGACCCAACATCAGACACCCCTTAGGCAGATCTCGGTCCTAGCAACGGAACCATTTGTTGGCTTATATGGCCTTGACCCAGGTTTGGAAGAATTATTTAGCCAAATATTTATCAGGTTTATCGAGTTCGCGCACTTATATTAAACACAGATTCACATATATTCAAGATGTAATCATATGCGCATAAATCAAACAGTTATATTAGCCATACAAAAATCCAGATCTGTGATAATTCATATTTAACACAGAATTACAAAAACCACTTATCTTTATTCAACTTTCTTCACCAATACATCCAAATCCGCCCTGCGCACTCAGCTGTAGGGGTTCGCGCACACAGCTGCGAACTCTTCCAGGCCTCTGCACACATAGCTGCAGACTCTTCCAGGCCTCTGCGCACACAGCTGCAGAGCCTCTACCCACTACCCAAACCCTCAACTTGGACTTACAGATGCTTTCAGATTGTTCTCCTCAAAAACCCATTACATTTCAGATCCAAGATCATACAACAAAACTTAGCTACCTCTACCCATAGAGCCTCGCTCTATTTATACCTTTCCATGGACCGTGATCCACGGGCGGGCCGACTCAACTTACATTTCTTTACATTATTTTTGGGTGGACTACCCTTTGACTTCAACTTATTACAAATCATGCTCCGCGCATCCCGCGGAGTCTTTACCCTATCTTTATCCAAAACTTCGGGCTTTGTGCCCCATGACTATTGTGCGGGGCTTCTGCTATCCAACAATAGACAAAGAGATATCAAGTTTCTAAAACATGTGAGAGCCAAAGTATTACCTTTCCCATGTTGACTCCCTCTATTAAAAATCATGAAAAATCTACATAAGTTAATTATCCTTATTAAACAAACATTAATTAGAAATGATAATTAATCATTACACAAAACTTTTTTGATATCACCATAATTCACTTTTGATAAATCAACCAAAATCCCCTCAAATAATATTTTTGGTAACACAAAGACCTAACAATTTTCATAAATTAATAAATATTTATAATTAGAAATATCTCCCATTAAAAAGAAAAACTAGCATTTTTTTTAGTGGAATTTAATTCCCTTGAAAAACACACGAACATTTAACAAGAGAATTTCATTTAAGTTCCATTCAAAGTTTCATGGATTTGTTTCTTTTAAATATAAAAAATGTTTATTTCCCTGCATTTGAAATGTTTTTCCATGGGGAAGAAGGAGAAAAATTCTTTATTTCCCTCCATATGAAAGGTTTATCAATAGGGAAGAAGGAGAAGGAAGGGCACAACCATCCCATCGCACTCTGGCTTCAATATTGATGCATGTTTGCAATTTTTTGAATTTTTTACTAGTAAAATACAGTTTATTCCCAAATAAACACGTCAAAAGTGTCATAAAGATGATATACATAGGCTGGCAGCAACGCCTCACTGATGAAAAATTCGGAAGGATCAAGGGTCGAGGCCACTTTCGGCTTCGCATGCCCACTATATTTGAGATCTATTCTCTAGGAGGGGCTCCCAACATCCCACAATGACTTGCAGGGACAGGCACGCATCCTATGAAACACATTCCCCTAACAAAGTCCTTGTGTTCATGTTCCTCTTTGTGGTGGATTTCATGTGAACAGAGGAGACTGACTAGTGTTCATGTTCCTCTTCCTGGTGGACTTCATGTGAACAGAGGAGACCAACTAAAAACATTAATCTATTAATACAACCCTTATATTTGGGATGGATCCTTTTCTCAATCTTGGAATCCCACTTCTACCATTGACCAGTGACAAAATCAAGAGTCAGAGTGGTTTCCTTTAGAGTTCATGTTTCTTCCAGTTTGATCATTGATTTCTATAAAGTTTTCAGCATATCCTCAACTACCTATTATTTAAATGCCACATGAACATCATTGGAGCCTTTCACTATCACTGGCGATGTCTGTCTTGGTCCCCTCCAGGTTTGCAAGTATGACAAATTTCTAGTGTGTTGTTGCGGTTTCAAGCCATGTTTGATTGCAAAAGTGGACCCTATGTGATTTGGGTCAAATTTCTTTGATGATTTGATGTGGGTTTGAGGTATGGACAATTGGCCTTATTGTTCTTTACATGTGGGTGTGAGGTGGCGTGGATGAATTTGATGTGGTTATGAGATGTGGTGAAAGGCAAGCTGTTATCAGGAAATCTAGTGTCCATTCAGTGCTACTAGTCCCACTAAGACAGGTAGCTATCTTAGAAACAAATAGATTAAAGTCACTTTTTTTTCCTTTACGAGAGAGAGATGAGAAAGAAGCAGAGAGTACCAACCTCAGTCTTTCGCTCGGCTCCCTGCTAGTTTCCTTTCTCCTTTGACAAAATCTTGCCACTGCTTCCTTACTTGTCCCGCTTCAAAGAGCACCTGTAGATTCACAGCAGCATAATACCATGAAATCATAGAGATCTATCACTGTAAACAATATAGGATCATATATATATTGACCATACGAATGCATATATCAATCACAATATTCATAGATACACAAGAATATGGAGTAAAACTCAAATAGCTTTATTGATAAAAGTAGTAGAAGAGAGGATTACAACCACTTGGTCTGACCCAGCACCATCCTCCTAGCTTGAAAGCCCTCTTCACCTCATACAAAGCAAGATCACCCAACAATGTCTTCAAAGAGAAACCAACAGCACTTCTTTGCAAATTACCAAATTCCAACCTTTGGATCTTTGGGATGAGGGTTCCATTTATAGATATTTGTAGGGGGGTGAGTCAGCTTCTGGGATTTTGATTAGTGTCATCTCTCTGGTAGTTCTTGGTTCCACTTTAAGATTTCATGATCTCTTACTCATCCTTGGGCGAATTCAGGGAGGCAAGTGTCAAATGAGCAGCTTCTAGAAGATTCTCAGGGTCTCCACCTAGCAAACTGCTTGTGCCATTTGTCTGCTCTCGCTCATCGCACCCTACAAAAGGGATTTCTAGTATGCATCGCACTTTTTGCATGTGGCAGTTGAGATGCATCACACCCTTTGCACTGGGCAGTCTGTATGGTCCTGTTTTGACTAGTTCTGAGTGGTTTTTCATGGAAAACTTCTCAGAGATGATGTAATCAGCTAACCTTGCTCCTTTAGGGTATGAAACAACACTTTTAGGGACTTAGAAACCCTTGGTTTATGGACATATGTGATTGGGGTTGCAGTGCCCAAATATGTCTATAACTCAAGCCAGTCCTGAGTGTTTTTAGAGTCTCGCAATCTGAATCCAAAAATATCAGTATTGCACAGAATGAGGATCCTCCTGTTTGATCCTCATCCTCACAACAACAACAGAGGGCGAAATCTTCTAGAATGAGTGCCTTAAATGATTCTTCTGCTTCCAAGAATCATCCAATGTATCAAAATTCAGGTAAGTCACCTTCTCATGCCATAGCACAACATATGGAAAATACCCACAGTAACAATAATAATAGCAACAACTATAGCAGTCACAGGGATGCGGATAGGGTAGTGTTGCTTGTGAATGATTTTCAGAGCCTAGTTCCCTCTCCTGGAAGTGCCCACCAATAGGCCCTCCAACAACAGGTTCTGCATCAACAGTCACTCCACCAACAATCCATTAAACAACATGCAATTCAATCAGTTGGGTTCCATACCCCACTTGAGCCCAGCAGATCGAGACAAATGAAGCAAAATTCATAGCAAACTCGGAAATAAAAATGCATAAAGGAAGATCTAATGGATTCTTATTACTTTCTTAATTTGGATAAAATTAGGACAATGAAAGAAATGATTGAAATAGACAATGGGAAGGGAAAGGAAGGGGAAAGAGAGCATGCTCATGGTAGAATACATGCACAGGGGGAATGATTGTATACAAGTGCAGTCTCAGTCTACATTGAGGATGATTGCCAATCATGAAGCGATGTTTGCAGACGTTAATGTGGAGCCACCCATGAGCGATGGCGAGGAACCTACAAAGAGTGAAGGAATCAAAATTGCAGCGTTAACTGCATGTAGCAGGTTTTAACTTGACCATCCTCACATTTATTTTTTACTTTTCAATTACAACTTCTTCAATGGTGAATTCTTTCGAAGTTAACATTCATTTTTTGTTAGGAACTAGTAAGTGCTATCCCAACACTATCCAATCGGAACCTACTATTACAGTGAGTAGGCTTTTAGGAATATAAGGCCATTCACCTCAAAATAGACAGTTTCAACTGTGGTTTCACTAATTAATTCGGCCAACCATTATAGTGCCTTTTTCTTATGCATGGATAATAAATGTTCTCATGGACACTATTTCATGATATTTCTTTTCATGGTTATTTTCTTCCAAAGGAATGTCTCTATTACTTTCTATAAAGCGTGAGTGGTGTTGCTTTGTTTCCAGATTGGTGTTACATTCTTTTAATAAATTGACAGTCCAAAAACATACAAAATATGAATATGTATTTAGATGAAGTCAGAAGAGTACCTTTACATACAATTTTTCTTACCAAAACTGAAAATGGAAATGTCCTAGGCAACTAGTCTGACCATTCATTATTTTCTTTCCTATAAAGTATTTTCCCTTTTAAATTTTATCAATTGTCAATTAAATTTTATCAATTTTATTTTTTAAGGATTTTGATTGTTTCTTGGTTTCTCCCTAAGCCATATTTGTTGATATTGTTTACTCTATAAAGCACCATTCTATTGGAAGAATCTATTTTTGCAAACTGGTTATCGCAAGTGGATATCGATTCCTCTTTAATAGTAGATAAAATTACAAATATACTCTTTATTTTAACATTGGATTTCCATAAACTAAATTGAATGTATTAGGCTTATTAACACATAGTTCAATACTAGATAAAATTATAAGATTAGATAAGGTGGTTTTATTTATTTTCAATAAATGATCACAAGAGTAGCTCAATGGGACTGAATAGTTCATCCAACAAACAAAAGGACAATGTGGGAGTGTGAAAGACATTTCCTAGAACAAAAGTAGAAAGAATTATAAGAACATGAAGGAATCTAAATGCTAAAGTATTTGTTAAAGTGATAGAGGTTGAGATCAATGCAATATAATTGTAGATAAGATAAGAGACAATTATGCTAAAAATCCAACTAATGACCACAAGAGTTACCTAGTGGGATTCAAAAATAGAATTAGTGCAAGTACATAATGGGTGTACAAAAGAAACTCCTAATCCTAATCTACGAAAAAAGAAAAAACAACCAAAAGTCAATCCTTAATACTCCAAAATAATATAGATACAAAGAAAAACTCATGTCAAACATAAGATGTAGACATTAGAAGCCCATTGGATGTCTCATTAGAGCTAGAAGTAGGATGAGAGGAGGAAGAATAAATAAACACAACATAAGAAATGGTTTTAGAAGAAATGGCTTCTAAAAATGTGTAAATGGCAGAGCTTTTTGCAGGAGGCGCATCTAGAGATGTGGGCCCATATCTTTGCCATTGTATATTTATATTTATTTTTAATTTTTTCTATTTTGTTTTTATGGGATGTATATCTTTAAATTTTTCAAGTCAAGTCTTAGTACCTAGACTATCAATACAACAAATTTTCATAAAATGTGTGAATATAGAGAACATAG
Organism: Pinus tabuliformis; assembly: GCA_031772625.1. Lineage (NCBI taxonomy): Eukaryota > Viridiplantae > Streptophyta > Pinopsida > Pinales > Pinaceae > Pinus > Pinus tabuliformis. The sequence continues at coordinate 1,477,364,436 of CM062819.1, read as the reverse complement.
GTGTAGGAAATACCTATATGCTTATCTCATATATGAGCAATACTTTTCCAACTGTAAGTTCAACTCCCATAAAGTTATGTTTGACACTTCAGTGTTTTCAAGTGTTTAATTCTATTTCCCCTAGATATGTTTTTGATTTGCAAGGGTTTAATTCTTTTATCTCAAAATATGTTTATGAAGAAAGGAATTAGCATACTTTTTATGATTTTGTTAATTTAGACTCCATTTTTAAAGGCATTGGCTGACTAACAAATTGATAGTCCTTATATTTTTCATAAAAAATTTGATCTGATTGATAATGAATAGAAAATGATGAATTTTCATTGATTATATTCTTATATGAAAAATATTATGCAAGGTAAAAGTAATTATTAAAAGTTCTGTGAAGGGTAGTTTAAAAATAAAATTGTCATAAAAAGACTCCATGATGGGTAAGGGGACCTATCAAATTTAACCCCTGATCGCACGTATGCTCTAATTCATTTGGTTGAATTCATGAGATTGGATTCTTCGTGCCTCCAATCGTGGTGATTTGGTTCTACCACGGGAATGTGCACAAGGTTGTCCACACTACTGGGTGATGGCCCATACCCAAGCCCTCCATCTCTCTGAGAAACTTCAAAATACTTCTAGACAAACACAAAGAGGCACTCAACCAAAGGAGATCTATCCAGGTGGGTAGGAAATGTCAAGAAACTAGTCTATGGAAACAGGCTTCGCCCCTAATAAAAATAGTTGTATTAGCGGTACTACCATCCATTAATCAAGCTTTCCAGCCGGATTATGTATTAGGGCGTGGAGGGAATCCCAACTATTGGTGGGGTTGGGAAGGCACAAACAGGGGCCTAAAACAAGGATTCGAAGATAAATCCCATGTTTAATTAGGCTATTTCCATTGTCAAATAGGATTGGATGGAGAAGTTGTTTGGTTGGTGCACCTCACACTACTCAGGAATCATTTCTCTATCATTGTAAGCTTAGTCAAATATATGTTTACTTTTCTCTCTTATCCTCCTTGACTGATATTACGAGGCTATATGTCCAGGATTCCATGGAGGAAGATGAACCCAAAGGCATAAGCGATAATGGCTTCAACAAAGAAGATGACAGATGCCTTTCTGACACAAAAATCAACTAAGAAAATAAGCAAATAAGAGAGCAAAAATGCACTGATTACGATAAGGAAATCAAATATCCTAAGACCATAGGTGGTCACAAGGACGATTCTCTAGCACAAACGGATTATGATGATCCAATCATCCCTAAAAATGATAGAGACAAAGAAAGGACTTGAGATTCACCTGTACCCAGGCTTTTGAGGGTCCCAAAGCAAAGAAATCTGATGCTGAGGAAATGGATGTGGACTTAGAAAAAGAAATATTGAGTCTTTATGCTAGAGGAGAAGTTTCCATAGGCCAAACCCACTCAAAAGGTAGCTAACTACATTTTATCTTTATTTTTTAATTATAATAATTATTGTTTCTTTCCCATGAGGAACTTCTATTGGCTTAGGTGTCGAGTTTGAATGGTAAATATTCTACCAAAATTGCCCAGGGATTTCATGTTATGCCATCTAGGTGGTGTGGACCATAGTGACAATGCAACCTATTGGTTGGGTTAAACTTTGTTGACCATAATAGTGAACCAACGTTAACTTGGGTGTCCTAGGTCGATCAATTGGGTTTCATAGCATTCTCATTTGTTCACTACTTTAATTTTTGCTTTGTTTTCAATCCTTCTTTCCTAGCCTTTTCCCATAATTGTAATTTGTTGCGGCCCTATTAAAATTTTATGATTACCAACAGAGTGTATTTTTTCTTGTGGTGTCATTAATTTAGGATGTTGTAAACACAATTTTCTTTTTAGATGTAAATTTTATTCTAATAGGAAACAAGTGGAAAACAAGCAATATAATGACTTGTGCCCTAAACTTTGTGCCTTGCTTGGCATGGGAAAAGTTGATAGAGGATTGAGTTGGCTATAGTTGATGTTGTTTTTGTGATTGATGATCTCAAGTTGAATGGCATGTATAGATTGAAAGATGGAATCATAGATCAAATGAAAATGGAATCTTGAAAGCTAAAAGAAAAGTTGATAGACTCAAACCAGAAAATGGAGTAAGTGTTTGACCAAGATTCAATTAAATCTATGCAAAACTCCATTAATAGTGAATTCACTAAGGTTTTTTGCTTCCAATGGAGAAATATGCCTGAGATAGAATCACTACAGGAGACTTATTAGGAATGCATTCTTGAAATTCTCTTAACTTGCTTATAATTCTAGGATGAGGTTCCTTCCATGGAGCACTCTTCGATGCTCCATAGACATAAACTGATGCCAAAATTAGGTTATTACCTAGCCATCTCGGTCAAATATTTGTCATATTTTCCCAAAACAACATACTTGCCCTCAAGACCTCGATCAAATTTTTTTTTTTGAAACCCATGAATTTCTTTTATAGCACTTGTGAGATTATTCAAAGAAACCTCAAGATCATTAAACAACTATTGTCAAAACTATTTATCTCATGTGAATGTGAGAAGTGGATGTCCCATAAACACAAAGGAATCTACTTATTCTTTCATCAAATCCTCTGTTCCATTGACATTATCCTTTCTTGCACTAGTAGAGAATGATGAAATTATTGACTAAGTGACTACAAAAGTTAGTCACCGCAATTATTTCAAGTGAAATACTACTAAATTTGAGAAATTTTAAGTGGACGAACTAAAAATGACTAACTTGAATGACTAATTTATTTTAGGGATAAAATATATGACTAAATAGTAAGTGACCAAACTAAAAACGACTAACTAAAATGACTAATTTAGTCCAGGACTAAAATATATGACTAGATAATAAGTGACAAAATTAATAATGATTAACGTAAATTACTACTATAGTCCAAGAATAAAAATATGACCAAATAATAAGTACAACAAGTATATGAATTAGTCATTTATGTTAGTAATTTTTAATTTTCACTTGGAAATGGAAAATTGCAATTTTGATACTGAAGTGTTTCATTTCACTACAGGGGTATCTGAATCCATTTGCAGTGTTAAAATTTAGAGACAAAGGGGTCTTTGAATCCATTTATAGTGTTAAAATTATAAATACCCTTTTGTCTCTAAATTTTAACACTGCAAATGGATTCATATATAATCAAATTAGTTAAACCTTCCTTCATCGTTGGGACAAGGAACTCCTACACTAGTTCATCCAAGGAGGGCAAGGCAAATGACACTTGAGATGAAGGAAAAGAAAAAAACAAACCAGAGAAATTCATAACTTCTAAAACTTCTGAAAACCCTAAGAAATTCATAATACATTGCATGTCTTTCTTCGATCTCTAGGATGAAAGGGAAACCAAACTCAAAGCTAAACAACCCTAATAAGAGTTTTGCATCCCCTCACAGATGGCCTCGAGCCCTGGGTTGGCTGAAACTAAAGGACCTGAACAGTGCACAATTGGAGCAGGGGTTAGGGCCTCTGAATCACTAGAAGACTACCCTATCAAATTATTAACTTTTCTTTCTAAAGACCTGGTAGGCCTGAAATCTGAGGCATTGTGATTTTTAAATCTAACTTTCAAATGTGAATGGATAAAATCCTTGTGCTAGCCCAAATTTGTTGAAAACACCCTCCTCCAATGCATAATCCACCAACTCCTCCTCCTTCATGTGAGCCCATTCACTCTTCGTCAAAACTACACCTCGCTCTAGTCAGAAACTCCACACTCCTTTCTCCGCCTGCAAATTTTCCATGGGCCTATATGGTTTGTCCATAATTATTGAATTCCTCTCCCATGGTAGAGATGTTGTGATGTGATCTTTAACATTTGACTCCATAAACAAACAAAAAAATAAATAAAATAAATTATTACTATAACTATAATTAATGAAACCAATCTAGATCAATCTTAACTCTGGATCTACCAAGTGCCAAGGTGGAGGAATCAAATATTTCATAAGGTGCAAACATGAAAAAAATAAAATAATTTGCAAATTCAATTACTTTTCTTTTCGAAAAATATTAAACATTTATGACATTGGATAACTTTAAAAAAATATTAAAATATTTATTATATTTGAATAATAATTTTTTTTACATTATAGTAAAAGTTTTGGGGCTTTTCATTTGGAATTTCATTTTCCCACTCATCAAATTTAATATTTAAGAGGGTATGGCCAAAGAGGATTTGTGGGGTATGGCCAAGGAAGATTGGCGGGCAAACCAAGATGATAACATTAGGTTAACAACAAAATAGAGGGTATGGCCAAGGAGGATTGGCAGGAAAATAGGCAGATAACATTCTGTTTGTGGAAAATCTTATGGTAGGTTAACCCGATAATGCAATATAAATCAAAGCAGAATACTATAACCTACTTCTACTATTAAGTTACGGAAGCTTAAAGATCAAGCTGAACAATATGACCAAAAGAAGAAGAATAAATGGCACAATACACATGAAAATACTTTGGGGAAAGCCTCAACTAAAAACCCCACACTATTGTATTATCGTACATGGTCGAAATACATAGGAATTATACAAAGCCTTAGCTCTCACAGCTAGCCATCTCTCAATACAATCCTCACAGATGCTCACAGGCAATCTTGGCTTCTCTCTAGCCTTCCTCTCTACCCTCCAAGTTCCTATTTCCTTGCATTGTTCCTTGTGGATGATTTTCCTCTTACCAAGTGGAAAACTAAGCCATCAAAATTGCGCAATCCTGAAGGATGAATCCCAGACTACATGCATGAGTTTTCTCCAAGAGAAAACACATGCAAATGATAGTACACTGTCCTTGAAAATTTATCTCAACTGGGTCTTTCTCAGAATAGACATGCATGAGTTTCTGATGAGGGAATCTTCAGTTAACTAGAGTAGCACTAGTTGAGTGCATTAATGCATCAACTGACTGTTAACTCACTATTAGTTCCTTAAACAGTTTGGAACTAATTTAACTGGACTTAACTCAGTAAACTGAGTTAACTAATTACAACTCAAATATAACTCAATCTTATCTCCTTAATTTAAGAGATAACTCTTGCATGACTTCAGAAAGACTTCTAACTTGAATTTCTCCAACTAATTAATTTAAAATAAATTAATTAATTATTTCCAAGTAGCTATTAAGACTAAATTCGATTTTAATTCACAATTTAATTCAAGGACAAATTAAATTGGAACATTCTTGTTGCCATATATCAACACTCCCTCTCAACAAGAAAGGGATTATCTGCCACCCTGATCCTGTCTCTATGGAACTCTAATTTACACTTTGACAATGCCTTTGTCAAAATGTTAGCATTTTGCTTCTCTGTCAAAATACACTGCAGCAACATGATCCTCTTGGCTTGTGAAAAGCCGCGGGCAACAAATCTTGCCTTATGCTTCTCCACACTACCATCATCAACTTGCTTTACCTTGTAAATCCAACGGGAACTGACAACTGACTTGTTCTACGGTCTCAGAACCACGTCCCAAACACTGTTACGAACTATGGAGTCATACTCTTCCACCATAGCATCAACCCGAATTGGCTACTTCATTTCTTCCTCAAAAGAAGATGGCTCAGTCTCAACACATTCCCCACCAAGGGCCATTTATCCAGTGTACCTCTCAGGTGACCTCCTCTATTTGCGCTAAGAAGATGGTGCTCCCAGATTCTCTCTCACATCCTCCAACAGTCTGTCATCTTCTCTTGTGCTCTTCCATCCATCTCTGGAAGACTTTGCTTGAGTGGATGTCTCCACTGCTGGAACCTCTGCATGTGGCTGCTCCGCATCAGTCTGAGGCTCCTCCTCCTTAGGAACCAACAGTTCCTCCATAGCATGTAGTTGGAGCTCCCTTTCAAGGGAAACTTGCATGGCCTTCTGCTCATCAAACTTGAGATCTCTGCAAACCACTATTCTCAGACTAGTAGGCAAGTACACCCGATAGTTGTGAGGTGTATCAGTGTACCCCACAAATATCCCCAACTCTGTTGTCGGCTCAAGATTCTTCCGTGCATCCTTTGTCACATGGAAATATATCGATGATCCAAAGACCTTGAAGTGACCCACATCTAGTCTCTTATTGGAGAAAGCTTCCTCTGGTGTCTTCATCCCAAGTATGTGATGCGTGCTTCTATTCTACAAATAGACCATTGTGTTGCATGCCTCAGCCCATAAGTGAAGTGGTAGGCCTTGTTCATGCAGCATTGCCCGTGCTACCCCTACAATAGTTATGTTCTTCCTCTCGACCACCCCATTCTGCTATGGTTTATGAGGTGTTGTCAACTCTCGTTTAATTCCTTCCACTGCACAGAAGTCCTTAAACTCTTGAGATACATATTCTCCATCGTTGTCACTTCTCAAGGCCTTGATCTTCTTCCCTGACTCTTTCTCGACCAAAGCTTTGAACTCATAAAACTTTGTGAAAGTTTGGTCCTTCTTCTGCATGAAATAAATCCAGCATTTACGAGAATAGTCATCAAAGAAAACCACATAATACCTTTGCTTCGTTGTGGATTCCGTCGAGAATGGTCCACACAAATCAGTATGAACTCACTCTAAGATAGCCTCTACTTGACTTTCACGATCATGAAAGGAAGACTTGGTGTACTTTCCCAAGGTACAACCTTTGCATGTGTCAACTTGCTCAAGTTTACCTTGATGAAGTCCTGTAGATATCTGCTACATTATCTTCAAAGCCCCATGATGCAAATGGCCCAACCACATGTGCCACAACTCGCCAATGTCTTGGCTTTGCACCAATTCTTCTTTCATACTCAATGTTGCACAATCATCTACCTCTAGTTTATAGAGATTCTTCACCTGAATCCCTATCCTCTTGGTCTGACCCATGTCTATGTGTCTTAGGAATGCCTTTCCTTTACTGAAGACAACATCGTAGCCTTTGTCCTCCAACATCACGACCGATACCAAGTTCTTCTTCAGTCCAGGAACATACATCACATCTGTCAAGGTGAGAGGAGCTCCATGCTCCCTCTAAAAAGCAATCGTGCCCACTCTTGAAACACTATACCTTTTGTTGTCACCCATCTCTATGCACATCTTGAGGTCTTTCTCCTCCAAGGCATTGAATAAATTTTTATCACCGGTCATGTGGAATGAGGCTCCACTGTCAAGATACTAGACACAACCCATCATCGATGACACCATGCATGCGATGAGGGTAAAGTCCATTTCTAACTAAGAGGCTAATGCCTCACCTTCCGATCCTTCTGAGGATCCCTTCTTGGACTTCTTTGATGGGTAATTAGTCTTATAATGTCCCAACTTGTGACAATTAAAGCATCTTACTTTAGACATGTCACCCTTCTTCCCTCCATGAGAAGAATTCGATTTGAAATGGGAAGCCTTCCCCTTCCCTTTCCTTGCCTTACTTGCTAAGGCTAGATTTTCTTCATCATCATTCTTAGATGAAGAACCATCTCGTGTGCTCCTCCTGATCTCCTTCGGCATAAGATTCGACCACAGTCATTCCCAATCCGGCAATTTCTCCCTTCCATTCACAGAGTCCTAGTAGCTATTCCAACTCTTTGGAAGGCCAAGGAGACTGATGCTCACCATATCATCATCGGCAGTAGTTATTCCCACACTGCCAAGCTCATCTCTGCAGATGGTGAGCTTGTTCAGATATGTGGAAATAGTATCGCCCTTCTCCATCTTGATTCTTCGAAGCTTATCCTTGAGTGCCAATTTCCTCTGGTCGCTATTGTTCTAGTAGAGGTCCTTCAATGTCTTCCACATCGAAAATGGAGTATCCTTCCCATGGAGACTCGAGATAATATGGTCTCGAACTCCCTCAAGGATGATCCGTCTCGCCTTCGCTGCACACTTCTTCCACTCAGCCAACTCTTGTGTATTAGTTGAAGCTGGCTTTGGGATTCTTGATCAATGAATTCCTTCAAGCCATTGTCTTCTAACACAACCTCCATTCTATCTTTCCATGTTATGTAATTCAAGCTACCTTCCAAGGCATACTCGAGTCTCAAGCCACAGAATGCCATTGGCCAACCTTGAGGTTTGATATGAATTCGATTTGCACCTACAACCCTGAACTTAAAACTTCGAATTCTCTTCTCGGTATACTATTCATAGCTCTGATACCATGTAGAAAATATGATGGTAGGTTAACTCGATAATGGAATATAAATCAAATCAAAATACTATAACCTACTTCTATTATTAATTTGTAGAAGCTTAAATATCGAGCTGAACAATATAACCAGAAGAAGAAGAACCAATGGCACAATACACATGAAAATACTTTGGGGAAAGCCTCAACTAAAAACCCCACACTATTGTAGTATCATACATGGTGGAAATACATAGGAATTATACAAAGCCTTAGCTCTCACAGCTAGCTAGCTCTCAGTACAATCCTCACAGATCCTCACAGGCAATCTTGGCTTCTCTCCAGCCTTCTGCTCTACCCTCCAAGCTCCTATTTCCTTGCGTTGTTCCTTGTGGATGATTTTCCTCTTACCAAGTGGAAAACCAAGCCATCGAAACTGCACAATCCTCAAGGATGAATCCTAGACTACATGCATGAGTTTTCTCCATGAGAAAACACATGCAACTGATAGTACACTGTCCTTGAACATTTATCTCAACTGGGTCTTTCTTAGAATAGACGTGCATGAGTTTCTGATGAAGGAATCTTCAGTTAATTGGAGTAGCACTAGTTGAGTGCATTAATGCATCAACTAACTGTTAACTCACTATTAGTTCCTCAAATAGTTTGGAACTAATTTAACTAGACTTAACTCAGTAAACTGAGTTAACTATTTACAACTCAAATATAACTCAATCCTATCTCCTTAATTCAAGGGATAACTCTTACATGACTTCAGAAAGACTTCTAACTTGAATTTCTCCAACTAATTAATTTAAAATAAATTAATTAATTATTTCCAAGTAGCTATTAAGACTAAATTCGATTTTAATTCACAATTTAATTCAAGGACAAATTAAATTGGAATATTCTTGTTGCCATATTTCAACATTGTTAACAACATGTAGGAGGGGAGCCTTAACACTCTCTCGATAGTGCATAGGATAGTGCATTGGATAGTTGATAAAATTGAATCTAGGATTAGAGAAAGGGATATTGATAGTGTTTACACAAATAAATTACTTTTGCAGATTGCCAAAGTAGTGGGAGTTTCCACTGATACATTGAATTTGAAACACAAATATGAAGAGTTTAAAAGGGATATGGAAGATACTATATTGAGAAAAAAAATGAAGCAGAGGCTTTGCAAATGGAACAAATCATTGGATTTCTTTGTTGTGTAGATGTGGCATCTTCTGCCAAAGAGAGGGATAAGATATATTATGAGAAAAGGCTCTTTTTGGGAATTCATTCTTTTCCTCCCTTACAATCCCACTGTAATGCGACAACATTCTATGAAGACTCCGCAATTTATTCTTCTTGTGGACTGGAAGTGGTGTCGTAGTCCAGTTAGTAATGGATATGGACTGGTACAGACCAAAAGGTCAACAGGAAGCCACATCTTAGTAATGGACAGGGACTAGCATAGGCAAAAATCTCAACAGGAAGCCACATCTAATGCAGAGATTATTATAGCCAATTTATTCTTCTTATGGACTAGTAGTGGTGTCGCAGTCTAGTTAGTAATATTATGAGAAAAATATCTTATTGGGAAGTCATTTTTTGCCTCCCTTACAATCCTTTTACTGTCCAATTTCTCAAGAGGCAATGGAAGATCCTGTTGAGATTTATTCTTGTCAAACATTTCATAATAGTTCTATTGAAAGATGGTTTGTAGAGGGGCACACTACCTGTCCCATGACTAATCAACTTCTAATCATTAAAGAGCATAGATTGAATATCATACTATGAAGGTCTATAGAAGAGTGGAAGGATAGAAATACAATGGTCACAATAGCTTCATTAAAACCTAATCTCGATTCTGATGAGGATAAGACTATGTTGTATGCTCTTAATGTATTACTAAGGTAAAGCGAGGAGAAATAAACTCACAGACAATGGATAGGAGCAGAAGGTTACATTAATATTTTAGTTGGCCTTCTGGGATGGAATGCCATTGATTAGGAAACAAATTCTAGCATTACTTTGTAGCTTGATAAAGGACAACAATCATAATAAGGTGAAAATAGTTGAGGTGGGTCATGCTATTGATTTTATCGTTCATTCACTTGCACGTGATATTGGAGAGGGTATGAAATCCATGGAATTGCTTTTATAGATTTCAAAGGATATTTTTGTGTGTGAAAAGATTGGCAAGGTACAAGGTTGTATCCTCCTCCTTGTTACAATGTCAAATAGGTAACATGAATTAGGAAAAGATGATGAAGCGATGAGATTTGGTTGGGTTAAATGAACAAGAAAGGTGATGTGAGCAACTCAAGAAGAGTCGAGTCGCTCCTTCTTAGAGCACTATCAAGGCATCAGATATGCATGTCCTCATAGCATCAATCATTAATCATTTCTATTGTATCACATGCTGCATCAAACTATTCACTTAGATCTTCAATACTACTAGTTGCATCATTTAGTAGTACAACTGGCTGGATGAGATCATTTGTGTCGCAGCTTACTTCAACCTAGTGGATTAGATAATTTGTGTTACAACTTGCATCAATATGGTGAATTAGATTATATGTGTCACAACTTTCATCAATAAGATGAATAAGATCATATGTGTCACAACCTGCATCTATCTTCTCTGTACAATGTGCATCTAGTAAATCTTGTTTTTCACTTAATTTAATCTGGAGTGCATTAATGAGTTTTTCTTTCATATCGAGCTCAATTTGCAAATCTTTTGTTGCTTCTAATGTACTGGTCATTTGATTGATTAAGTTTTGATTTTGTTTTAACTTTCACTGAAGCATTTCAATTGTGTTGTGTAATCCATGATTGCACTCTTTCAATTCTTTAATTTCTAACTCTGCACTTTGAAGACGTTTTCTTCCTTTACCGATTTTGGTCTTTCACATGCTCGCTTGTACTGGCTCGCTTGATTATCGCACTCGCTTTGATCTTAAAATTGCTTAATTTTTCGAACTTGCTCGCTTGATGCTTGCTTGATGCTTGCTTGAATTTCACGCTCACTTGAACTTGTTTTAATAATTAAATGCTTGAACTCATGCTCACTTGCTTGCTTGATTTTGCTTCAATAGAATGAGGATGTCAGATACCACCATAAATGCACCCAAGAGAATGATTTTAATGACTTGACTTCTTGACTCACTTGACTTACTTGACCCCCTATCAATTTGAGTTTTGACGCGAGACCATAAAATTTAAACCTTGGGTGTCGGGTTCAACTGAGAATGCACCCAATTACAATCAACGCTCTAACAATTTTGACTATTTATCACCCCTTTGAAGTAAACCAATAACCTCCCTTTTTTAAAAATCAACCCTCCAAATATGACAAAAGAAAAAATTACACCTTTAATACTCCAATTTGTTTTTTACAAAATTCCCAACATTCAAGTTATCACTCCAACAAAATATTAGAATTGGCTTCTTATACACCTTATCACCCCATTGCAAGAAAATTCATGTTGATAAATGTCTTTTGGATTGATCACGTCATTAGGATTTGGTCGATGTTTCGAACAAACTAATGTGGTTCATCCTCGGGACAAGGTGAAAAAACCAATCGATCTTCAAGAATAAATAGCATGGATGCATCATTGCCCATAATTAGCCATTGGTAAATTAGTTAATAAGGTAAGTAAAATAATATTTAAAAATTGATTGTCAAAAGTTATCTATGAAAATATTATATATTTAATTAAAAAGAAGCTATTAAGAAATAATTATATATAAAAATTAATCTTAATGTAGTGAAAATAGTTCTAAAATTAATTAAAATAATACGATATGTGTTAGGAGTTAGTTACAAAATATTATCAATTTCTAAAGTATTTAATAGGAGTTAATTTATTTTAATTATATTAAATAACTTAATATACATCGCACAGAATTTTATAATACTAGACTTATAGGTTAAGAACTGGTTCCAAAAATATATTATTAATTTATCATAATTCATAAAATGATTAAAAAAAAATTACATATATATATATTAAGAAGTTATTAAATATATATATTTTAATTATATTAAATAAATTAATTATAACATTGCACAAAATAAATAATAAAGTTCTAGGACTACAAACGGTCTTAAAATCTAATAAATTTATTTATTTTAATGAAATTACACTATAAAAAGTGATTTAATCTTTTATCACCATAACTCTCCATTAAACACCTTCTCTCCATAAAAACGACTTACCAATTCGTTAACACTTTTTCAAACCTGAATTACTATATTTAAAAAAAATTAAAAAATGCCCACTTTAAAGCTTCAATCTTTTACCTTTGACTTCCACGCTGCAGGTAATCCACGCATGTCACTTCCAGGTAAGTTCTGAACAGAAGAAGAGGAATAATACAGTGACTCGAGTTGCTGCAGCTTTCGTGATCGCAAAGATTCCTCAGACCTCTCGGGATCGATCACCAGTGGATCTCGTTTTGCATAGTTAGTATAGAATGTTGTTTAAGGGTGGAACAGGTCTCAGTTCTTTTGGCATAGGAGTCGTCATACAGATCCCCGATGGGGATAACTTGATGCAAGTGTGGGAGAAATTGGATTTTTATGTTGCTAAAATGGTGGTCGAGCATATGGCGCTTATGGTTGGGTTATTAGCAGTGTTGGAGCTGGGGTTTCTAGGATTCAAGCCTTTACGGATTCGGATCTTGTGTATGAACAGATAGCCCGAGCCCAGAAGCTTCAGAGTCAACTATCAATAGCTACGAGGCAAGAAGGGTATTATGGAGCATACAACAGCAATCAGCTCTAAAAAGGGGGAAATTTAATCAACTGGCCTCTCGGCCCTCTGCTCGAATTCAATCACCGCTCTCATGTTGGCACAGATCAGAAGCTCTCCGCAAACCTCTTCCTACCCAATCTCCCTGCGTGCACGAATCGGAAGCTCCAAATAAGGTGAGTGAGGCTCCAATTTTGCATCGACTTTTTCTACTACAGCCGGGAGCCACTAACATTCAAAAATGGCGGATGTGGAATCAGAAGCTTGGGATCGGAAGCTCATCTCAACCGATGTGGAATATTATCTGACATGCAGTTCCTGTCGAGTGCCAAGCATAACGCAGAACGCCGAGCAATCTCCTCTCTGTTGTTGTTGAGTGTCCAGCAATGCTGCTGAGTGCCTAGCAGAATCGAGCAGTGCAGGAAAGAGCAATCCCAACGCATAACACGTTTGAACCAACAAAACCTTATCGGATCTACGTTGCGCCACGCTGCTACAATATGGAGCTTCTTCTCTTAATTACGTGAACCCTCTTCACCGTGACTACAGCCCCACAAGAAAAGAAAAAACGCTCCCCGGTCAATAGACACACCTCCTCACAACACAAGTTCAGACAAGAGCGCAGGCAGAAGATGATTCATCATTTGCTGCAATCTCTCTCTTTAATTTTCAGCGCAGGCCTCCACTTAGCTACAGTGCTCATACCATTACTCCCCATTACAGCAGTCATGTTCATCATCATCCAGGTTTTTATACTTACCCATTTTTAAAATATTTTTTTTGAATTTATAGATCACAAAATATTAGATCCAATGATCTCAGAAAATGTTTATTTTAGATTGAATTCTGGCCATACTATTGTTAAAGGTCTGACTTAGGGAAATTGTCTGACCATGGTAGGCAGAGTCTGCAATCAGAAAACCCAATTAGCTAAATCATAAAACTTTAAGGGCTATCAAAACTTTGTATTTGTAATCTACTAACACATCATACTGAAAATATAGGACAGAGTGTACAAAACTGAACTTCCAAAACTGCAATATGTTTTTTATTCAATCTCGAAAAATGACACAATGCTACAGCTCAAAAGTACTATCAGAATCACTAGCACAACTCAATCTCATGCTTAAAAGCATTAAAAAATAACCACCTCTACCCTGCCTTCTTATATAATATAAATGAGGAAGGTTAGAGGCAAAGACAAAATAGCCATCCTTGTGGGTGCTAAAAAATAGAAAACAAAAACAATTATCTAAATCTATCTAGGGAAGTATATGTCCCTAAAACTGGAAGTTCCCTTGGCTCATGTGCTTAATCTACCTTAGAAGAAAAGCTAATTGAAGCTAAAAAGAACCTACTTCTAAATCTGGATTTCAAATTCCAAAAGAAGAAAAGCATTTATTCTAAAATTGAAATGTTAAATCTCAAAAAACAACCATAAAACTAGAAGTGGTTGAGGTTGGCGCATGCATGCTAGAAGGCATGTGTGTGCACTCTTAATATTCTCTTACATAATTACAGTTTAGCATCACAGACAATTTAGTGTTGCACCCCCATTTTCCTCAGTTGCACCCTTATTATGACAATACAAGTACCCTACACAAGAATCCAAACTACTGTGGTTGTTGTTGGTGTGCCTTCGTTGGTTGACTGCTATGCCACTATAGAAGAGAACAATAAATGATGCAACAGGGAAAACTTATAGCATCCATGCACCCTCTCAATCTATCTTCTACATAAATGCAGTGCAGTACCCTAGACATTCTAGTGTTGCATCCTCATTCTCCTCAATTGCACCATTATCATGACTGCACAAGTATCCTACATAAATCGAGACTGTTGTGCATGTTGTTGTTGCGTCTTTTCTACTAAAGATGATTGTTATTCCACCATGGGAGAAAAAAGTATCTGATGCAATAGGAAAAAAATAACACTCGCTCTTTGTAAAGAAACTGCTATTGACAAAATCAAATCTCTCCTTTTGTGTCCTCGAAGTTGTCCTTTGCTAAGGGCTTCATATTTATGTTGACCATCCATGAAGTTAAATAATATAACCCTAGATCATTGTTTCATTCTGTACTTTGAATTATCTTTAAAATCTTCAAGGTGTAAATCCCTTGTACAAGGAAAACTTCATAAAAAACCTACCAACCTCTTATATCCTTCATGCCAACTTCACTAGTAAAAATTGTCTTACACCATTAACATGAGTTGTTCAGAAATTTTGAAAATGATAAACTCATTTGTATATAGGGCCAAGAAAAATGGATAAGATCTATTAAATAAAGAACTAAAATCTACACTAAACTTTGAAAAGTTCAGCTTGAGTGAAAACTCATTGATCTTGAAATGCCAATCTTGTGGGGCATGCACTAACACATGAAGGGATGTCTTCAATTTTCTTTTATGGGTATCTAGCCCATGTAGATCAAAACCTGTGGAAATTGAAGCAAAGACGTCAACAAGATCAACTTTGCAACATACCCAATGCCCTTTGTGCACATTGAGGATATGGGGTGCTTCTTGAAACCGCCAATTTCACTCCAGATTTGTTTCTATAAGGGATGGAGTTATGTTTGAAAGATAATCATTTCTATGAACTAGTTTCTCGTCAAATCGCCTAATCGAAACAAAATCAGTGTTTGGGTGCATCTCAAATATTATTCATGAATATCAAGCGTTGAGGTCACATCTTACTTCCAAACTTCGAAGATCAGTGTGGGGTGTGCATGCCAAGCACTATACTTTTTTTGCTCATCTAGTGAAAATAGGTTCTATAGTAAGCCAAAGAGCTATATTTATCTTCGGCCTTCAATTTTGTGACAAGGAAATATATTCTAAATATGTATTCATGGGTAATATAAAGATGGCCATAGTTTTGAAGAAGATCCACTCTCTCTTTCTCATACCGAGATCAAGATAGTACTATGATCAATTATACTGTACTTTTTTTTGGCTAATCTAAGAATTGTACATCATGCAATTATGCTTTCAGTTCCTTAGATAGGTTGGAACCTAGAGTTTAGCATGTGCAAATGATATTTTTCTTTTTAATTTTAACATCATAATATTTTGATGCATATAGAAATCTGATTCTATTGGGCTTTGCATACAATGTGAGATCAAAGGAATTCAATTTTGACAATTTATATTGTTTCAGTGGTAATAATGTAAACCCTGTTGTTTCTTTGAGATGGGTTCTTTATATTAGCTTTTACAATCCACTTTTGTATTTGTTGAATTTGATTGGAAATTGTTATATATTGGATCTTTCTTCAAATCTTATTTAGTGATGACTAAGGCTTTAAGCCAGTATAACATTGCAACTCTTTGTAAACATATCTAATTTGAAGAAGTTTCTATTTCTTGATGATTGCAGGGGTTTAACTTCCAGTTAGAACCTTCTCTTTGTGCATGTTGATCTACATGCAAACATGGTAGTGGTCAATTTGTCTACTTTAGAAATGATACAACTTTGTCCATTGTGAAAAAATAAAATGTAAATGAATGAAGAACTGTTGGGAAAGGTGTTGATCTGTTGATATTGTGAAGCATGGATCGACAAGGTGCATCAATGAGTTCTGCTATGTTGCGGTTTTAGTGGGCTCTTGTGCTTGCAATAAAAGGATAGTGGAAATGAAGGTGGTCTAAGGGTTGTGAAAGAAGTTTTTAGAATGCAACCTGATGTGCTTTATTTCTTAGGCTAGTGCAAAGACTTGAGAAATTATTTTGATGTCTAACAAGGCAGTAACGAGTTTGTAGTGGTTGACAAAATATCTTCATTATGATTGGTTTTAGAGCTAAATGTGTTTTTCTAGTTGGATGTTCATGGTTGCTATTCTCTAGCCACTTGGTCAATGGTGAATATCATGTTGCCTCTTTAGTAGTAGATTTGTCAGATTTGTGCATAATCCAAGAATGGAGAGACAAAGAATGACACTATTTGGATCTTCCTCTTTGTGACATAGACAATATTCAACAAAATAAGAAATATTTGAGTTTTTGTTTCTCAAGTCCATTACATTATCTTTTTCTAAGCACAAATGGAGCGGTAAATAATCATTCAAGGGAATGAGTAGTTTTCTAATACTGGCATTACTTTGAAAATGCATTTAAATTTAATGTAAGAGCATTCCTTTTTTCGGGTAGAATATTGCTACTTACATCAACTGCATACTTCTTGGCATTCCTGTGTTTTGTGCACATTGTATGCAATTTTCTTTGTTCCCAATAGCTATTTTGTCTAAAACTTGTAGAAGGAAAATAGTAGGGGATCCTACAGTTCATTGGAATCAAATGACAAGTCCATGTAAACACAAAGAATAACTATCTTGATTGCATTTTGATATAGATGAGACAATTTGTTTACATTCCAAGTTATGAATCGCAGTGTTTAAACTCTAAAATGGACTTTCCAAGTGACTACTGATATGGTTGCATGTACCTAGATGTATGCTATCCTTAACATGGGTTGGTCATGAGGACTTCATGCAAATTCATATCTAGACACTGGTTGGAAAATGCCACATACTAGCTTGGGCATTGATGTCCAATGGGAGATGTGGGCAATAGAGGTAAAGTTGGCATGGAGGACAAAGTGGATAGCCTATCAATTCTGATGGATCTTATAGAAAAGGAATAGACAATGAATGCAAAGTCAATTTAAACAACCCATGAGATGGGAGCCCCATCAACTGAAACCAAATCATAACTTATAACAGACAAAAACAACAAAGCTTGGGTATGGTGGCACTAATGCAGTATCATAGTCATGATTATTAGGGTAATCATGAGATAAAATAAATGTCTTGCTCGAGTAGGAATGATTTGGGAATATGGAACAAGAAGTGAATACAAACAGGTGTAGTTCTCTCCTTTATACATCTTTAATCACTTATCTGTCAGAAATATGGGATAAGAACTGAACAACAAAAGGCATAGTTCTCTCCTTTGTTTGGCCATACTATCTCTAGTTCCATCTGTTGGGCTTCCCTTTTCTCTCAGCAGCTTCAGATGTGCTCACATCAGTTGAGGGTTGAGACAGATCACCATCTTCCCCTGGCAGAAATGATTTGCAGACTTTGCTCTTTGCCTAAGGTAGAGACTAAGGATCACTTTATGTTTAAATATCCTGTCTAAATGAGATAAGAGGGAGGTTTTATTGCATCTACAAGGACTTGGGCATAATTTTATCAACATTCTTCAAAAACTTGAATAACCAATTCATTTCCTTTCAAATTAGAGATATATTTTCCCTCAAATTGTGCCTATTTCAGAGAAATTCTAGAGAAGCTACCCACAATGCCTCCTCTTTTCATCAAATCTAGGACAATGGGGGATTGAAATTCTTCATGACACTTGGTTGGACAATGCAAGAACCATCCAACATTATTCCCTAGCCTGCACCACCTAGGCTCCAGACTGTGCCACGTTGAGGGAAGCTATGAGAAACAAAGCTTCTCAGAAGCACCACCACTACAGAACGCCTACTTAAAGAAGCATTACTAGTTTCTCCCCATCTAGTAGAAGTTCTTAAAACTTGTATGTGATGAGTGGTTCTAATTCTTCTGCCTCCACTTCAACCAAAAATCAATAGCAGTTTGATGTCAGTCAGGTTTACTCACCACAACCCTATTAGTCCAGGCATCCTTCTAGAGGAATTATTGGACAGACATGTGGTGTTGATGTCCATAACATTAATTTGGATGATGAGAAGGACTATATAACTCCTTTAGTGGTAGTGGAGCCTTAGTTCAGGAAACACTTCTTTTATTGCCCCTTCTTCACTTTCTAGGGTTTTCCTTCTCGAGACAACACTCTTGTATATCTATGTTTCTCTCATTTCATGTTTCTCTTGTACTCATTATTCATTTGATTTTAAAGGGGATTTTCTTTTGCCTCCTATTTCTTGTTCACTACAATTGTTGGTTGTCACTAGTTCCTTAGGTCATATTAAGTTCAAAATTTGATAAAACTTTGACCAGATCTGTCTTGCCCATATGAACTGTACAGACACATGTATGGATGCCAAACACACATTGGACTGAGAAAAATAGCTGCTATATAGATGTTTGGCCTGCCCATACAAACTATATGGACACATGTATGTACTTTCTATATAATTGTATGGATCCAAACAATATTGTCTGTATGACTGTACAAATCTGTATTGTGCTATCCATGTAGAAGGAAAATACTAGGGGATCCTATAGTTCATTGGAATAAAATGACAAATTCCATGCGAACACACAGAATAGCTATCTTGATTGCAGTTTGATAAATATGATAAAATGTGTTTACATTCCAAGTTATGAATCATAGTGTTTAAACTTTAAATTGTACTTTCCAAGTCACTACTGATCTGGTTGCATGTACCTAGATGCAGGCTACCCTCAACATGGATTGGTCATGAGGACTTCATGCAAATTCATATCCAGACATTGGTTGGAAAATTCCACCTACTAGTTTGGGCATTGATGCCCAATGGGAGATGTGGGCAGTAGAGGTAAATTTGGAATGGAGGAAAAAGTGGATTTTCTTGGCATTCATGTGTTTTATGCACATTGTATACCATTTTCTTTTTGATCAATAGCTATTTTGTCTAAAAATTGTAGAAGGTAAATACTAGGGGATCCTACCGTTCATTGGAACCAAATGACAAAGTCCATGTAAACAAAAAGAATAGCTATCTTGATTGCAACTTGATATAGATGAGACAATGTGTTTACATTCCAAGTTATGAATCACAGTGTTTAAACTTTAAACTGGAATTTCCAAGTGACTAGTGATTTGGTTGCATGTACTTAGATGCAGGCTACCCTCAACATGGATTGGTCATGAGGACTTCATGAAAATTCATATCCAAACACTAGTTGGAAAATATCACCTACTAGCTTGGGTATTAATGGCCAATGGGAGATGTGGGTAGTAGTGTTAAAATTGGCATGGAGGACGAAGTGGATAGACTACCAATTCTGATGGATCTTATAGAAAAGGACTAGACAATGAATGCAAAGTCAGTTTCAGTAACCCATGAGATGAGAGACCCATCAGCTGAAACCAGATCATAACTTATAATAGACAGTAACAACAAGGCTTGGGTATGGTGGCACTAATGCAGTATCACAATCACGATTATCAAGGTAATCATGAGATAGAATAAATGTCTTGTTCGAGCAAGAATGGGTTGGGAATATTGAACAAGAATTGGATACAAACAAGTGTAGTGCTCTCCTTTATAAATCTTTAATCACTTATTTGTCAGCAATATGGGACAAGAACTGAACAACAAAAGGCACAATTCTCTCCTTTGTTTGGCCATACTATATCCAGTTCCATCTGTTGGGCTTCCCTTTCCTCTCAGAAGCTTAATATGTGCTCACATCAGTTGAGGGTTAAGATAGATTACCATCTTTCCCTTGTAGAAATGATTTGCAGACTTTGCTCTTTGCCTGAGGTAGAGACCAAGGAGAACTTTATGTTTAAATATCATGTCTAAATGAGATAATAGGGAGGTTTTATTTCATCTACAGGGACTTGGGTAGAATTTTATCGACATTCTTAAAACACTTAACTCAGCAATGCCTTTCCTTGCAAATTAGAGATACATTTTCTCTCAGATTGTTCCTATTTCAGAGAAATTCTAGAGTAGTTAACCACAATGGCTCCTCTTTTCATCAGATCCATGACAATGTGGGATTGAAATTCTTCATGAAACTTGTTTGGACAATGTAAGAACCTTCCAACATTTCTCCCTAGCCTACACCACCAATTCTCC
Source organism: Pinus tabuliformis (assembly GCA_031772625.1). Taxonomy (NCBI): domain Eukaryota; kingdom Viridiplantae; phylum Streptophyta; class Pinopsida; order Pinales; family Pinaceae; genus Pinus; species Pinus tabuliformis. Next base: position 1,477,343,813 of record CM062819.1, on the reverse strand, counting down.
AAACTGTGCCACATTGAGGGAACCTATGAGAAACACAGCTTCTCAAAAGCATCACCACTGCAGAATGCCTACTCAGAGAAGCATTACCAGTTTCTCCCCATCTAGTAGGAGTTATTCAACCCTGTATGTGAGGAGTGGTTCTACTTCTTCTTCCACCTCCACTTCAACTAGTAATCAAGAGAAGTTTGATGTCAGCCAGGATTACTCACCACAACCCTATTAGTCCAGGCATCTTTCTAGAGGAAATTATTCGGCAGACACATGGTGTTGATGTCCATACCATTAAGTTGGATGATGAGAAGGAATGTCTACCTCCTCTAGTGGTAGTGGCTCCTTAGTTCAGGAAACACTTCTTTTACTACCCCTTCTTCACTTTCTAGGGTTTTGCTTCTCAGGACAACACTCTTGTTCTTCTATGTTTATCTCATTTCATGTTGCTCTTGTACTCATTGCTAATTTCATTTTAAACGAGATTTACTTTTGCCCTCATATCTTTTGTTTGGCTAAAATTGTTGGTTGTCACTACTTCCTTAGGTCATATTAAGTTACAAATTTGATCAAACTTTGACCAGTTCTGTCTTTCCCATACAAACTGTACAAACACAAGTATGTATGCCAAACAAACATTGGACTAAGAAAAACGAATGTTATATAGATGTTTGGCCTACCCATAAAAAATGTATGGACACATGTATGGACTGTCTATATAATTGTATGGATCAGAACAATACTCTCTATATGACTGTACAAATCTGTATCGTGCTATCCATGCGACTGTATGGGATTGAGTGTTGTTGGAAACATCTATTTCCTAGTTACCTACTCTCTCTCCCTCTATGTTGCTCAACCTACTCAACTGGCGAAGTGTGTTGAAAGCCTATACCTTTCCCTATCTATATACTTTTAGCAAAGAATCTATTTTAAAGATTCCTCCTAGTCCAAGTTATTCATGAGATACAATCTTAGGCTCAACTACTAAAGATGATAATTTCACTTTTTTTACTAAAGTGAATTACAAAATAGAATTACTTTTCCAAAAATAAATTTATTTTTCAAAATTATCTCAAACTACTTCTTATGTTCATACGGGTGGGACTACTTGCAAATTGATTCCAAATACCAAAACTCCAGAGGTTGGAGTTGGTGATGGGACTTGCATTCATATTTCTTGTATCATTGTATGCTACAGATGTATGGGTGATGCCTCCAGATATTTGAACATGTGTGGCAATACTTACAAATCGATTCCAAACACCAAAAATCCATAGCTAGGAGTTGGTGATGGGACTTGCATTTATATTGCTTGTATCCTCCTACACTACAAGCGTATGGGTGACACCTCCAAAGATTTGAACACAGGTGGGACTACTTGCAAATCAATTCCAAATACCAAAACTCCAGAGGCCAGATTTGATGATGGGACTTGCATTCATATTTCTTGTATCCTCCTACACTACAGGTGTATGGGTGATGCCTCGAGATATTTGAACGTGGGTGGGATTACCTGCAAATCAATTCCAAACACGAAAATGCCAAAGGCTGGTGTTATTGACGAGACTTGAATTCATATGGCTTATATCCCCTTACACTATGGGCGTATGGGTGACGCCTCTAGATATTTGGACACGGGTGGGACTACTTGCAAATCGATTCCAAACACCAAAACTCTAGAGGCCAGAGTTGGTGATTGGACTTGCATTCATATTTCTTGTATACACCTACGCTATGAGTGTATGGGTGATGCCTCGAGAGATTTTAACACGGGTGGGAATACTTGCAAATCAATTCAAAACACCAAAACTCCATAGGTCGAATTTGGTGATGGGACTTGCATTCATGTTGCTTGTATCCTCCTACACTATGGGTGTATGGGTGATGCCTCCAAAGATTTGAACACGGGTGGGACTACTTGCAAATTGATTCCAAACACCAAAACTCTAGAGGTTGGATTCGGTGATGGGACTTGCATTCACACTGAACCTATGCAAAAGTTCAAGTCTGAGATATAATTCTCAATAGTGAGATTTTTAGTACCTCAAAAAGTGTCAAGTAAAGCACCATTAATGGTAGAAATGAGAAGAAAAGATCTTGGAAAAATGAATCTTGACCATCAAATATGGTTAATATGATTGATTGGCCATCATAGATCACAAATCATCTAAGTTCAAAAATTATTTTGACAATTTGTTTCTTTCAGAAATTACCTTAATAGTTCATTGTGCCATGTAATTATTACATGTAACCCCTCTAAATCAACTGGTGTGTTTAAGTTTAAGAGAGACACATCACATATATTTAAGTGATAAAGTTGTGTAAATTGATCCCTACATAGATGAAATGTAAGGGATACAGTGCTTGGCTAAACTCCTCCACTATGTATTTCTTTCCCTAGTAGGCTACTCAGCAGAATTTATAAGTGAGCTTTAACAATATTAGCCCACTGTCTCAATATAAATTCACAATCTTTTTATGTAAATTCTCCATGGACACTTTGCAGTCACATTGAAGTTTCTTCAGATTTTTCTCTATATTTTCCATGAACTCTGTGTGGTCTAAAATGCGGATGCAAATTAGAGTTTAATTTAATGTCAACCCGGGAAGGTAAACTTAGAAGTGCTTATCTAAAATATATAGATCTAGAAAGATTCCTAATTTGTCCAAGATCTTAAAGTCCCCTTACAATAATATATTCATTAAGATCTCTTTCAATACCTAATCAAACTTTGATCTAACAATTGTTTGAGATCTATGATTCTCTTACAAGAACATATTCTACAAGATCTCTTCCAACATTAGAACATCTAATAAGAAATTAAAAGCTGAAATGAAATAAACCTAGATCTAATAATTGTATGATATCTTACGGTTCTCTTACAAGAACACCTTCAAATAAGACTCTTCCAATATTAGAACATTTAACAAAACTTGAAAGATGAAATCAAACAAAAACATAAAATAAATTATAAACAAATAAGCATGCAAGTGAGGCCATGGGGGCCCTCCATAACTCCACAAGCACACCACTTCAATGGAGACTCAGATGTAGAAGCAAAATTGAAGTGTGATCCTTTATTTCAAAATCTCCATTACAAACCAACTCTAAGATTACAACTCTTTGCTTCTAAGATTACATACTCCAAAATTCTAAGATTACAAAAACTTCTAGATTACAAATGGAGGAGATTGTACTCCTATTTATACAATGGGATGAGTAACAAACTCATAATGATCATCCACTAATCTCTCTTTAGTTCCATAAATCTCGCAACCATTTTTAACTACTTTCTCATTATTACAAAATATGATCCCACAAATCTCTCAAGCATTTTTAACTACTTTCCCATTATTACAAAATATGATCCCTTTGAATCCTCCATAAATCTCTCACATATCTTGGATAAGATATGCCAACCAAATCCTCCATGATCTTCTCCTTAGGAATTGGATAAGATATGCCAACCAAATCCTCCATGATTTTCTCCTTAGGAATAGGATAAGATATGCCAACCAAATTCTCCATGATTTTCTCCTTAGGAATAGGCTTGCATAATTATCTCCTTAATATAGTGGAGGAGATATGGATAAGTCTCTTGGAATTAATTCTTCACATATTTCCTACACATCACAAAACTCACATATTCTTGAGATATATAAAAATATGTATATTTTCTAATATTTAATCATAAATTCACTTGTAATACAAAAAAGAATAAAATGGAAAATAAGAAGGTGAAACCCAAATGTATTTATGAAAATGATATGATAAAAGGTTAATGGGATGATGAAATGTAAGGAATAGTGAAGAAAAATGTGGATGAAAATATGACATTTTTTGAGTCCCAACAAACTCTTTGCAGTTATATTAAAGTTTATCTTAATAAAATTGTTAAAACATTGATGATGAAGTTTCAGTGATTTAAAAATTATAAATGCATTTGATATATTTTTCTTATTGAAGCTGAACTGTACTGAATGTTGGAACAAATGGTAAAGCACATAATCACTAAAACTTTTGTGCATTTTCATCGTTGTTTGTAGCACCATGTTTGCCTCAGTGGTGTTTTATTAGCAATTTTGATGGGTGTTTTGTCCTAGTTTATTTTTAGCAATTTTGATGGGTGTTTTGTCCTAGTTTATTTTTAGCAATTTTGGTGGGTTTTTTGTCCTTGTTTGTTTTTAGCAATTTTTTTGTGTATTTTGTCTAATTTGTAGAGAGAAATATTATAAACTGGAAGTTGGTAGCTATATTGATACTTGCATGGAGCATTGGGCCTATCTCAAGTTTCAATTGTTGGCTAGGATCCCTTCGCTCAAATTTTGATTTTGCCCGACTTTTGTGGGATGGCACTATGAACATATAAGAATACATTGATCTCAACAATAAAGAGAAAATGTATTGTTAGAATTTATTCTCAAAGATACAACTTTTATTGAAACTTACCATATGTTTTGAATTTGCACTTTGAGTTAAATCCATAATTGCACATAAATGGTAAATGGTGGAGTTTCTGTACAAAGAAATTTCAATTTGTTTGTGATAATTTCATTGGAATATAATGCTATCAAAATTTTAATACCCCATGTAGAATACCTGCAAAGGAGAGAAGATAAATTACAAGTAACAATGGTAATCCTAGTTTGCCTATGAGATGAGTTGAATGTGAAGAGTTTTGGGAGGTGAGATATGTTTCTTACATTTGTGGAAGTGTTAATCAAAGGAGAAGTAGCACTCTCTATAAAACTTGATGAAAATGATGTTATTTTCTAATGGAAGAGACAATAATAGGTCCAAAGCAAGAGACTACTATTGATAGTCTTCTCAATCTGAAAAGGCACGTCCCTGATGCATATTGCCTCCTTATATGTCAATGGTGGATTGGAAGAGATGCCTTCAACTTCCACCTCCACTTACATTATTGATTCTATTGTGACCTTGAGAGTGTCTGTCTATGATGAAGATGAGCAGCTCTTAGCATGATGTATATTTGTTTCTCTTCGAAAAATACCTCATATATTTCCAAATATAGATCACTGAAACGATGAACCTCATCTCTCCACAACTCTTGGCACAAGCTAGTAGCTTTCCCCACCACCACCCTCCCCCAAGGCACCAATATGTGATCATTGAGGTCTTTCCTTTACCTTGAATGTCAAGAGAGTCATGGTCAATTGCCTCCAACTTCCTTCCAAAAATTCTCAAACATGGTCTCGTGGACACACGCTCTACAACAATTTTGTGCGTGCGTGTTATGTGCAACTTTAGTAAAAATAAGACTTAAGCAAAGATTACTAACAAGCCAACACATTCCTTCCAAGAAAATTTAGATAAGAAAATATCTAAGATAGGAGGGAATGCATTGTTCAACAGCTAAGTAGTAGGAAACTCCTCCCCCACCAATATTTCACCTTTAGAAATGTAAACCAAAGCACCTTAGAAATACCTTAAAAACTACTAAAAATATTTGCAAAGCACATATTTCTCTTTCCAACCTATACAGGTGTTTCCAATCCCCCTAATTTTTTATTATGCCTTTGTTTATAAAAAGAAAGAAAAATAATAAGAAATAAAGCCACTTATAATTTTTAAAAATAGGAAATTGACCTTGCAAGCTAGTTAATTTCAAGCATTTTTGGCATCTTTTGTTCATTTATGTACAAATACAACCTACATAACTACCACCGTGCTCTACATATGAGGACAATGAGATACATATCATGGAAAAATTTAGCCCTCAAGCGTGACAATGCTTGTAATAATGTAGGGGAAGCACTTTTTGGATAATTTTAGTGGAATTTAACCCTAAGTTGGAAACTCTTAATGGATATAACAATAGGTTTATTTTTTTTGATTTTTGAGTATCCAAATAATCTATAAGGCTAATTTTGGACATTGTAAAATGAAAGGCTATATGGGACTCAACATATAAATGATATTTTTATTAATTTGTTGACTATGTTTATCTTTATAGTTTTCTTGACAAATTTCTATTATAAAATATATATAGTCTATATATTATATAATAGTGTTCATTTTCTTTCATATCTTATACTTTGCATTGTATCTTCTTTCTATTTAGAAGTGGAACTCAGTATTTATGGGAAGAAGCAAGAATTAAAGAAAGAGGATAACATTGCCTTGGCAACACAGTATGAATTCATTTGCTAATATGCTTGTTTTGAAATTCATTAGCCATTAGCAACATAGTATGAATTCATTTTCTAATCTGTTTGTTTTGAAATTCATACTGTGTTCATACTGTGTTGCCATTAGTAACTAATCTGCTTGTTTTGAAATTCATTTGCTAATATTTTACACAATTTATTATGTATGTTGTTTTAAATTTATACCATCATATCAATTTCATGAATAAATGATTTCTTATTGTTGTTAAATAGATGACTATGCAAGAACTACCTCCAAATTCAACTGTGAAGGATTTGCTAGAAAAAATAGTGTATGGCAGTTCACTTTGTACATCATATGGTTTGCCAATACAAGAGGAGTTAAGGAACTTGAGCCATCGACTTTGGAAATGTTCCAAGTAGGGATTACTATGGTTTTTAATGTTGTGATTCTTTCACCTCACGATTATTTTGGGAAAGAAAATGTTTTAGGAATTCTAGACAGGACATCAGTGGACAGGTAAACATATTTTTATAATTGCAATGTCCATTCCATGCTATCCTCTCTTTTTTATTTGATTGTATTTTGAATGCTTCCTTTGATTTTGTTGTCTTTTAACTATGAAATTGGAAATACTTGATATCATGCCCATTTAAACAACATCAAAGCTTGAAGATGAGATTAGTTTACATGATATTAATTGAAATCTTTTTCGTTGTTTTGTGTTAAAAAAAAATCATGACTATTAGAAGAGTTTACTTCCATATTGTTATTTGATCACATGTTGTCTATATAATTGACCAAGTTCATGCATTAGAGAATGAAATGTTTTTGTGAATAAAATGACAAGGATTAGACATCACCTCATATTATTTGTTTTCACAAATTATCCACATCTAGAGCTTTTTAGCATGTAAGTTGGCATGATTGTGCTTAAGATTTCTCTGAAGGTTAAATACTAATTTATTAAGGTGTTCTTTTCTATGGTGATGTTTTATTTTCTTTGTTTATACAGGTGATTTGGCCACATAGTAACCACTATCACCCAAGTGAAGAAAACTTGTTCGAGTTTCTTACTTTTATGGGGAAATTGACATTGACATTACTGATGTTGAGGTATATGTTGTATAAATATTTTATAGTCTACTTTAGTTTATATTCCAGTATTCACCGTCTTTCATGTCTTATACTCTTAATTGTCTCTTCTTTTGTTTCTAGGAGAGGAACTGATCAGTATTGATGGGAAGAAGTAGGAATTGAAGAAAGATTAGAACAATAACACTAGAGCGACAAACACAAAAAGAGATAGAAGAAAACCAGTTTAGTGATACTCTTAGAGCCAATATCCCACATAAGACACACACATAGACACTGATGGTCAAGTCTTCAGAGTTGGTGAATTCACTTGCAATGCCTTGGAAATACAGTGATAATGTTTTGAAGTGATGAAACAATATTTCATGTGTAAATTGTAGTCCAACTAATATTAAGTTGGAAACTCATATTGTAATACTTGACATTTTATATAATATAATTTGTGGTTGAAATTATTTATAGTTGCACTTGATATTATTTAGTATTGTAATTAACATATGTAACTTTTTGTTTTCATATTAGATGAACATGCACATTGTATGCCATTTTTTTTTAATTTAGTCGCAAAATCATACTAATTAATTTATGTTGATTAATAATGAATACATAAAATCACTCTAAAACTACCAACTTAGTAGTTTATATTTATTAATGATGAAAAAAAATAAAATGAATAAACAACTAAAATAGCCGTTTATAATTATTATTAATGAAAGTAAATGAAATGAATACAAACTACTAAATCAGTTGCTTATATAATGAATATGAAACTACTAGAAAAAGATAAATGACTATTGTAAATGATAAAAGAATTATTACAAGTGATGACTAAACTTTGCATATATATGATTATTAGTAGCTAATTTACAATATCTTATAACACAACTGAAATTTAGTCATATTTCTTTGGTCATTAATTGGCTTCAAACGATGACTAAAATTTGAATATATATGACTATTAGTAGCTAATTTATAGTATCTTATAACATGACCAACATTTTGGTCATATTTATTTGGTAATTAATTGGTTTTCTGAGGTGATCATGTAGTAATATATTTTGTTGTATCTTTGGTCACTAATTGTGGCAATTAATGACTAAATCAATGACTAAATTAATAACCAAATTTATGACTAAATATATTACTAAAAAATAAAATTGAGACAACCAATTAATGACTAAGCTAAAATGACTAAAATTTGGTCGCGTTATTAGATACTGTAAATTAGCTATTATTGGTCACCAATTGACAAAATGGTCATTTATATGCAAAATTTAGTCGTTCTTTTAGTAACTAATTAGCCATTTTTTATACGTTTTGTTACTAAAACAAATTCATCTCTGACCATGGGAGTTTGCTTTATTTCTATTTTCTTTTGTATTCTCTTGTTTCATGTTATCACTCCGGGAAGCTCTCCTAGGTTTTAACTCAAAGATGCCTGGTAACATATAAATCTTCAATATTGTTCTCTAAACTATTGGAATGGACAATGGTTTGGATCAAGTTAGATGACTATTTCAACACTGTTTTCACTCAAGACATCCATGAACACCCTCATCTTTACATGGCTTTAGACCACTAATGTTCAATAGTTTATAGATTCAATGGATAGATGAAGAATACTGATTGTACCAGCAGATGCATACATACACACATATGAATGGCCAGCTACAGGAAGTAAATGAAGCTTTGAAAATCTAATTTATCAACGCAGAGATAAGATGACAGTTATCTGGCATTAGACACAGAAGAAAACATGAATAACCTATTCAAGTGCAAGCTTAGAACAGAAGAGAAAATGGGAATTGAACATGTAACGACAAAAGAAGATTATATTGCTGGAATGAAGATGAGAAGCTAAAGTAGCAGAGTATCCACAATCTCCAAATGTTGAACCTTTGTTCCTTTGAACTTTCAAATATTTATAGGCCTTTTATCATGCCCTCGAGCCTTCTGAGGCTAGAGAGGTCTCAATCTATCCCCTCTGTCTTTTTTAATTATTTGATGCCATGACTAGGAACGCATGAGCTTGGAGGTTTCTTCTTCTAATAGCAGATTAACTACATTCTGGTAGTTTGTTGCGCTGTTCGGGAGCTCGCTCGTGCCAGCGATGCTTCATGATCAATTCTGTTGGTTGTGGCTGCATCGTACTGTGGCTTTTTATCCTGCCAACCATCTATCTCCCAACAATTTGTCTTCCAACCTCTGTCTCCCGGTCTCTATTCTGTAACGGAAGGGGTCTTTGGGATTTTGACATCCTTTCGAATACCAAATGATTGTTTTCTTTTTTACACAAAGAAATGCATTCAAATGTGAAAATCCGGCCACGCTCTGTTCATTCCGGACTTCAAATGTCCTTAAACACTGTCTATTCCTTTATCGGGCCTGCCCTAAATTGTTATCGCAAGTCGCTTCGGCCTTGCTTCCAAGCTTCCCTTTGTATTTTGAAATATGTTAAAAACACTAAAAATCATGAAAAATTAGATTTAGCAGACTTGAAATATTATATATTTCCCTTCTCAAACCCTTTCAGGTCTGGGTCTTATTGCATATCACAAGTCGCTCTGGACCTGCTCCAAGGTCCCCCTTTGTGTTTTAGAAATACGTTAAAACTGCAAAAGTGCATTGAAAATGGCTTTTCCGTGAACCTCAAATCTTATGAAATAATATTTAGAATATTGTCGAGTCTAGTTCATTGGGTTGTACATATACATGTGTATAGGCCCCGCTCCATGGGGTTGCTTCGATGCGATATAGCGATGCGATTTGATCGCAATTGCATATCACTCATGCCCCAAGCCATTGCTAGCGCTCTTTGTTAATCTTTGATAGTGATCCTGTGATGCGACGTGGGCCGTCGATTTGCGCACTTGATCGACGGTCCACGTTGCATCACCAATCGCCATCGAAAGTTCCATACAGTCCGTCCCCAATCCGAAAATTGCCTCCACCGACTGTGACCTGCCAATAAGATCTGGACCGTTGATCGGCCAAATCTGATGGTTGCTGTGCATTTCACTCTCTATGCCTACGATACTTGGTTTTTTCACTATTTTTATGTGTTTTCGCCTCCCGATAGTGCTTTTCTGCCCTTCCAAGGTCTCTTGGCATGTGATTGTTTTGATCTTTGAATGATCCTTAAGAAGATTTTGAAGACTTCAGGAATGTTTTGGATCCATTTTGGCCCACATGCCAACAGGGCTAACACTAGCTCCTTCTGGGGATGAAAGCCTCCCTGTGAGGTTTCAAGAACCACAAACCAATTCCTTTTCTATAAAACCAAAAATCAAATCTATCTCCAAGCGCTCCATTGGGCATGGAGTTTATTTTGCATAAAAATAAAAATTGAAAAACATATTTACAGTATCAAGGCTTTAAAGCCTTAAATGAAATAAAGTTTCAAGGACCCCCCATTAAATGGGCTACCAAAAACATCTTCTCCTTCCAGACCATGTTGAATAAAGGTATTGTTCTGCTGAATTTGAGTGATGACAAACAAACCTGTCCATAAGAAGTTAAACTTACCATGATTACCTTTCTTTTCCTTCAGTGCATCCCACTTGAGAACCCAATCACCAACTTGGAAATTGTTCACTTTCGCCTTCCTGTCGAAGGTGTCTTTGATTTTATTCTAAAGAACTTTTGACTTCTCAACCAACTGCTCTTTGATCTATTGTAATTCAACCAAGTTATTCATTCTCCTTACCATGTCATTCGTTTCATCCTGTTCTTCTTGAAAGAATTTGGCCATAGGGAGAATCATCTGGATAGGAAAAACAACATAAACACCATAAACCAGCTTAAATGGAGAATTTCCTATGGACTTCTTGTTGGTAACTCTGTCAGCCCACAGTGCAAACTTCAACTTAGAATCCCATTTTTTTTTTCTCCTCCAATAGTTTTTTGATTATCCTTACAAGACTCTTGTTAGATGATTCTCCCAAGCCATTGCCTTGAGGATAATATGAGGTAGAATGCACCAATTGAATGCCCATAGATTCACACACATCCAACAATTCTTCATGGCTTCATTTTCTTGGTCAATGTGCATTTCAACAAATTCATCAAAGACTTGTAAAAGCCTATTCATTTCATCATGGTCTTCAAAAAATTTATAGTATTTGACATTGTCAAGCCGAGATGGTCTATATTTCACCTGAACTTCATAAGTCAATTTAGGAGGCAAAGGAGGAATAAATGTGCTAGCAGAGACAACAACGGAATCAACAAGCTGGTTCTTCATTCTCGAGATGTAAGAAATGCTGAAAATATTACAAGAGTCCTTGAGATTCCATACCTCATCTCTGTATGCTTCCAGCCTTGGATGCTTTGCTTGGAAAGTCTTGTTGACCTGTTGAATGATAAGGTCTGCGTCTCCAAACACTTTTAGACCTTTGATGCCCATTTCTTTAGCAATGTTTATGCCCAATATCAAGGCTTCATCCTCCGCTATGTTATTTGTGACCTAAAAAGTTAATTTGAAAGATAAATGAATGCCTTCCTGTGTGGGGGACACAAGGACTACCCTTGCCCCTACAGCTTCCTTAGAGCAAGCTCCATCAAAGAACATGTCCCAAATTTGCGGGCCTTCTTCCTCTACGATCTGGAAAAATGGTTTTTTAAGCTGTGTGGAGGCCAATTGGGATTCTTCAATCTGAAGAATACTACCTCCAAAATTAGTGTTGACAACATAGATGGGATGATTAGTGGGATTATTCTCATCACTGATGATATAAGCCAACTGAGCCTCTCTGTATAATCTCTCACTCTCACCTCCAAAAACTGAGACAGTCACATAGAACAGATCATTTTGTAATGTTCCACCTAATCTCTTGATCCAGCCTCTGGAAAGAAACATGCAAAACTTAGGGGGTACATCTGCTACCACAATATCCATCATCATGCTCTTCATGGGTAGCTAAGACAAGATGATGGCTAGGTCTTTGATTAATCCCATACATTTCACTTTTCTAGAGTCAAAAGAAAATAGGTCATGATAAGGCTTGGTAATTTCAAGACCCAACTCATCCATGACAGCCTTGGGCATTAGATTATGGCTGGCTCCTGTGTCCAGAAGGTAGTTATGGAGGATTTTGTCATGAATAGTCAGAGAGACATAGAATGATGGGGAGTTGTCTTCACAATTTTCAATCATTGGGCTGAGAATAACAGCTGGTTTGTCATCTTGCAGATTTACATAGTCAGTGGAGGCTTGGATGGTTTTAGGCTCAAGGGTCTCGAGGATGGATCTTTTGAAGGACTCATTCTTCACTAGTTCAATCAGAGGTATAGGTATTCTCAGCTTTTGAACTTCTAATTGAAAACTAAAAGAAGAAAGAGACTTGTCAAGGCCTCTTTACCGCATGAGCTGGAGCTTTAAGGATGATGGGATCAAATGTCCGTCGCTTTTGCTTATTAGCTTGCTGTACTACAGGGACAACATCTCTTGGAACAGGAGTTTCCTTGGCATTATTCATCTTCGACCTCATATTATATCTGTGTTGATCTTCAATTTGTAGAACAACTTCACCATCCCATTCTTAGTTGATTTGGTCATTGAATAATGACATTTCATAGGCAGCAAAGGTCAAAAAGGAGGCATTGCCTTTGTCTTCCAGACAATGGATCTCATCATCTTCTTCAGATTGCTCTTCTTCCATGACTACATTCTAGAAAGGGATATTCACCCTTTGATCTTCATTGGCATCTTTGCTTCTTTTCAAAATTTGCGACTGCTCATTAGCTCTCCTATATGGATTTGGATTTGGATTTCTAGGAGCAAAGGTATTAGGAACTCTTCCTTTCCCAAGGTGCTGCTCAACCTTTAATTTTGAGATTTCAAAGGCTAAATACTCTATCATCTTGGTCATTTTATCTATCTTAGGATCTGAAGATGATGAAGATTCACCCCTCTGTCTCCTTCTATCAACATTCCACTTGAGATTCTCTACAGCCATGATGTTTGATTCTACTTCCAAGGTTGCATCCTACATATCAGCCAAAGTAGCACATCGCCTCTCCCTCAACAGTAGACAGAAGTCAGAATCAAAGGCACTGGCATAGGTGAGTTTAGTAGAGGTAGTGGTGGGTTTTACTTCAGTTGGTATTTTGTTGTACATGCGGTTAAATCTCTTATTGAAATCAGACAAAAACTCACCATTTTCCCTCTTTAAGTTCCCAAACTTAGTGTGGTAGTAGAGTGGATCCTTCTTATCCCCCCAATGCTTTAGGAATGCATCATATAAAGCCTCAATATCTGCTATAGACCTTGGGGTCAGTTCTCTGAACCATTTTCTAGCCTCTCCATCTAGGCTTTTGACAAAGACTCTCATCCACACATCATCTTCACTAATGTCTAGGTTATCAACATAGCTATAGAATGATTCAACATGTTCTTTAGCTGTAACACCTTCAGTCCTAGTGAAATTAGGCCTATACTTATGATATTATCCAGTAGGCATGGCATTCAAAGGAGTGGGCAGTATTAGAGGCCCATACCTAGCAGCTACGATTCTTTCCATTTTGGTAGGTGCTTGTGGACCTGCCATAGCTGTGGTGGCTATAAGAGTACTGGAAGTCTCAGTGACAAAGGGTTGAGGGGTGACTGATAGGACTAGAGGAGTTTGATGGATAGGATGTGAGGTTTCCTTCGGGCATACAACAAAAGGAGAACCTAAAGAATAATGAGCTTTATGAATTTCTAAGCTTTTTTCTTCACTGCTAGTATTAGATGTTATACTCTCAACATGTATTTTTTCTATTACAGGATTTTCTTGAAGAGATATAGAATATTGTTTAGAGCTACTTGAACCTGATGCTCATTTCTGAAATGCTTTTATTTCTTTGATGATTTTTTCAGGGTCAAATACTGGGTCAGCTTGTGGCTTCTGAGGATTCCACCGATTATGCCTCACAAACTAAGCCAGAACTATGAAGTGGAGTTGCCAAGAGGTTCATCCTTCAGTAGAGTCACCATATAGATTATTACAACCGAAAAGGTGCCCAGACTTTGTCTATCAGCAAAGCTAGATTTGTGTCGTCTCCCAGGGAAGTTGAGCCCATGGAAGTTGAGCTTCGGTTTCCTCTCCCCGGCAATGGCGCCAATTATGTTATCACTCCAGGAAGCTCTCCTAGGTTGTAACTCAAAGATTCCTGGTAACATATAAATATTCAATATTCTTCTTTGAACTAATGGAATGGATGATGGTTTGGATCAAGTCAGATGACTGTTTCAACACTGTTTTCACTTAGGACATGCATGAACACCCTTAGCATTATAAGGCTTTAGACCACTAATGTTCAATAGTTTATAGATTCAATGGATAGATGAAGAATACTGACTGTACCAACAGATGCATACATACACACATATGAATGGCTAGCTACAGGAAGTAAATGAAGCTTTGCGAATCTAATTTATCAACGCAGAAATAAGAGGACAATTATCCCGCATTAGACACAGAAGAAAACATGAATAACCTATTCAAGTGCAGGCTTAGAATAGAAGAGAAAATGGGAATTGAACATGTATCAACAAAAGAAGCTTATATTGCTGGAATGAAGATGAGAAGCTAGAGTAGTAGGGTATCCATAGTCTCCAAAAGTTGAACCTTTGTTCCTTTGAAATTTCAAATATTTATAGGCCTTTTACAATGCCCTCGAGCCTTCTGAGGCTCGAGAGGTCTCAATCTATCCTCTCTTGCCTTTTTTAACTGTTTGATTCCACGACTAGGCATGCATGAGCTTGGAGGTTTCTTCTTCTAACAGTATAGTAACTGCATTTTGGTAGTTTGCTACGCTATCTGGGAGATCGCTTGTGCCAGCGATGCTCCATGATCAATTCTGTTGGTTGTGGCTGCATCATGCTATGGCTTTTATCCCTCCGGCCATCTGTCTCCCAGTAATCTGTCTTCTGGCCTCTGTCTCCCGACCTCTGTTCTGTAACGGAATGGGTCTTTAGGCTTTTGACATCCTTTCGAATACCAAATGATTGTTTTCTTTTTTACACAGAGAAATGCATTCAACTGTGAAAATCCCACCAAGCTCTGTTCATTTCGGACTTCAAAAGTCCTTAAACACTGTCTATTCCTCTATCGGGCCTGCCCTCAATCGCTATCGCAAGTCGCTTTGGCCTTGCTTCCAAGCTTCCCTTTGTATTTTGAAATATGTTAAAAACACTAAAAATCATGAAAAATTGGCTTTTGTGGACCCGAAATATTATATATTTCCCTTCTCGAACCCTTTCAAGTTCGGGTCATATCGAATATCGCAAGTCACTCCGATCTTGCTCCAAGGTCCCCCTTTGTATTTTAGAAATACATTAAAACTACGAAAATGCATTGAAAATGGCTTTTCCATGGACCTCAATTCTTATGAAATAATATTTAGAATACCGTCGGTTCCGGTTCACCGGGTCACACATATACATGTGTATAGGCCCCGCTCCATGGGGTTGCTCTAATGTGATATGGCGATGCGATTTGATTGCAATTGCATATCGCTCATGCCCCAGGTCATTGCTAGCGCTCTTTGTTAATCTCCTATAGAGATCATGTGATGCGACGTGGGTCGTCAATCTGCACGCTTGATTGACGGTCCACGTTGCGTCGCTGATCGCCATCACAAGTTCCATATGGTTCGTCCCCAATCCTCCGATTTCCTCCGCCGATCAGATCTGGACCATTGATTGGCCAGATCTAATGACTGCTCTGCATTTCACTGTCTATGCCTCCGATACTTGGTTTTTTCACTATTTTTATGTGTTTTTGCCTCCTGATAGTGCTTTTCTGCCCTTCTAAGGGCTCTTGGCATGTGATTGTTTTGATATTTGAATGATCCTTAAGAAGATTTTGAAGACTTTGGGAGTGTTTTGGATCCATTTTGGGCCACATGACAACAGGGCTAACAGTTCCATGTCATCAAATTAACATTTTAACATTATTATAGATAGTGGATGCTCTACCCGTAATCATTTGTTCTCCCACTTGGGTCCACATTCCCATTCTAGTTCCACATAGGGATAGACTTCCTATCCTCTTACCCCCACCTTGGGTCAGGCCTAGAATGATGCCCTAGAGGTTGAAGCAATTAAAAGAAAAAGTGAAAAGCATAAATGGCCACATTTAACAGGATATTGTACCACAAAATGAAAAAGGAGTCTCGGACAAAATAATTGGCATGTGGGAAAAAACTGACACATGAGCTCTACCACATCCATGACCATCACCCTAGTTCCATAGGCCCTAGATGAGCCTTCTCTATCATTTAGGAACCCATGATTATCCCAACCTGTAGACAGAAATGAACCACCCTACCTCAAAAGGGGTAATCACTGCTATATTATACACATCATGCTCTTGTCCTTTGAGCCCCGAGCAGTTAACTAAAGCAAAATTCATAAAATACAAAATTCATATGAAAAAGGGTGGGAAAATCAAGGTCAAGCACCTCATTTACCACGACTACTCCCTCTTATACATTATATACCCAGATATGGGCTTCCCCTTATATAGCTATCCCTATGCCCCATTATGTGGCCCATGGATGCCCCTCTCATTCCCTATTCCATATCACCTATTTGTCACTTGCCACCCCTATTAGAAGGAATTACCTTGGACATACTATCCTCTCTAGGGGATGAAACCACCTAATAAGGTTCTTGGCTAACCACCTTTGGAGTTTGGAGACACTAGCACATGTTAAAGCCCACTACAAAAGGGAATGCCATTATGAAATGCCCACTTTTTTATCCATGGTTTGTAAGCTCCTTTGCCTGATTATTTTAATCCCTGATTGTACTGAAAGCCTAGGGGATGCATTGGATGTTATACATAATAGTAGGTGGTTTCCATTTGGGTTTGGTCTCCCTATATGGGATCCTGACCTCCAGAGGTCCACATTGGAACCTGTAGGGTGTGCATAGTGATATATGGGCCTTTGCAGCGGTAGACAACACTCCACAAATCTTCATGGATGTTCATAGACTACTAGGGATCCACTTTTGGGATGATGGTGACACAATTGGTACATTATGCCCAAGAGGCCCCCTTAGGAGCCCCACACTCTTGATAGGTGTCCCAACACTTGTACGATGTCATGGTAGCATTCATTTGTTATAGACATTTTTGTGCCTTACAGCATTGAGCATGAAATGTCCATAATCTAAGGGATCCAAAGTCCCTAAACATGTTGTTCCTACCCTTAGAGGAACAAGGCCAACAAACCACAGCAATTCACAAAAGTTCTCCACCAGAAACTGCTCAAAAACAAGTCAATTCAGGATCATTTCAGTGGCTACAATAGCTTTTTGCGCTGAATGTCGAAGCCAACATTGGCTACCTGCGTTGAATGTCAAATGGAACACTAGCTACCTGCGCTGAACGAGAATGGACATGTGGCAGGTTCATTTCTCAAGGTGTCAAAACCCAGGAAGCTTCCAAAATGACACTTGCCTCAGGGAATTCGACTGGTGATGAGTAAGAGGTTCCAAATCTCCAAGTGGAAGCAAGAACCTCCAAGTGGACTCAAGAACTGACAGAGGGAGAGGACACTAGTCAGATCTCAAGCTGACTCATCCTCTCTCCAAACATCTATATATGGATCTCTCCTCCATGAGATCTGGAGGCTGGAATTTTGTTATTGCAAAGAATTGCTGTTGGTTTGAGATTGGGATCATTGGGTGCTTAATGCTTTGAAGGGGGTGAAGATAGGAATTCCATTTGCTGGGAAGGAGATGCTGGATTGGAGCCCTCTAGGTTGTATCTCTTCCTGAACCTTGTTATTCATCAATAAAGCTATCTTGGTTTCTCCTATATGCTGATGTATTTTTGATGTATGAATGCATTAGTATGTTTAGTTTATTTCTAATCCTGAACTAGTTATGAATATGAATCCATGTCTTGTGTAGTGTTCTCTTCCTGTGATCTTGCAGAAACCTCTTGAAGCTGGGCGAGTGAGAAGGCAAGTAGCTGGGAACTCTCCAAGAGAAGAGAAGCCGGATCGAGGGACAAACGGAAGACATCGGTTAGTCCATCTATCTATCTCTTCATTCTTAATTCATAAAGGAAGAATACTAGAATAGCTGTCTCTGTTTGTTGCTAAGGCACTGTCACACCTTAGGTGGATAGGATCGTCCTGCATAGGCATTTTTCCCCACAACATCATTCCACCACATGGACCATTGTAGAGGATTTACATAGATCATTAATTCATATGTAGATCCATGGGGTCATTGATGTGCCCTCAGACCCACTAAGAGGGCCACATGTCTACTACTTGGAGAACAAGGATCCACCCCCTTTTCCATCATATTCTGAGGAATTTATTCCTCAATATGGCACTTCAAGATGTTATTTAGCCTTTGGAGGGCCCTACGACATGCATACATCATTATTTGGCCCCTTATGAGGCTTATTTCTACATTATGAGCTAGTATGGTGGGCTTGTCACCATTAGGAGTTATTATTTGCACATTATTTTATCTTTAGGGGCCCATAGGCTAATTCAAATTACATTAGGAGGCTATATATTGATGTTAGATACATTCATTTGTATCATCACTTGATTTGGGAAATCTCTAGCCTTAGAGAATTTTCGCACTTTTTCCTTGGAGGATATTTGCCGGAGATGGATGAATTTTGATGTATGGATTTGGGTTATCTTTCTTATCTTGGAGATTTTTTATGCAAATGAATTGTTGGTTGGATATACTCTATAATGTTGTAAGTTATTTTTATCATTGTCATTATTGTTGCCACATATGGCTAAAATTAGGGTTAGGTGCTGCATTATTGTAATGTGGAATTGAACTATGTTTTAGTTATTAAATGTAGGGCTAATGTTATATGAATGAAATGTCCTAGAGATTATTTGATCTCGAGAAGCTTGCAATATTTTCTTTAAAGTATAAATTCTCCAAAGTCGCTTTTCTTTTCTATCTACATTGGATGAAGTTGACTTTGTGGGCCTCCTTGATCAAGAATCCAAATCCTTACTCATTAACGTCCTTGAATCCATATCACCAAGTGGATTAGGCACTAGTTCCATAAAAAGGGTGATCATCTCAACCATCATTTTACCACTTTTCCCCTTTTTCCCAAGTCTAGAGCCATTAGGTCACCTAGGGCATCAATTTCCAGGTGATTGAGCCAAGGAAAAATTTTGATCTTCCTTAGGCTATTGTGATGGTGGGTCCCCTCCCTCTCCAAATTTGAGGCCATTCTGACGGTGGAATCTCTAGGCATCTCAAGCCCTGTCTCTAGGATTGAATTTTTCCTAGGTATCCCCAAAGCTAGACCTTAGTAGGATCAATTTCTCTTACAAGCTGGTGCACTTTCTGGAGGTTTCTCTAACACAAGAACCAGCTTAGAGGCACCAAAAGTTACAACATTTTGGGTAGTAGTTCTAGTAGATTGTGAAGGAATTGAACCACACAAACCTACTTGTTGGTTATTGGGATGAGGCCCTGTAGATTGATGCAGGGGTTTTTCCCTGAGATATTATGTATTGTGTTGGTTGTATATTGATTAGTTGTATTTTACCATATGACAGAATTAGGAATTCTATTGGTTTATGTTTTATGTGGAATTTTGAATATTATCGTTCATAAATAGCATGTATGTTTATAAGTTACTTTCACTTAAATTTGCTTCACTTTGTGAATTTAACATTTTCATTATTTTAGACTTTTACATATTTAATTTGTAATAACAATTTATGTATCTTTAATTTTTTTCCTTCCCCCATTCTACTATCCATTGTTTAATTCCGGGGTACCTTCTATCCATCACCAAAATCCCTTCTCCTTGCCCTCTTCCCTTGAGACTTGGTGTAACATTGGTCAAGCCAATTTTTCTGAGCAAGCTCTACTTTATGTTTTTTTTGTGATCGGACTTACAGGAAACAAATTATTCTAAAGCTAGGAACATAAAATACTTTTGTATCTTTTTGAAAACACCATTTGATATAAGTATAGACACATTACCATGTCCCTATACTATATCTTGGTTACTTTCACCTCAACAACTGTTCCTCCTTGCATTCAATTTTTCATTTCAAAAAACTAATCCCTACCATGTTAAAGAATATTTTGTACATGTATAACATGTACTTCTATCTATTATCAATTTAAATTGTCATTATTAGTGTATTTTGGCTTCTTTTATGGAAAGCCATGAGATTCTCAACCAAAACATATAACTTAACTGTAAAATCTTAGATTTCAATTATGACACATTTTTGAACGGAAATCCAGTTCTTGTTTCCAATATCCCCTCAAAGGTGAATTATACAACCACACTTGTCCATTTACTGACACTAGCTTTTCTGACCATATGGAGAGAGGCATGGAAATATCTCTAATCTCATGAAGAGATGTACCCATTTGATTCTGTGGGATAAGATTTTGTGTTGTAGGTGAAAGATGGCACAAGCCATCCATTCACTTTTTCCTATTGAAAATAACCTGAAAACCTTTCCCTAGATTTTGGAATATATAAGGCCAAGTCATTAAGCTACCCTTGTTAAACCTTTCATCATCTGATTTATTGCAATAAAACATTCACTTGAACATGCCTGCAATAAATTCAACAACCTATCATTTTTTTCTCCACTATCATAGCCAAACCTTTTTTCACAGCCTTGTCAGGGAGAATGGAATATTATAGTCCGATATACATTGGCATGCTTCTCCAATATCTGTATCTATCTCATATTCCTCCAAAAGTTCGTTGATTTTTTCCTTTGCATTCTCAACTTTTGAAACTATCCTTCAATTACATATGTAATTATGTGGCCTAAATATCCACATAAATTTCATGTCTTTGACCATTATTTTAACTTCTCGAAGGAAATAGAAAAGGACTTCAAGTAAGGTATGTATGTAAACCTACAAAACTTGCGACTTTTATGTGTTGAACTCAACCCAATGTTCAAACTGAAACTAGATCTCATACCTAGACCCATTTCAGATAACACATCCCTATTTAAGGGCTTCTAATTGTCACAACAAAATTGTGTAGATGTGTTAATGTTGAGGAGCATAATCTCAAGTCTTAGAGGAAGCTAAGCTCTGCTCTTCACACTATGATAATATAGAGACTTGTGCAATGAACAAACGTAGATTAAGGCCTTCATCATTAACCTCATATATGACTTGGCTACTCAACATGATAAAACATGTATAGTTTGACAAATAAGAAGATGCCACATTTAATCCACGTTGGAAAAATAACCATAAGAAAATTTGTAGCATCCAATCTTTTTTACATGAGGTGCTTACATTAGGGGGTTTCATTGCAAAATTTAGTGTATGTAGAGGGAGTGGGAACCAAAGGAATTGAAATTGGATCAAGGTTTTGATACCATGTAAAGGTTTTCCATTACACCAAAACCTATAGGTATTAATAGACACGAAAACCTATTGCCATTAATAAACTTCCAAATCAGTAATGTCATCTTGCAGGAATAGTTAATCCCATGTTCCCAGGATAAGAATTAGTCTATGGGATCAATTCCTAGAGGTGTGGTAGTTATTCCAATAATTTGTTGATATAGTGTCTAAATGGATCAAATTTAATGACAAAACCTATAAACACTGTGTAGCAGTAACAATTATCTTGATGGAATATGTCTTGTTTTTATTCTCAAATATTACAAACAAAGGCTTACCATTTGAAGAGCATCCATGGATGATAGGATTGATTAGTTAGGTTTCTTTGTTTATGAAACTAAAGAGTTTTGGATTTTATCACTTTTAAGAGTTTTCATCTTCTATCACAGTGTGGGTTAGCCTCCTCAACCTACTACTAGAGCCTTGGCATTAATGTGTATTTTCTTGGGTGCAAAACTCTGGGTTCTTATTTGATACCAGCAAAGCTCACAATAGAAGGAACCAACCTCTTATACACAAGATTGAGTGTGGATTTTAAGTCAGACTTAGCCTTTACTGATTAACTCCACTTGAAGCAAAAGGACTATTTGTGGGAGAAACATATTTGAATATGAAAATGTCCCTTTGAATTGTAAGATCTTCTATGAAATAGGGAATTTGGAAAATTAGTGTGCAAAGGGATATGCACCCCTGGAAATCATTAGGGGTGTTTGTACATGAAGTGTAAGGCACATAATTCTTGGTAGTGTACAAAATTGATTACAACAGTACTTTTGGCTAAGTTGTAGCAGTTGAAGTGTATTTACCCTTTCAAAATCACCCAAGGTTTGCACCTAGTTTCGATTCTCATCCAGAACACACTGTTGGACATATCATGTTTGTCTATTTCTCTACACAATGTATTATCATTATTCTTGATAGCAACCTCATACTCTTGGTGAAGCCGCAACTTACTACTAGATCTTAGCATGTGCGCTGATATCCTTATTGTCCCTTTCCTTTTTGGAAGGAGTGTTTTTTATTTCTTCAGTTGTTTGACTTTCAGTGGAATTAAGTGGTATTTCCAAGGTTTCACATTTTTTCATTCTTATCTCCTTTGTTTTTGCCTCCTCTGTGTATTTCTTACTTCCCATTTTATCTCCTGGTCTTCACTTCTCTGGATATTTTCTTTGATTCCCTTCGAATTACTTCAAACTCTTTTATTATGTCGCTAGTGCTTAGAGTATGTTTCTACAAAATAGTACATGTATCAAGTGAATCACACTTGGAAATCTCTTTCCCATGTCCATATCAATAAAAACTTTGGCACAAGGATTAAACTTTGCCTTAGCCCCTAAGAAAATTCCTATGGATGATATCATTTGTGACATAGAGTTTGGGATCAGAGGTTTACTTGATAGGATCAAGGATACTATTAGGCAAGATTGTGCAGTTGTCTTGAGAAAGGCTAAGCCCCCTAAGAGAAACCTTAATAAGGAAGAATCAGTAGCTCTCAGATCCCTAAACTAGAACAAAGATATCATTGTTCTAAAGGCAGACAAGGGTGGAGCTACCGTCATTCTTAACAAGGTTGATTACCGCAGCAACATGTTGGATCATCTTCATAAAAGTGGTAGCTACAAAAAGCTTCCCAAAAATCCATTAAAGAAGGTTGCTAGGAATGTGGCTCTTTCCATTAAATCCATTAGCTCAATGAGTTCCATACACCATAATCTCATTGAGAGCAACCCTGTCACTCCTAGAATCTATGGTCTCCCCAAAATTCACAAGGAAGGTGCTCCCTTAAGACCCATTGTCAACACCATTAGAGGTCCTACCTACCTTCTTGCTAAGTTCCTTGCGTTAAAGCCTAAGCCCTTAGTTGGTCGTACAAAGTCCTTCTTAAAAGAATCTGCTTCCTTTATTGATGAACTCAAGGACATTAAGCTTGTCCCTGGGGACATTCTTATTAGTTTTGATGTAGTTTCCCTATTCACTTGCATCCCTATTAATGAGGCCATGGAGGTGATCAACCGCCTAACAAATCCTGACACCGCTAGGTTAGTTGAGATTTGCCTCACTTCCACCTTTTTTAGTTTTTAGGGAGAGTTCTTCGAGCAAACCTGTGGGGTTGCCATGGGCTCCCCCCTATCCCCTGTCGTTGCGAATATTTTTATGGAAGATTTTGAGTCCAAGGCTCTAAACTCTTCCCCGCTCCTGCCAAATCTTTGGAAAAGGTATGTGGATGACACCAATGTCATCTAGTCTCATGGCCAAGAGGAATTAGATATCTTCTTCGATCATCTCAAAAATCAATCCTCAGCCATTAAGTTCACTAAGGAGTAGGAAGTTGATGGTTGTCTCCCATTCCTTGATATTCTTATTTCTAAGAATAGTGATGGTTCCCTCTCCCACCAAGTTCTTCAAAAGAAAACGCATACGGAACAGTATCTTCATGCCAATTCCCACTATTTCCTGGCTCAAAATATGGGTGTTCTCAATACCCTTGCTACTCGGGCCCTAAGGATCTCGGATAAAAGGAGTTTTGAGAAATAAAAATCCCATCTCCTTGATGTCTTTGTTGAGAATGGGTATAGTAGATACATGGGTCAGAAGGCTTTCCTTAAAGATGCCAAGAATTCTCTGGCAAAAAGGGAACCGAAGGAACGGATTCCAGGTGTCCATCTTCCGTTTGTTCAGGGGACTACTGATAAGATTGCAAGGATTCTCAAGATGCATAGTGTCCCTGTGACCTTTAGGCCCCTGAACACCATTCGTATGTCCCTCAGATCAGTGAAGGATCCTATCGACCCTAAAGATATGAAAGGGGTATATATTATCCCTTGTTCCTGTGGGACCCCCTATATTGGTGAGACTGGTCGCTCCATTAATCAAAGGATTAGTGAGCACGCAGCTGACCTTAAGCATAGGAGAGAAAAGTCTTCTGCTTTAGCTGAGCATGTAGAAAAAACCAATCATCATGTTTGCATTGAGGAGGCTAGTGTTATTGCTAGAGTTTCGCAATTCCATCATCGGAAATTTAGGGAAGCTCTTGAGATTGAAAAGAGGCCGAACAATCTCAATAGAGAGGATGGGTGGAAAGTCAGTAGGTGTTGGGTCCCAACACTCTCTTCCTAGTCACCCCCCTCCTCGTTTTTTGGCTCCTCTATTTTTATTTATTTATTTATTTATTTATTTTCAACTATTAGACAATATTAAATTAATTACCTTTTATAACCAACTTCGTTCTTAATTAAAATTATTTTTATTTGATTTTATTTATTTATTTTATTTATTAATTATTATTATTATTATTTTTCAACTGTTTGACAATATGAAATTAATTACTAGCTACGTTCTAAATTAAATTTATTTATTTTTATTTATTTATTTATTTAATTTAACTTATTGTTATTTTCTCGTTCTAATATATATTTATTCTAACTAACTATTGTCTTAAAATTACTTTATATATATTTATATATACATATAATTTATATTAAAAGAAATGTCTTCCATATAACTAAATCCCATTTAAATTACAAATAACTTATAATTTTTAATTATTAAATAATACCTTTTTAACTAACTATTAACTTAAACACCAATTAAAATTATTTTATATATTTTTATATTTTTATATTTTAAGGGTATGGTCACCGAATATAACTAACTTCCTTTAAATTATAAAAAAGATTTTATGACTCTGGTCCCTAAGTCAAAATTAGCCGTTGGTCAAGTTAGCCGTTGGAGGCTCTGCTCAGACTATTTAACATGCAAAGCTGGATCTGTTTCTTCAACTTGTCCTGACGATGAACCACACTGGTTGGTTCGAAACGCATCGACAAATGATAGATTTTGTGATTTACGCTGAAAAATCTCTCGTAAAACTTTGGCACATGTAATGAAGGCCTCATCTTTATAAATATTATGACAAAGAAAAACTACCAATAGACTCCAGGGTTCCTAGTAGCTACAAATAGACTATTAGCTGATATAATCATGAAGACCTTGTTCATATATGATGGCCATCCATCTCAAGAAGTTGTGGAGGATGCCATATCAAAAGCACTAAGAGAACCTACATTTGAAAAACATTTGATGCTCCTCTTGTTGAATCTGCTAAGAAACATGTGAAGGTTGGGTTGCTTTTTATATTCCTTAACACTATTATTCATGGGAGTCAACAAGCAACCAAAAACCTCCACATTAGCTTCAAAAATATCACAACTTTCATAGTGAAGATTGTAAGCTCACATTTTGTGTCCCAAACCAATACCATTATCCTCATGACCACACAAGTAAACCAACCCTCCTCCCCCAACTAGATCAATTTGTTGCATAGTTAGTGCTAGTTGGTTTTCATAGTCACACCTAGCCGACCCAAAGATATATCCCGTGAGACATTCAGAATCAACCCTGATCAATACATCTAGTTCATCACCCATGTTACTCTTAACCATGGCAATATGTTCCATGCCATCCAACTTTGAACGGTAGAAATATGCGTGAAATGGTCACGACATTGTAGGAAATCTAACAATAGCACTTAGTTCAACCAACTTTTCACATTTATTCCTGTACCTAACAAGGTATGCAATAGATATAAGTGGTAAATCATTCTCCTTTGCAAATTTTTGCAACCATGGTAAGCGAGCCATTATACCATCATCATCAACTATCTGATAAATCACTGTAGTAGGATTTAATCTTGCTAATGTCGGAAGATCCGTAGATTCTTCTGTATGACCATATCTTTGTAGGACTCCCCCTTCTCTGTATTTCAAAGGGAAGGCATGACCAGGTTTACTAAAATCATAGGGTTTAGAATATGGAGATGTGAGGGCCAAAATTGTCTTCACCCTATCTGTTGTTGATACCTCAATAGTTGCACCCTCTTGTGCATCCACATATATTCTAAATGTCATCAGAAGCTTCTATTAATTTTCTTTGTCTAGTATCATAAGTGACAATTCAAGCCTTCTTAGGACTTCTTCCTTTATGGATTATGATTTTAGCAGTTGCTTCAAGCTAGTTATAGTTTCTACTTTAGTGTAAAGTTCTATATTATTTACTTATGTATTATCCCTTTTGTTTGATTGTTTTGTAATAGTCATATTTTTTTATGACACTAACATACACATGAGCTTCGATGGAGTTGCAAGATGTGTTGGGTTGGAGCTTACTCGACACTAAATTTTTTTATGCTTGGATTCATTGCAGCACATAGGTGACTTTGTCCCATCTTCTCATTGTCTTTCTTTAAAGAATCGTCTAACTTGTGATTATTACCAATTGTCTGCCAAGGAGCCATATTAGGCATATCAGGTAAAGTTGTAAGGACACTATTAATTTTTCTATCCAATAGATATTTTGGGTCTCTAACAAAAGAAACAACAATTAATCTCTGTTAAAAGGACACAGTCATGCCTACCCACCTCTTGTTGTCTGCTTGCTAGCTTTCAAGGTTACTAGATGGATTCTCAGTATGTAACGTAAGAATAACATGTTCATACATAGGCAGAATATACACATGCTTCCCATGCCTAACATATTAGCATTCACGAGCCTGCACTGCATCCCCTAATCTTATTTTAAGATATTATCTAACAACTTTGTTCGTTATGACCTTATGCTCTTCACAAGTGCCATCATCCATAATAATGTAAATCGTATCCTTTCTCTTTTCACTCTTAACAAGGGTGTTATTTCCCCTGAAAAACTGCAATGCTTTCATAGGCTCCTCTTGTTGTAGTCCCTCACTAGATTAATTACCTGAAAGTACTTCAAAAAATCCTTCAAGATTAGAAAAACATGTCAAACTCAGGAAAGGATTATCTTTAAAAATAATTGGCCAGTCGAGTTAGATAAGTGTGGGTTTTAAAAGTGATTCTAGTTGCATATGTGTTTTAGGCAGATCACCTAATGGAAGAGGCTTGTCTTGAAAGTCCTCGTAAAAGTCTGCCTTTATGATAATGAAATTCTCAAAGGGATATACACCATGGAACATTTCAAAGGCAATGAGTACTGATTCAATAGTCGGCTTTTGGGGTTCCTTCTTGTTAGGAAGCCAGCTCACAAAAAGATAGAAAAGATAGATGAACACATTAGAATTTAGCCTCTTCGAGGGGGAGATCTCCTTTACATTACACAATTGAACAATTATTAGATGATACGAATGACAAGACCTCCTTTACATATATAGGAGTCTAAGGGGTCATAATATAATCAGAGCTGACATAACAATAATAATGTAAGGGCACAATAATAACAATAGTGGGCTTCTATGGGGCACAATAATAACAATATGGGGACTACATGGGCACAACAATATAACAAGAGGGTTGTAATAATAACAATAACGGGTTACACTAGTAGTATAGGGACCTAACATGCCCCTCTCCTTCAAAAATTGTTGTCCTCAACACTTGAGTAGTTCTTTATGCTTCTGTATTAAATTCTTGTCCTCCCATGTGGAATCTTCAATGAGTAAGTTCTTCCACTTGATGAGATACTCTGAAATTGATCGATTTCATAGCTATTCGGTTCTTGTTTCTATGACTGCTCTAGGTTCCAATATGATTTTTCCTTCCTAATCAAGTTCTAGCAATATTCTGGGAACTTCCACAACTTTTGAATGAGTGACCACACTTTTTCATCCTTCTTCCATTCATCCATTGCTTTATTTATCCAATCAGGTTGGATAATAGAAATAGCACAAAATAATGCTTCCACATCCTCATCCTTTCTTGAGGGTGAATCTGCAACAACATTTGTCTTCCCTTTTTTGTAGATGATTTCAAAGTCATAACCAAACATATTTGTGACCCATTTTTTATGCTCTTCTAAAGATAATATTTTTCCTAAAAAGTATTTAAGACTATCATGATCCATTTTTACTTTGAAGTGTCTTCCCATTACGTAGGGTCGCCATTTCTTAAGTGCATGTAGTATTGCCAACATTTCCTTCTCATAAATAGCTTGCTTGAGATGTAGCCGTAAAAATACCCAATCACCTATATCAAAACTTCTTTCACTGCGATGTTGATCTGCTTGTTGTTTCATTCGATTCTGCACCAAAGTGGTGTTATCCTTTAAAAGTTGGAGAACTTTTTGTTGATGCTCGATGTGATCTTTCACTGCTTGAATATTTTTCTTCTTGATATGTCCTTCTATCTTGAGAGTTTGAGGAGTGGTAATTTCTTCCAATGCATTACAAGATATGGTCATATTCATTTCTTGATGCTCGATGTAATCTTTCACTTCTTGAAGAATTTTGTTCTTGATATGTCCTTCTATCTTGATAGTTTGAGGAGTGGTAATTCCGGCCAATGAATTACAAGATATGGTCGGATTCATTTCTTCTTTCTCGATGTGATCTTTCCTTTCTTGAACCTTTTTCTTCTTGATATGTCCTTCTATCTTGAGAGTTTGAGAAGTGGTAATTCCTTCCATTGCAGTACAAGATATGCTCGAATTCATTTGTTCTTTCTCTAGGGTTGGTTCCCAGTGTATATCCTCTTCTTTTGATGTTTCTTGATCCTTTTTTTCATTAGGAGGCCTTTCCTGTAGCATCTTTGTCCCACCTTCCTTCAAACCTTCCATGTCTTTTTTCAAATCTTCCATGCCTTTCTTCCAATATGCTTTCATACCATCGATATTAGCTTTCATGGCATAGATAAAACTATTTATCTTTTGCTTATCTAGAATATAGTTTACTCTCATATTCATTTTTGAAAGTCCTCAATGTGCTCTACCATTGAACCCTTTTGTTTGACATTTATCGATTGGCTAAAGAAGGTGTTTATCTTTGTATCCTCATAATGTGCTATCATTTCCTTCGTGAAAATTGACCACGTAACAAGTGGTTTACGAGAACAAAGCCCTTTATGCCTTAAAAATTGATCCAGTTCTAAATATGAAGATGCAATACATACCTTTTGTAATAGTGCTACACCATGTAGATCAAAATATTTCTCCATCTGTAGTATCCAATTTACTAGATCCTTGCCATCAAACTTCCTCATCTCATTTTTTCTTGATTTTAGGAGCTCGATCTTGAAACGATTGTAACTCTGTACTTTCAGATCTTTAAGTTCTAAAATTGCGATTTGCAGTAGCCCTCTCCGTCCTCTTTCCAATGCTACCAGTCTGATCGAAATCAGATTCTCCAAGAAAGCGTTATGCACAATCTCCCAAGATGGCCTGATTATATACCTCTTCGAAAGAGCGAATTTGTATGAAGCTTCACGTATCACTATTTTCACCTTCAAATCTGAAAACTATACACAAAAAACTACAGTCCGTCCTCTTTATGCAACTTCTCACGAAATTTCAATTTGATGCTCAGAGAGAATGTTATGACAATTTTCCCAAGGTCACCTGTTTAAAATGTAATTCGAGAGTCTGCAAAAACCCTAACTTCCTCAGATCATATATCCGAAATATAGCGAAACAAGATCTGAAATTTGGACCTAAGGTTTAGAATTCTTTCTTCTCAAATGGGTTTTTCGTTTATGTTCTGAAACTTTGTAGTGAAAACGTTATTGCAAAAATTCCATGATGACCTATTTTAGATGAAATTCTGTAGCTTGCAAAAACCCTAACTTGTTTAGATCATATATCCAAGAATATAGTTACACAAGATATGAAATTTGGACTCGAGGTTCAGCAAGATTTCATCTCAAATGGGTTTTTTTGTTAGCTTCTAAAATGTCATAGAGAAAAATTTATAGCGAAAATTCCACGATGACCTGTTTGGAGCAGCGAAACCCTAGAATCCAAAGCTTTGATATCAACTGTTAGGAAACTAGTTCACAAAAAGATAGAAAAGATAGACGAACGCCTTAGAATTCAGCCTCTTCAAGCGGGAAACTTCCTTTACATTACACAAATGAACAATTCTTAGATGATACAAATGACAAGACCTCCTTTATATATATAGGAGTCTAAGGGGTCATAATATAATCAGAGCCGACATAACAATATTAATGTAAGGGCACAATAATAACAATATGGGGAATACATGGGCACAACAATATAATAAGGGGGTTGTACTAATAACAATAAGGGGTTACACTAGTAGTATAGGGACCTAACACTTTTGCAAACTAAGCTTTTTGTAATTCTCCTCTTGAAATTGATTGATTCCATATTGTCCACATACATACAACAATTGCTTAGGGAATTTTCTATGCATGCGGAGAGGAGCTTTGATTTGAATGGGAATAGAAGAAAATGTCTAGGGTGCATATGTATTAAGGCTTCCTCCACTCTACTGCATCTCATTCTAAATAACACCTCTTAGGTCGTGAAGATGATTAGAAAGACTTCCATATAAAGCTAAAAATTCAACTGCGATGTCCCCTTCACAAGCAATAGGGCCATCTACCCTTTCAGCTGGGAATAATAGTAATGCTAGGTATAGCTCCCTTTGCTTTTGATTTGAATATTTCAAGAGTGGACTGCAATTATTCTGGGTGCAATATCTTTAGAAGACTAAAGGAGATTCATTAGTTGGTTCATAATTCAAATGATCACCCTCATCCACTGTAAATTTTCTTTCAACATATGTTGAATTTCTATAGTGTTCAAAACAACGGTGTAATTTATAGACAACCATGTCATATTTACAAAACCCACACCAACCTTTGCTAAAAAAACTAAGACATCCTTCACAGAATAGTGTTGTTTCCTTCATTGCAGACCAGTAAAGGTTTCATTGGACAATGTTGTTGCTGTTAATTTCTTCTTCTCAAGTTTTGAGACACGCTTGACCAAAGTATTACTTAGACCTTCCTCATTATTTCCACTATGTAGGTTTTTCTTTATCTACAGATTCTGGTTTAGCTTAATGGCATCGGAGGCATTCTTTACCACATGAATATCTTGTTCAAAATATGAGCCAATACCATTTACATGATTCACATCAGTTTCCATATTTTGTTTCTTAGGAAATCCTGATTTTGGTTGATGCAACTTTGTACGTTTTTATTTAGTGAGAGTTAATTGTTCTCTTTCTGGCACATGGGTCTTTTCAACTAGGATTACACCCAAAACTTCTACATTTTGTTTTTTTGTTTCTGCTACTTTTTCTGGGTTTTATGACACTTGGATTGTTAGCTTGTTATGCTTTACAATTTATCTTCCAAGTTAAGGATTTGTTTTAAAATAAATAGTCTTTGTTGAATTTTCAAACAAACTTTCACCATCTTTAAAAGAGTTCACATCTTATAAGGGTAAAAACATTTGAACCATTTTATTACAAAAATCAGAATCCTTATATGGGCTACAGGAACCTTGGTCACCTAACTTATGATATCTCTAGTCCTTATGCCCACTTGTTTTCTCCTTGTATAGCCATGATCATGCCTTTTCCTCTGCTTCAGTTGTGGAATTTTTGTTGAATTCTTCTAATCTTAGGATCCTTTTTGCTTGCTGCTCTTCTAGTCTCTTCTAAGACACTTCTTGTTGTTCCCAAAAATCTGCATACTTTTCCCAAAAGATTTCTTGTGGTAGTTCCATTTTCACATACCATTAAGGCTGGTAGGACTTCTGCTCTTATACCACTATAACAATCTAGGGCAAATTTTATGGCTTTTTTTCAAAGAACTAGTGCTTCCAGAAATTGTAGCACTACAAATTTATCTTTTTTCAAATTTCGTGACAAAAATCAATCTAATTTTAAAAGGAAGAGATAGGTTTGTATTCTCTAAAGCCTTCCAATGCATGATTGGATCCAAGACCCCATGCCTTGAGGTATTCCATGTCCATCCAGACAGAGTTGTTAAAATCCAATTTTTAATGGGAAAAGACAAGTTCGTGGACTCTAAAGCTTTCAAATGTGAGATTGGCTCCAAAGCCCCATGACTTTGGATATCTTGTGTCCCTCTAAGAAGTCATTTTATCCATACCCTTCTGGAACTACTCTTTGATGGAATGTCCAAGGGGAACACAAGAACTGCATGTGCTAGGGGCGCCAACTAAAACCTATCTGGAAATTCCATCTATAAGTTATCTTGAGGATGACAAATGATATCAAACAAAATTGTTGAACCTACTGAAATCTTCGAGGGGCTTGTCCTTTTCCAAAATCTTAACAAGAAGTAGATTAATTATATTGTGAGCGATTCTTTGCATGGTAAATTTTAGGGACGACATTTAAGGGGTTTTTCATTTTAGAGGGGCGAAATTTTTATAAAACACCCATTTTATATATTTAACCCAACTTTTATTTAAAAAATAATTATTTTTTTCACTTTAGCCAAAAAAAGGGTTGATAAACTATGAAAAGACTCATTTGACCCTATTCGCCAGGTTTGGGAGGTTATATTCCATTACAATCGCCCGATTTTCTGCTTTGCAATCTTAAATTCATTTGCAATCACGCATTTTCTAGTTTGGGTGGTTTGGGAGGTTGTATTTGGTCCCAAATGCCCTGATTTCTTCTGTCCCTATTTTCAAATCTAGTTTTCATCGATGGCAAGGGCGTAAATAAATAAAAATATAAATAAAGTGGAGGTATGGTAAATAAATAAAACCTCTTTTTATACTTAGTCCAAAGGTATGGTAAATAAATAAAAATATAAATAAACTAGAGGTATGGTAAATAAATAAAACCTCTTTTTATATTTAGTCCATAACCCTCTTTCTACTTAAGAAGACGAAAACAAAAGGTTTTATTTATGTGAATCCTATGGGCCAAATACTATATTTCTAAAAGAGGTATGGTAAATTAATAAAAATATAAATATACTAGAGCTATGGTAAATAAATTAAACATGTTTTTATATTTACTCCATAAGTCACTTTATATTTAACACAGAAGGTTGTAAATAAATAAAAATTTAAATAAAGTGGAGGTATGGTAAATAAATAAAACCTCTTTTTATACTCACTACAAAGGTATTGTAAATAAATAAAAATATAAATAAACTAGAGGTATGGTAAATAAATAAAACCTCTTTTTATATTTAGTCCATAACCCTCCTTCTATTTAAGAAGGCTCAAAAAAGAGGTATTATTTAAGTGAATCCTATTGGGAAAAATACCATATTTATATTTACCCCATAAGTCACCTTATATTTAAGAACACTCAAAAAATGTGTTATATTTAGGTGAAGCCTATGGGCCAAATACTATGGGCCAAATACCATGGGCCAAATTATTATTAATACCATGCAAAAAAACATTATTAACCCTAATATTAGTATTAATAAAAATAAAGATGGCACATGGTATTGACCCATGGTATTCATGTGGAATGTAGCCTATTTAAAGGGGGAATTAAACCAACATAGATCCATCTTTACTCTAGATCTACTAAGCGCCGAGAGGGATCAAATATTGTGATATGCAAACTAGCATAGAGTGAAAAAATATTTGATCCCTCTGGGGGCTTGGTAGATCAAGAGTAAAAATGGATCTTGTAACTTAATGTCACTTAAACATTTTAGGCCAGTTAAAATAAAAAAAAATAAAAAAAAAATCAATTATTAATTTTATTAGTTTTTGTAAATTACTAATAGTAGTTTTTAAGCTCCAAACTAGCATAGAGTAAAAAAATATTTGATCCCTCTGAGGGCTTGGTAGATCAAGAGTAAAAATGGATCTTGTAATTTAATGTCACTTAAACATTTTAACTTAGTTAATATAAAAATTTAAAATAAAAATCAGTTATTAATTTTATTAATTTTTATAAATTACTAATAGTAGTTTTTAAGCTCTAGGTTTATGATAACCCATGGTATTGACCCATGGTAATACCATGGTATTCATGTGAGAATAGACTATTTAAATTCTATCAGCTTATATCCATCTTAATTCCGAGTCTACCAAGTGCTGAGAGGGATAAATAGGTTCCATCCCTTTAAGAGTGGTATATGTGGAGTTAAGATGGATATAGGTTGGTTTTTATGATAATGAAGATATTAAATAGACTTAGGAAATTATATTGTAAAAAACACCTTAAGGTGAATGGCTAAATCTACATTTAGTCACTTCACAAAATTTAATAAAAAATATCAATATCTCCATTAATATTGGTTTTTCTGATTTAACAAAAAAGAATCAAAGCAGTGAAATCATATAACTCTTTCCACATCACCGTCGTGGAAGAGAGCTAGTGGCTGCCCATATTTCCCACCATTTTTCAAACGTTCTCAATATCATATCTTCATGAAAAAGTTAAGGTACTGATGTTGGATTAGTTGTTTGAAAAATACGCTAGTTTGTACAACCTTTCATCTTCTTTGTTATTCTTAGTTTGTCATGATGATCTGTAGGGGTTGGACCACTGCACCATATTATCCTAAAAGGCCAAGATTGTGAACCAAAAAAGAAATTAATCCACATGTTACAACATTGTTAAAAAATGCAAGACGTATGAAGGTAGTGAATTATGTTGATAAGCAATTTAGATTGGGAGAGACGTAATTAAATTTTATTATTTAATTGAATATTTCCAATTAAAATAATAATAAATCTACATTTATATATTTATATATTGGTTGGAAGGCTTCTGGCAGTGGTCACTACTTTCCATTAGATCCCCTTAAGGCCTTTGGGATACCTACTACTTTCTTATATTATATAGTAGGGGCTTTCTACTTGTTGGCATGTTGGGGTAAACAAACTTGATGTGTTTTCTTTTTATCTCATAGTTGGAGTCTATGAAATAAGAAAGAAATTTGATTTGCATTTTCTCATCCTGATAGGTAAATTTTTGTAGATGAAGATTCCATCTTAGCAACTCTGTCACAGGGAAATTCTGTATATTTTGTTGTTGCTCAATACGAAATCAAGGAATTTTATTTATTTATTTTTTATGTTTTATTTTTTTAACTCAAAATTGGTTGCATTTAGGAGCAAAGAGTTGTCTCCATGTATTCTTCACACAAGAAAGTTGTATAGTCCAACGATCCTGCCATATGACTGTTGACAACTAGCTTTTGGTACAAAGGTATCTTTGATGATGAAGTAGCAGTGGTAACTTGGTGGTGGGGAAGATTTGGAAAGTTAAATATTCAATGAAATCCATTATTGTTATGTGGTTGGCACTAACGAATAATGTTTTGAGGTTAGAGGTTGTACAAAATAGGGAAAGGTAGGGTCATGGAATTTTTACTCTATGCAAATGTGAAAGGGAAACAATAGACCACGTGCTAGTGTTCATTTGTATTTTTTCTCAAGAGGTATGGGGTGTTATTCTCCCATTATTTGAGGATAGGGTACTTGGCAGGAGGCTTCCTTGTTGGATTGTTTGATGATAGAGCACTCAAATAACATAGATCATTGCCCTTGATTGCCTCTAGATCCATTTGGACAGGAAAGAAGGAATAACAATTTTGTAGACAGGGAGATCCGTCCTTTTCACATACATTGTTATGAAACCAGCTCAAGAAAAGATAGAAAAGATAGATCAACGCCTTAGAATTCAGCCTCTTCGAGGGGGCAACCTCCTTTACATTACATAAATGAACAATTCTTGGATGATACAAATGAAAAAACCTCCTTTCTATATATAGGAGTCTAAGGAGTCACAATATAATCCAGCCGACCTAACAATAATAATATAAAGCCACAAAAATAACAATAGAGGGATTCTATGGGGCACAGAAATAACAATATGGGGGTAATAGGGGCACAACAATATAAATAAGGGGTATAACTACAATAGTAATGGGGTAATCACTAGTATTATAGGGACCCAACATGCCCCTCTCCTTCAAAAAAGTGTTGTCCTCAACGCTTGAGTAGTTCTGGATACTTCTGCATAAAATTCTCATCCTCCCATGTGGAATCTTCAGCGGATAAGTTCTTCCACTTGATAAGATACTCTGAAATTGATCGATTTCGTAGCTGTCGAGTTCTTGTTTCTGTGACTGCTTCCGGTTCCAATATAATTTTTCCTTCCTCGTCAAGTTCTGGCAATATTGTTTGAATTGGGAGCTTGTCACCTATAACCTTCTTTAAACATGAAACATGGAAAACTGGGTGCAATCGAGAAGCTGCAGGAAGCTCCAATTTGTATGCCATAGTACCAATCTTTTGCAACACCTTGTACGGACCATAATACTTTGGTGATAATTTATTATCCTTCTTAGCTTGCTTTAGGGACATTTGCTTATATGGTTGTAGCCGTAGGAATACCCAATCACCTACATCAAAACTTCTTTCACTGCGATGTTGATCTGCCTGTTGTTTCATTCTATTTTGTGCCAACACGAGGTTATCCTTTAAGAGTTGGAGGACTTGTTGTTGATGTTCGATGTGATGTTCCACTGCCTGAACCTTAGAATTTTCTCTTAAATATGATGTGATGGATGGTGGTTGATACCCATAAAGTGCCATAAATGGGGTCATTTTTGTTGCTGTATGGAAGGAAGTGTTATACCACCATTCAGCCAGAGGCAACCATTTGACCCATTGTGTCTGTTTATCAGATACAAAGCAACGAAGATATCCTTCCAAACATTTGTTTACTATCTCAGTTTGCCCATCAGATTGAGGATGATAAGATGAGCTATGAGCTAACTGAGTACCAAGACAAGAAAATAATTCTGTCCAAAAATTTCCAGTGAAAATGGGATCTCTGTCACTTACAATAATCTTTGGGTTTCCATGTAGCTTTTGAACTGTTTCCATAAATGCAGTAGAAACTGTACTGGCTTTAAATGGATGTGATAATGCACAAAAGTGTGCATACTTGGTAAGTCTGTCAACTACCACCATGATGACACTCTTTCCCTCAGACTTGGGTAAACCTGTGATAAAATCCATTGAAACCTCCTCCCAACGTTGGCTTGGAATGGATAAAGGTTGTAATAGACCCGGTGTCTTAATTGTTTCAACTTTATTTTGTTGGCAAACCAAACATTCCGCCACAAACTTTTGAATATCTGATTTAAGGCCATCCCAAAAAAATTCCTTCTTAACCCTGTGGTAAGTTTTTAAAAATCCTGAGTGCCCTCCTAAGGGAGAAGTGTGCAATTCCATAAGAATCTTTTGTTTTAGCTGGGAATTCTTACAGAGGTATAAGCGATCTTTGTACCATAACGAATCATTTTGCCAGCTAAATGTATCAGAAGTACTGGAATCTTGTTGTAGCTTTCGAATAAGTGCCCACACTTCTTCGTCATTCTTCCATTCCTCCCTTGCTTCGTTTATCCAATCTGGTTGGATAATAGAAATGGCACACAACAATGCTTCCACATCCTCATCCTTTCTTGAGAGTGCATCTGCCACCACATTTTGCTTCCCTTTTTTGTAGATGATTTCAAAGTCATAACCCAACATCTTTGTGACCCACTTTTGTTGCTCTTCAGAGGATAATCTTTGTTCTAAAAAGTATTTAAGGCTATCATGATCCGTTTTTACCTTGAAGTGTCTTCCCATTAGGTAGGGTCGCCATTTCTTAAGTGCATGGAGTATTGCCAACATTTCCTTCTCATAAATAGCTTTGCTTAAAAACTTTCCCTTGATTGGACGACTTTCAAAAGCAATGGGTCTTTCATCTTGCATTAGAACAACACCAATTCCATTTCCTGAAGCATCACATTCCACAATAAAGGTTTTTGTGAAGTCCGGTGTAGCTAAGACCGGTGCTTGGCACATTGCCTCTTTAAGATGTTCAAAGGCCTTTGTTGCTTCCGGAGTCCATGAAAATGAATCTTTCTTCAATAATGTTGTTAGAGGTGCTGCTATTCTCCCATAATTCTTAACAAACTTGCGATAATACCCTGTCAACCCAAGAAATCCTCGCAGATGCTTTATGGATGTGGGGATTTTCCATTCCTTAATGGCTTTAATTTTGCTAGGGTCTACCTTAACTCCTTCATGAGATACAATATGACCCAAATATTCCACCTCCTGGACTCCAAAGAAACATTTGGATCTTTTTGCATATAATTGTTTCTCCTCCAATAGTTGTAGCACCCTGTCAACATGTTCAACATGATC
Organism: Pinus tabuliformis; assembly: GCA_031772625.1. Lineage (NCBI taxonomy): Eukaryota > Viridiplantae > Streptophyta > Pinopsida > Pinales > Pinaceae > Pinus > Pinus tabuliformis. The sequence goes on along the minus strand of CM062819.1, from coordinate 1,477,305,267 downwards.
CTTCCAAGACTTGCTGTAGATTAGTATATCATCAAAAAATACTAACACAAATTTTCTAAGGAATGGTTTGAAAATTGAATTCATCAAACCTTGAAATGTTGAAGGTGCATTGGTAAGGCCAAAAGGCATGACCAAAAATTCATAATGACCCTCATGAGTTCTAAATGCCGTTTTCGGAATGTCTTCAATCTTCATTCTGATTTGATGATATCCCGAACGAAGATCCAACTTGGTGAAGTAAATTGATCCATGCAATTCATCCAGTAATTCATCAATGACAGGAATGGGGAACTTATCTTTAATAGTGAGCTTGTTGAGCTCCCTATAATCTGGACACATGCGCCATGATCCATCCTTCTTGTGCACCAATACTACTGGAGCTGAGAAAGAACTTTGACTCGGTTGAATTATACCAGCCTCTAGCATTTCTGCAACCATACGTTCAATTTCACTTTTTTGGACATAGGGATATCTGTACGGCCTGATGTTTGGAGGAACACTTCCTGGAATCAGATGAATAGCATGATCATGATCACGCATAGGTGGGAGACCTTTGGGAGTCTCAAATACCTTGGAATGATTGTCCAGGACTTTTTGGAGATCTGGAGAAATAGATGATTCCAATGTGGAAACATCTAGCGAACATAATTGTGCAATTACACCTCTTTGCTCCTTTTTTAGAAGCTTTGTCATGCCATTAGAGCTGATTATCTTTCCTGGTTTCCCTGCAATACCCCTTAATTCAACTTCCTTTCCTTCCACAGAAAATTTCATGAAAAGTTCTTGAAAATTAAAAGCTATTGTACCCAAGGATTGTAGCCATTGGACTCCTAGTACAACATCAGCACCTCCCATTGGAATGGAAAGCATTGGGCTAGTCAATACATATTCTCCCATGGATAGCTTGATATTATGGCACTTTCCAGAGCAATTTATTGTTCCTCCATTTGCAATCATCACTTGACACTCTGGTGCTGGATATAGGAAGCAATTCAATTCTTTTGCTACCCTACAATGAATAAAATTGTGGGTGCTTCCTGAATCAATCAACACTATTACCTTTTTCTTCTTGATTTGTCCTTCTATCTTGATGGTTTGAGGAGTGGTAATTCCCGCCAATGCATTACAAGATATGGTCGGATTTATTTGTTCTTCATCTAGGCTTTGTTCCTGGAATATATCCTCTTCTTTTGACCTTTCTTGCTCCTTTTCTTCTTCCTCTTCACAATCTATGTAGAATAATTTCTTCTCAGCACACTTATGACCTTTTGTGTATTTGCTATCACAATTGTAACAAAGCCCTTTTGCTCTTTTTTCTTCCAATTGTTGTGGTGTCAACCTTGTAGGTTGTGGAAGACTATGGGCAACAACACTTCCGTCTTTATAGTTGTGAATGGTATGCTTCCTAGTTGCCATAATTTTGCTTTCCATTTTTCTTGCTAACCTGAATGCCTTCTCTAATGAATCAGGTTCCCAAAGGCGCACATCATGTTGGATATTATCCTTTAAAGACCCTATGAACACATCAATCCTATGCTCCTCTGGAATATCTTTTACCCTTATGTTCAATTTTTGGAACTCCTCAATGTGCTCCATTATTGAACCCTTTTGTTTGAGACTTATCAATTGGCTAAAAAAAGTGTTGCTTTTTGTATCCTCATAATGTGCTATCAATTCTTCCGTAAAAATTGCCCAAGTGATAAATTGTTTACGAGAACAAAGCCATTGATACCATACAAACTGATTTGGTTCCAAATATAAAGTTGCCATACGTACCTTTTGTGTGTTTTGCACATTATTGAGATCGAAGAATTGCTCCATCTGTAATATCCATGTGGCGGGATCCTTGCCATCAAACTTCCTCATATCGATTTTTGGAACATGGTGAGTCTTCGATCCAACATTAGAGTCTATGGAATCATGATTAACATTTCTTTTGTTCTCATCATGAGTTTCCTTTACTACCTTTTCACCATTAGTGACCCTTTCTTGTAGCAACTTCTTCAATTCATCCATCTTATCATCCATGCCGTCAATTTTAGCGTCCATGCCATTCACCTTAGCTTCCATGCCATCCATCTTAGCTTCCATGCCCTTTATCTTAGATTCCACGCCATTTATCTTAGATTCCACGCCACTTATCTTAGCTTCTGTTAGCTTTTGTGAGCGTGACATTTGTTGCACTTGTTCTTGTAATTTTGATATATCATGTAGCATTTCTTCCTCTTCTTCATGAGTCATGCTAGAGCTTTCAGGTTCCTTACTAGGTGTTTGCATTTTCTTTCCTCGGGGCATCAGTTACCGATAATAATGCTTTACTATGCCCTTTGAATTCCGTTAAACCAAGCTTACACAAAAATTAAAAAAAAACTACACACCTTTTTTCACTTTATAGAAGCCTGATATTGAATCTGATGTATCTCTGTAATTTCGGATCATCCAGTTCTGAAATTGCTACCTGTAGTAGCCTTCTGTGTCCTCTTTCCAATGCCACAAGTCTGAGCCAAATTGGATTCTCCAAGGAAGAGTTATGTGAAATCTCCCACAGTGACTTGCTTTTAGACTGGTTCAGTAGAGCGAACTTGTACGACGTGCCACGAGTCACTGTTTCAACCTTTGAATCTGAAACACACATACAAGAAACTACAGTCCGTCCTCTTTCTGTACCTTTTTACGAAATTTCAATCCGATCCTCAGAGAGAAAGTTATGACGATTTTCCCCAGGTCACCTGTTTTGAATGTAATTCAGGAGTCTGCAAAAAGACCAACTTCCTCAGATCATATCTCCGAAAATATCGCGCGAAAAGCTCTGAAATTCGGACCCAAGGTTCAGCGCAATTTTTCTCAAATGGGTTTTTTTTTGCGACTTCTGAAACGTCACAGAAAAAAAGTTATAGCGAAAATGCCACGATGACCTGTTTGGAGCAGCGAAACCCTAGAATCCAAAGCTCTGATACCAAATGTTATGAAACCAGCTCAAGAAAAGATAGAAAAGATAGATCCACGCCTTAGAATTCAGCCTCTTCGAGGGGGCAACCTCCTTTACATTACATAAATGAACAATTCTTGGATGATACAAATGACAAAACCTCCTTTCTATATATAGGAGTCTAAGGAGTCACAATATAATCCAGCCGACCTAACAATAATAATATAAAGCCACAAAAATAACAATAGAGGGATTCTATGGGGCACAGAAATAACAATATGGGGGTAATAGGGGCACAACAATATAAATAGGGGGTATAACTACAATAGTAATGGGGTAATCACTAGTATTATAGGGACCCAACATACATCATCAAATAAAATACGTATATGAAGGCATAGAAATGACTCCAAAGGTTAAATTTCCAAGGTGGGTTGCAATCTGGAGGTTGATAAAACTTATCCATGGCCTTTCTTTGTTGGTGCTTTACAAGGTGATATTCTTGTTATATATATTATCTCTTAATATGTGTAATATTCTTTTTCTATATATTATATGTGATTTGGACCCAAGTCAGCTACTCCTGCATGTGTGATATTCTTGTTCTATATATTATCTGTGATTCGAACCCAAGTCAGCAACATGTAGGAGGAAAATTTGAACTAGTGCTGCTTTTGGTGTCTTTCATGTCTACCTCTGCTAGCAAATTATCCACAATACATCAAGTTTTGGATTCACATGTCTCTCGATATTTGATTATTTTTCACATTTTGAAGTGGGCACAGAGGATAACTCTTATCTCAAGTGCTCAATTATGATGCTCTTACCAATGATGAGGCTTGTAGCCAAGTTTTTGAAATACCTGGTGCTAAAGATGAAAAAATTGTAAACATGTTGAGTCTACCTCAAGGATGTTATCATTTATTAGGTGATGATGATGAACATGGAAATGCTACTTAAGAATATGATTGAGAAATTCAAGAAAAAATAGTAGTTGTTGATGAAAAAAACCACATATAAATTTTACAAATTCTAATCAAAATGAAATTGTTGAAATGAATATGATTGAAGGTGGTCGAGTGATGGGAAGCATTAATGAGCAATTTTCATTGCCAAGAAGTGACCCTACATGAGTGGTTAGCGGAAGCCATGATGAATATGAATTAAAATGATCTTTACGAAGACTAATGACGAAATCCTTAACATGCCTTCATTCATGTTGGTCGATAAGGTGTTCAGGTGGAGGGCACCAGAGTTACATAAATCTTTTCTTTTTGGTCTATTAAACTCCATAATTCAAGGTAGGAACCATTTTTTGATTGGGTAAGATACAACTATTCAGGTAAGAGAAAGGAAGGTCGGTGAGTAAGGGGGGCATGTTTCATTTTCCTACTTTCATAAAGCGTGCATGAAGGGGAGGGACTTTAACACAATGACTCAAAACAGAATATTGCATCGTAAGACCATAGGCAAGGTTCATGGGTATGGGATTCCCTCGATTCAACATTTCATGACATGGTAGAATCACTTTCATAAATTATATGTTTCTTGAAGAACATAGTGTAATGACCAAATATCATATGGAAGGATGAACTACCTGAAGGTAGATGGCTTAAAAACTACCTGGAGAGTGAATGAAAGTGTTTATAAATTTCCCATGCAAATATAACAACTTCTCGTTACAATGAGGCTGCAAATTTGTAGAAGAAAGAAAGTCCTTTGTCACAGTTAGGCTAGCATTTGAGAAATTGGTTTGATATGGAATCAACAAGGTAGTGATGGAAACACTGAAGGAAACAAAAGTTGGGAGAAAAAAAATAAAAAATTGTACAAACATTAATCTCACATAGCTTGACAAAAGTGGTAGAGAAAACATTAATCTTGCCTACCTTGATAGAACTTTAACAAAACATTTCCCAAGACTTCACAATATTTTATTATTTAGTGAAAGATTTGCCAATATCTTACTAGATTTTATAATTCAGTGAAAGATTCACCATGAATTTACAAGATAATATAATTGGGTGAGAGATTAGCCAAAAAATTATATATAAATATTATATTATTGATAAAATCACCTCCCATTTTTCCTATGTATCATGGGGATTCGCCCATTTATTATACATATAAATTTAGGGTGGTTCATAAAATTTTCCCTGATTCTTTTATCTTTACCCTTTAAAGTGCCCTAGTAAGACAATTTTGTGTGTGGACTATGAGGACTGTGTTGCTTTTGTAATCCTTTGAGGGTTTAGGGTGATGCAAGTTACAAAAAAAACAAAATAGGGAGGTTTATTTACTATAAGTTCAACTTTGGTATTGGATGCATATCCTAGGAAAATTATGAAATGGATAAAAATGTTCCTTGACAGAATAATCCTATGCCCGCCCTCCCCCCCCCGCCTACAGATGTTTCCTTGAGAATCTCCATCAAAGAACCTAATCAGGGGGGTCACGTGAGATGCCACGAAATTCAATCCTTCTCAAAAAATTTCTAGTTTGAAGAGAGAAATATTCCCTGTAGAGAGAAACAATCTTAAAAGATTCAAGAAGAATGTAAATACTCACATTTTGGAAGTTTACCATTTCTTTAGAAACCAGATACCCCAGGCAATAGAAATAGGCAGAGTGAAAAATGTTTTATACTTCTCCCCCTAGTGAAAAATAAGGACCTCAAAGGAGATTTGATCTAGATTCTCCCTAATGCCCAAAACCAGAAGAACTGCATGCAAAATTTTCTTAGCAGTAGGACAACAAATAAAAATATGATCAACAAATTCATCGAACTATTTTCAGAGGAAAAAATAGTTTGGTCTAGCGAGGCATATTTTTTGCAGTTTCTCCAAGGTTAGAACTTTGTATTGAAGAACAAGAAAGGTGAATCATTTTAGGTTGTTTGGAATATTCCATTTGAAAATAAATTTGTTCCACCAACTGGAATATTGGACCATTTCATAATGGGCTATTGCATCATATTAAGCAATACCAACCTTTTCCTTACCTGAGGAGGAATAAAACTCCAGATTTGGAAGTCCTTGGGGTTACTTAAATAGACCCCATTGATAATTTAGCTCCTTAATGAAATAGTTCCACTCCTTTGCCAAAGAACCATCCAGTCCCAACTTAGCATAACTCAACTAGTAGTTATTATAAGACAGAGAAAAGACCATTCTTTAACATCATGGAGGGAAAAGAGGTATTTTTAATTTAGGCATTGGATTAGAACATAAGATAATTTGAAGACACAAGAACCACCTATAAAAGGGTCATTTTCTAAGATCACTTCCTTACCAACCCCAACTTTCCAGGAATTCCAATTAAAAAGGAATGGGAGAGAGTCAATAAGGGCCTTCTAAACATTGGATCCCCTCTTGAAAATTTTGTTTTCTTATCCTATTAGAACTTCCATCGCCAATATTCTTTTTAGATTCTTTTCCTTTAAATATTTCCCTAAAGTCCCACACCAAATAGGCCTCTCCACATAATTTTTAGGGCCAAAGATTTACCAAACCAATGTAGTTTTTTAAAACCCCACCCACAAATACTTTTGGTTTAGACAGGGGGTCCCAATAGGCTAGGTGAATATGTTTCTTACTATTTTACCATTCCTCCATAGGAAGTTGAACATTTTTTGCCTGAGATTATTTATAATAGAAATAGGTATTTTAGCTATAGACAACCAATAGACAAATGTTTTGTAGCACAGATTTTACTAAGACTTGAATGGAGTAAAAACAGTGGAGAAATAAGTTCTTAATGGTTTCCTCTCTAGATCTACAAAGGAGAAATATTCGAGGCCTTATTTCCACTTTAAGAAATTGACTGCAAGTAAGGATTTTACCCATAAGAGTATGCCACATCAATATTTTTGTTTTAGTTGGTGCAATTGTCTTCTAAAGATTGGACCAATACCACTTAGCATTTACTTCTAAATTTAAAGGTTATTTATATCCTAACTCTATGGTGAAAACCCCTCCAACTTCATTCCAACTCTAGATTAAAGAATCATAGTATTGTGTTAATATAAACCGATCCATTTATAACTCACATATAAATATATGCAAATTAGGAATAAAATCCCCAATCAGGCCTGATATTTAGGAAAGACCCACCCTTGTGACTATCAACTTGTAGACTTTAGTTTATTGATTTGATTTAACATGAAATAATTGGATTCATGTAGGTGACAAATTAGGTTATCTAACAAAAGTATGTATTGACTATAACACATAATAGTTTCTTTTACCAAGCTAATTTTGAACCATTCCCAACCCTCTAGGCTAGAAATTTCTTCACAAGAGGGAAAACTAATGAAATAGATTTCCAATGATTAGAACCTCCCTAAAATCATTTTAGCTCCTAGTGGATCCAGTCAATAATTGAACCAAGAGCAATATAATTTTGCACAAGAATTTTTTCCAAAGTATTTTAGAGGAAATGAATAGATTTAGCCATTAATGAACACCCAAAGGTAAAATATCCTTCAATCCCCAATCTCACCTAGCCTTAGGTTTTATTACATTTTCCTGGCCATCCCAATGATACCTCTTAGAGTTTAAGCACCCTTTCTAGAGGAAATTGTTTACAACAGTTTCTAATATCTTTTCTACCACACCCTTTGGGATTGAGGAAAGAATGTTAAAAAATAAGGATAGTTTCTAGAATGGATTTGACCAAAACCAACTTGCCTCTATGAGAGAGCCATTTGTGACACAAAAGACTAATCCATTGTTATAAATTTTTAGCAATCCATTTCAAGTCATTTCATCTATGAAGCAAACCCATGGCACATGCTCGTTTTTCCAAGGTTATTTCACCTCATCCCTATGCAAAATACCATGCAATGTTTTCAATGCTTCGAACACTTCCTATGAGAATCATTGGACCAGAACTATGTCCCTTGAAGTTGTAGGTTCCTTCTCACTTAATATGGGCCATATCTCATTTTTTTCAACAAACCATGCTAATCTGTCTTCCCATCAGTAGTTTTCTACCACGAGGTTTTGATTTCAAATGAAACACACATCATGTCCACAACTTAGTGATTTGTCCACAACTTAGTGAGTTGTCCTATGCAGCCTCCCACATACATCATGTCGACACATGCATATCATTTCAAACTGATGTCAAACTATGTGTCACTTGCTTCATTACAATACCACCTGGTTTGTCATATAATTCATTCTACCATCCACCAACATCATGTGCTCTGCACAACAACCAGACTGTAGGCATAAATTGTCTAATTAACCTCCATATGAGCCCCTTGGAACTTCATACACCTAATATTCTCCTCTTTCTCATTACATATATCGATTTCTTCATCATGTATCAAGTGCACTCATCCACCTAGTTGGTTACTCGATTATGATCATTCCTTTTCCTACCACACAATTTGTGTTGATGAGCCTTATATAGGTATCTCACATAATGTATGGGCCTAAAAATTATATTGATACACCACATGATATGTGCATCCACACCCTTTTTCATTTTTTTATATGATGTGTGCACCCAAGCCCTAGTATCGACTTGTCACATTATATGTGTGCCCAATATGTCTGACTATCCCCATGAAATCCCCTTAGCATGTCAGATGCCCAAGGTTTACCAACATCCATGTTATAGGTTTCATCTGAACCGTTGTTATGTCGAGCACATTGTGCAAGACTACAGACATTCATGCCATGAATCAAGCTCTTATGTTTCCCTTGACAAGGGCTTCAATAACTCCATTTCCAAGAATATATTTTGATTTATTTTAGAAATAAAATAAATGAAAGGAGTATTACCATTTTTATCATGATTATAAATAATAAAAACGAAAAAACATTCTACCCATTCTCTTTAAAGAATGTGAATTATTTGACAATATATTCAACCTTGTGATGTGAACAACTATACCCTTGGGCTTCCTATCTCAACCAACTTTGAGTGGGCCATGACAAAGTCAGAGGTTTGAAATTGACCCCACATTGTTGACCACTAACAAATCTACAAAATGAGGTTTTTTTCATTGGTTGGGATTTTAGAACATGGATATTCCTTTCCTCTTCATTGTTAAGCAATTGAAATATCTCAAAACTTCCACAACTTTGTTAGTTCAATGAAGCTGTACTAATATTATTGGTTATTCTGTTATTTCTGCAAAGGTGGAATGACCTTCAATGTTGATGCCTCATTAATTGATGACAATTTATCCAAATTCAGATAGTCATTGTTACTAAAAAAATATTTCCAAAACTTCCTTGAAAATCTTCTAATTGTTTCTCAACAAGTCCATTTCTGAAATTTAGGAAGCCCATGATGAAGATGTCAATTTCTCTCATGATGAAGATGATGACAAAGACCAGAGACAATGCCAATTGTCCATTCAATTTCGATCCAAACTGATTGAGTTGATGAGCAACCCAATCTGGCCATTGGTATGAAGCCTGCAATGTAAGGTAATGGAAAATACTACTTATAACTAGATAAACAACCATTAGAAAAATTGTTTATTTATTGATATTGCACTACGACTTTATATGCAATCAACTAGGGCCCTTCATATTTATTATTCCAACTAAATTCATTCAGGTCCTACATTTTCCCACTCAGTGGACTTTCATTGTCAATCATCTAGTTCAAGTAGTATTGGCTTTTTGTTGCTTCATGAAGGCATGTTGCAGCCCATAACAATTCATCCTGCACAAGGCAGAACACAATATCCAAACCCAAGTCAAAGATCTATCTATTCATTCACGTAATTTGTAAACCACAAACACTAAAAATAAATAAAAAGTTACGGCTATTGCAAAAATTGCAATTAGGACAATATATTTTAGAACACAAGTTATTACAACAAAAAATAAATTAGCCCTTGAACTTGAATCCCAATGAAAACTAGGGCTTGAAAGAAAAATTACACTATATTTTAATTAACATACAAATTTTGAAACTAAAAGGGCATATAAAAGCCCTAAAATGCAAACTGTCCAACCCTACGAAGGCTGTAAAATAAATCAACAATACAAGATATGATGACTGAGTCTATTTTCGACCATACAAATGCTTAAGTATGATATAAGTATTAAGAAATTCAGAGAATATTATGGGTAAATTATTGGATATGATGTAAGTTATTTTCAACTAAAATAAAGTTAACACAAATTAGGTGCATGAAGAGATAGATCTCTAAATTGGGTTTGGATATTGTGGTCTGCCTTGTGCAGGATGAATTGTTATGGGCTGTAGCATGCCTTCGTGAAGCAACAAAATACCAATACTATTTGAAGTAGATGATTCATAATGAAAGTCCACTTAATGGGAAAACCTAGGACATGAATGAATTTAGTTGGAATAATAAATATGAAGGGGTCTAGGTGATTTCATATAAATTCATAGTGCAATATCAATAAATAAACAAATTTTCTAATGGTTGTTTATCTAGTTATAAGTAGTATTTCCATTACCTTACATTGTAGGCTTCAAACCAATGGCCAGATTGGGTTGCTCATCAACTCAATCAGTTTGGATCGAAATTGAATGGACAATTGGCATTGTCTCTGGTCTTTGTCATCATCTTCATCATGAGAGAAACAGACATCTTCATCATGGGCTTCCTAAATTTCAGAAATGGACTTGTCGAGAAATAATTAGAAGATTTTCAAGGAAGTTTTGGAAATATTTGTTTAGTAACAATGACTACCTAAATTTGGATAAATTGTCATCAATTAATGAGGCATCAACATTGAAGTTCATTCCACCTTTGCAGAAATAGTAGAATGACCAGTAATATTGGTACATCTTCATGGCACTAACAAAGTCATGGAAGTTTTGAGATATTTCAATTACTTAACAGTGAAGAGGAAAGGAATATCTATGTTCTGAAATTCCAACCAATGAAAAAAACCTCATTATGTAGATTTGTTAGTGGTCAACAATGTGGGGTCAATTTCAAACCTCTGACTTTGTCATGGCCCACTCAAAGTTGGTTGAGATAGGAGGCCCAAAGGTATAGTTGTTCACATCACAAGGTTGAATATATTGTCAAATAATTCACATTCTTTAATGAGAATGGGTAGAATGTTTTTTCATTTTTATTATTTATAATCATGATAAAATTGACAATACTCCTTTCATTTATTTTATTTCTAAAAAAAAATCAAAATATATTATTGGAAATGGAATCTTTGAAGCCCTTGTCAAGGGAAACATAAGAGCTTGATTCATGGAATGAATGTCTGTAGTCTTGCACAATGTGCTTGACATAACAAAGGTTGAGATGGAACCTATAACATGGATGTTGGTAAAACTTGGGAATCTGACATGCTAAGGGGCTTTCATGGGGATGCTCAGACATATTGTGTACACATACAATGTGACAAGTCGATACTAGGGCTTGGGTGCACACACCATATAACATAATGAAAAGATCGCCTCACAAACCATTTTATTTCTTACCTTGAATGGTAGGTTTAAGTTATAGTAATAAGTAGTTAGTATAGAAGGTCCTAGACTTGATTTTGTCTTGCCTAAGGATTCCTTGAGGCTCTAAGGGAATCCTCCCTTGTGTTGGATTTATATTTCACTAAAACGAGGAACTGTTTACTTATGTGGCAGTGGTAATATTCCCATATTACATTTTCTTAGCCCCTTGTGAAATGATTTGCACTAAGGTAGAATATTTTGTCATAAAAATCCCATAGCATATATTTCTTCATGGTTGAATGGAACCAGCTCACAAAAAGATAGAAACGATAGATCAATGCCTTATAATTCATCCTCTTCGAGGGGGCAACCTCGTTTACATTACACAAATGAATGATTATTTGATGATTCAAATGACAAAACCTCCTTCCTATATATAGGAGTCTAAGGAGTCACAATATAACCCAGCCAACCTAACAATAATAATATAAAGGCACAAAAATAATAATAGAGGGATTCTGTGGGGCACAATAATAACAATATGGGGACAACAGGGGCACAACAATATTAATAAGGGATACAACTACAATAGTACTGGGGTAATCACTAGTATTATAGGGACCTAACATGCCCCTATCCTTCAAAAAAGTGTTTTCCTGAACGCTTGAGTAGTTCTGGATGCTTCTGTATAAAATTCTCATCCTCCCATGTGGAATCTTCAGCGGATAAGTTCCTCCACTTGATGAGATACTCCGAAATTGATCGATTTCGTAGCTGTCTAGTTCTTGTTTCTGTGACTACTTACGGTTCCAATATAATTTTTCCTTCCTCGTTAGGTTCTGGTAATATTGTTTGAACTGGGAGCTTGTCACCTATAACCTTCTTTAAACATGAAACATGGAAAACTGGGTGCACTTTAGAAGCTATAGGAAGCTCCAATTTCTATGCCATAGTACTAATCTTTTGCAATACCTTTTACGGACCATAATACTTTGGTGATAATTTATTATCCTTCTTAGCTTACTTGAGGGACATTTGTTTATATGGTTGTAGCCATAGGAATACCCAATCACCTACATCAAAACTTCTTTCGCTGCAATGTTGATCTGCCTGTTGTTTCATTCTATTCTACACCAACACAAGGTTATCCTTTAAGAGTTGGAGGACTTGTTGTTGATGCTTGATGTGATGTTCCACTGCTTGAACCTTAGAATTTTCTCTTAAATATTATGTGATGGATGGTGGCTGATATCCATAAAGTGCCATAAATGGGGTCATTTTTGTTGTTGTATGGAAGGAAGTGTTATACCACCATTTAGCCAGAGGCAACCATTTGACCCATTGTGTCTATTTATCAGATACAACGCAACGAAGATATCCTTCGAAACATTTGTTTACTATCTCAGTTTTCCCATCAAATTGAGGATGATAAGATGAGCTATGAGCTAACTGAGTACCGAGACAAGAAAATAATTTTGTCCAAAAATTTCCAATGAAAATGGGATCTCTGTCACTTACAATAATCTTTTGGTTTCCATGTAGCTTTTGAATTGTTTCCATAAATGCTGTAGAAACTGTACTGGCTTTAAATGGATGTGATAATGCACAAAGGTGTGCATACTTGGTAAGTTTGTCAAATACCACCATGATGACACTCTTTCCCTCAGACTTGGGTAAACTTGTGATAAAATCCATTGAAATCTCCTCCCAACATTGGCTTGGAATGGATAAAGGTTGTAATAGACCCGGGGTCTTAATTGTTTCAACTTTATTTTGTTGGAAAACCAAACATTCCACCACAAAATTTTGAATATCTGATTTAAGGCCATCCCAAAAAAATTCCTTCTTAACCCTATGGTAAGTTTTTAAAAATCTCTAGTGCCCTCCTAAGGGAGAAGTGTGCAATTCCATAATAATCCTTTGTTTGAGTTGGGAATTCTTACAGAGGTATAAGCGATCTTTGTACCATAACAAATCATTTTTCCAACTAAATGTATCATATGTACTGGAATCTTGTTGTAAATTTCAAATAAATGCCCACACTTCTTCATCATTCTTCCATTCCTCCCTTGCTTCATTTATCCAATCTGGTTGGATAATAGAAATGGCGCACAACAATACTTCCACATCCTCATCCTTTCTTGAGATTGCACCTACCACCACATTTTTCTTCCCTTTTTTGTAGATGATTTCAAATTCATAACCCAACATCTTTGTGACCCACTTTTGTTGCTCTTCAGAGGATAATCTTTGTTCTAAAAAGTATTTAAGGCTATCAAGATCCATTTTTACCTTGAAGTGTCTTCCCATTAGGTAGGGTCGCCATTTCTTAAGTGCATGTAGTATTGCAACATTTCCTTCTCATAAATAACTTTGTGTAAAAATTTTCCCTTGATTGGACGACTTTCAAAAGCAATGGGTCTTTCATCTTGCATTAAAACAACACCAATTCCATTTCCTGAAGCATCACATTCCACAATAAAGGTTTTTGTGAAGTCCGGTGTAGCTAAGACCGGTGCTTGGCACATTTCCTCTTTAAGATGTTCGAAGGCCTTTGTTGCTTCTGGAGTCCATGAAAATGCATCTTTCTTCAATAATGTTGTTAGGGGTGCTGCTATTCTCCCATAATTCTTAACAAACTTGTGATAATACCCTGTCAACCCAGAAATCCTCGCAGATGCTTTATGGATGTGGGGATTTCCATTCCTTAATGGCTTTAATTTTGCTAGTGTCTACCTTAACTCCTTCATGAGATACAATATGACCCAGATATTCCACCTCTTGTACTCCAAAGAAACATTTGGATCTTTTTGCATATAATTGTTTCTCCTTCAATAGTTGTAGCACCCTATCAACATGTTCAACATGATCCTTCCAAGACTTGATGTAAATTAGTATATCATCAAAAAATACAAACACAAATTTTCTAAGGAAGGGTTTGAAAATGGAATTCATCAAACCTTGAAATGTAGAAGGTGCATTGGTAAGGCCAAAAGGCCTGACCAAAAATTCATAATGACCCTCATGAGTTCTAAATGTTGTTTTCGGAATGTCTTCAGTCTTCATTCTGATTTGATGATATCCTGAATGAAGATCCAACTTGGTGAAGTAAATTGATCCATGTAATTCATCCAGTAACTCATCAATGACAGGAATGGAAAACTTATCTTTAATAGTGAGCTTGTTGAGCTCCCTATAATCCAGACACATGCGCCATGGTCCATCCTTCTTGTGCACCAATACTACTGGAGCAAAGAAAGAACTTTGACTTAGTTGAATTATACTAGCCACTAGCATTTCTACAACCATACATTCAATTTCACTCTTTTGGGCATAGGCATATATGTATGGCCTGATGTTTGGAGGAACACTTCCTGGAATCAGATGAATATCATGATCATGATCACAAATAGGTGGGATACCTTTGGGAGTCTCAAATACCTTGGAATGATTGTCCATGAATTTTTGGAGATTTGGAGAAATAGATGATTTCGATGTGGAAACATCTAGCAAACATAATTGTGCAATTACACCTCTTTGTTCCCTTTTTAGAAGCTTTTTCATACCGTTAGAGCTGATTATCTTTCCTGGTTTCCCTGCAATACCCCTTAATTCAACTTCCTTTCCTTCCACATAAAATTTCATGAAAATTTCTTGAAAATTAAAAGCTATTGTACCCAAGGATTGTAGCCATTGGACTCCTAGTACAACATCAGCACCTCCCATTGGAATGGAAAGCATTGGGCTAGTCAATACATATTCTCCCATGGATAGCTTGATATTATGGCACTTTCCAGAGCAATTTATTGTTACTCCATTTGCAACCATCACTTGACACTCTGGTGCTGGATATAGGAAGCAATTCAATTCTTTTGCTACCTTACAATGAATAAAATTGTGGGTACTTCCTGAATCAATCAACACTATTACCTTTTTCTTCTTGATTTGTCCTTCTATATTGATGGTTTGAGGAGTGGTAATTCCAGCCAATGCATTACAAGATATGGTAGGATTCATTTCTTCTTTATCTAGGCTTTGTTCCTAGAGTATATCCTCTTCTTTTGACTTTTCTTGCTCCTTTTCTTCTTCCTCTTCACAATCTATGTAGAATAATTTCTTCTCAGCACACTTATGACCTTTAGTGTATTTTCTATCACAACTGTAACAAAGCCCTTTTGCTCTTTTTTCTTCCATTTTTTGTGTGTCAACCTTATAGGTTATGGAAGATTAGGGGCAACAACACTTGCATCTTTATAGTTGTGAGTGGTATGCTTCCTGGTTGCCATAATTTTGCTTTCTATTTTTCTTGCTAACCTGAATGCGTTCTCTAATGAATCAGGTTCCCAAAGGTGAATATCATGTTGGATATTATCCTTTAAAGTCCCTATGAACACATCAATCCTATGCTCCTTTGGAATATTTTTTACCCTTATGTTCAATTTTTGGAACTCCTCAATGTGCTTCATTATTGAACCCTTTTGTTTGAGACTTATCAATTGGCTAAAAAAGGTGTTGTTTCTTGTATCCTCATAATGTGCTGTCAATTCTTCCGTAAAAATTTCCCAAGTGATAATTATTTTATGAGAGCAAAGCCCTTGATACCATACAAACTGATTTGGTTCCAAATATAAAGTTGCAATACATACCTTTTGTGTGTTTTGCACATTATTGAGATCAAAAAATTGCTCCATCTGTAATATCCATGTTGCGGGATCCTTGCCATCAAACTTCCTCATATCGATTTTTGGAATATGGTGGGTCTTCAATCCAACATTATAATCTATGAAATCATGATTATCATTTCCTTTGTTCGCATCATGAGTTTCCTTTGCTACCCTTTCACCATTAGTAATTATTTCTTGTAGAAAATTTGTCAAATATGTCTTCAAATCTATCTTCAAATCGTCAATATTAGCTTCCATGCCATTCATCTTAGCTTCCATGCCATTTATCTTAGGTTCCATGTCATTTATCTTAGCTTCTGTTAGCTTTTGTGAGAGAGAAATTTGTTGCACTTGGTATTGTAATTTTGATATATCATGTAGCATTTATTCCTCTTCTTCATGAGTCATGCTAGAGCTTTCAAGTTGCTTACTAGGTGTTTGCATTTTCTTTCCTTGGGGCATCAGTTACTAATAATAATACTCTACTATGCCCTTTGAATTCCTTCAAAATAATTTTTCAAACCAAGCTTAAGCAAAAATTTAAAAAAATCTACACACCTTTTTTCACTTTGTAGGAGCTTGATATTGCCTTTGATATATCTTTGTAATTTCGGATCATCTAGTTTTGAAATTGCAACCTGTAGTAGCCCTCTGTGTCCTCTTTCCAATGCCACCATTTTGATCCCAATTTGATTCTCCAAGGAAGAGTTATGCCAAATCTCCAACAGTGACCTGATTATAGACTAGTTCAATAGAGCGAACTTGTACGACATGCCACGTGTCCCTGTTTCGACCTTTGGCTCTGAAAAATATATACAAGAAACTATAGTCCTTCCTATTTCTTTTCCTTTTTATGAAATTTCAATCCAATGCTCAGAGAGAAAGTTATGATGATTTCCCCAGGTCACCTGTTTGGAATGTAATTTAGGAGTCTGCAAAAAGACCAACTTCCTCAGATCATATCTCCGCAAATATAGCGCGAAAAGCTTTGAAATTCAGACCCGAGGTTTAGTTCAATTTCTTCTCAAATGGTTTTTTTTTTCCACTTCTGAAACATCGCAGAAAAAAAGTTATAGTGAAAATTCCACTATGACCTATTTGGAGCAGCGAAACCCTAGAATCCAAAGCTCTGATACCAAATGTTATGAAACTAGCTCACAAAAAGATAGAAAAGATAGATCAATGCCTTAGAATTCAGCCTCTCCGAGGGGGAAAACTCCTTTACATTACACAAATGAATGATTCTTTGATGATTCAAATGAAAAAACCTCCTTCCTATATATAGGAGTCTAAGGAGTCACAATATAACCCAGCCGACCTAACAATAATAATATAAAGGCAGAAAAATAATAATAGAGGGATTCTATGGGGCACAATAATAACAATATGGGGACAACAGGGGCACAACAATATTAATAAGGGATACAACTACAATAGTAATGGGCTAATCACTAGTATTATAGGGACCTAACAAACACTAAGTCCTTACACAATCTGTCTTTACCTGAGCATTTTGATTTTTTTGTAAGTTTACTATTTCTAACATCTCTGTGTACTGAGCACTGAGTCTCCTCTTGTAAGATCAATTGGCTTGTCATTTTGAAGCTGGAGGAGTGGATCTTGATGAGTTGCCTTATTGGTTATGATTTATCTTCCATCCATTAAAATACAGAGTGGCCATTGCCCCATGAATATACTTTCTTGATGTCTGACACCAATCCCTAGAGAAGGAAGGATAAGGATTTGACATACTTCCTTCCATATACTATCTAGCAGGAAGAATTGCAGAATATTTAGAAATGACAATACAAAAACCCATTTAATAGGTCAATTCCATCTACATTTTCGATTATGGAGCTAACTACCATGTTAAAAACAATATTATCCAATATTTCATGGTCACACCCTTTTGTATACATGAATATTGATGCTCATCCTTGCCACGAGCTTGCAAGCCTCTTCTCATTTTGACATATGAACCGCGATATTGATTTTTTGTCTTGCACATTAAACTTTGAATAAATCATAATTAGAGCTCATGGTATAGGGACAATAAGGAGACTTGATGTTCCTTCCATTTGTAATTAGTTTTCTAGCTCATAGGAAATATGTTGCATTTGTTGAGTAATCTACCTTCTCGTTTAGTCCTCTTAGAACATGGCAGAAATCAATGAAATCAAACCTTTTTTTCCTATTGTTTGATTCTTGAGATTATTCTTAAATGATTAAGAACCACTGGACTGGATAAATTTGGCATGTATCTCATAATAAGAGAAGAATCTCCTATGATGATCAGTTGATCAATTATTTGATGCCTCCCTAGACCCCACCCACAACTGTTTCTATTTCCTCCCAGGATCAAGCACATTTCCCCCCACACCAGCCAGTGGATTTCCCTTTGAGTCTGTTGAGAAAGAGTACTTTTTCTGAGATTTGTCATTTTTGGGATTCATCCTCATCCATTCAAATTTTCCACATCTCCACTGATCTAGGTTTCTCGAGGATACATTTTGGATGTGCCATCCCTCTTGGCAATAGATCTTTGATCCAACTCTTTTCCTTCTGCTCTAGTATCTGGATATTCTTCCTCTTCATTCCATTAGCCTGTATTGTTTCCATCAACATCCCTAAAATTTGGCTGCTACTTTTTTGACATATTGTTTTCTTGATGGATGAGAATTACGTTTCTATCCAACCACATTTGCATACATATGAATTTAGGCATGGTCAGTGAGGTGTTCTTTATAATCTGGTTTCTTAACAAATTTTTGTTCATATTTTTTGTGCCATGAAGTGAACATCTCTGCTCATGTTGAAGGCAGAGCCAACCAGGAAAATATTGAATGTGGCCATGCCAATGAAAGGTATTATTATTGTTGTTAGTGTGTTTTTTAATTGGTGACACTCAGGCCTCAACCATAACCCCATGCTTCCCACCTACTCTATTGTGTGGGAGTCCACAATGGCCATTTGTGTAAGTTGGGACATTCCTTAAGTTTTTCCTCTTATTACAAGTGAACAGGTAGTTAAGGCTTCTTGAATTGCCTCTGATGTCATGGAAAGGGTGGTGTACATTAGACTTACAACAATATTTTCTCATTTATCTTGAGACAACCATTTTTGAAATATGTAATAATATATTTTTTCATAAGATGGTGGCTTGACTTCTTAAAGCTTTAGAATCATGGGATTTAGCAATTTTAATATAGCCATTGGTCATACGACACTTTTTCTTGTTACTAATATGCTTGTTAATTCTCAACGTGTTGGTTATTTTGTAAATATGAAACTACTACCATACTATGATTTCCTCACCTAGAATCCAATGCATGCAAATGGATTTATGGGTGTTATTGTTACTTCCCATAAAGATTGTTGCCCACATATGGATAAATTCTAGAGCCCGCTATGTGGCAAAAATGATAGTCTCCTTGTAATTATGTTGGAAGATGATAAAGTGAGTATTTTATTCTTAAAAACATTGTATTATGATGTAGTTGCTTTGCAATCTACTTGTTTTGAAATCCATTTGCTAATCTTTTACACAATTTTTTATGTATGATTTTTGAAATTTCTACCATCATATCAATTTCATGAATAAAGGATTTCTTATTGTTTTCAAAATATATTATTTTTCAAAAACTAACTCCAAATTTAACTATGAAGGATTTGCTAGACAAAATAGCTTATGGCAGTTCACTTTTTACATTATATGGTTTGCCAATACAAGAGGAGCTGAGGCATTTGAGGCATAGAATTTGGAAATGTTTCTAGTAGGGATTCCTATGGATTTTAATGTTGTGATTATTTCACCTCATGGTTATTTTGGGCAAGAAAATGTTTTAGGAATGCTATACAAAGCACTGGTGGATAGGTAAAATCCGCAAAATGTATCCCTACATTTGAATCTTGGGGAAAAACACATTATTGTTATCATTTAAATGATGCATATCTTTTGGAGCCCAAAAGTCCATTTTCTATGGATAAGATTTATCTATAACCTCAAAATAAACGCTATTATAAGTTGAAGTACCATTATGTCCTCTTGAGTCTTGAAAAAGTATGATGAAATGAAACTAGGTGAGGACCAAATCCAGGTTTACCATGTCAGAACTTAGGTTCAATAAGATGATGGTTTGAAGATATCCACTATACAAACTAGGACCACCCATACTTATCGTTTCCATCTCTCTTTCATCATCAAGACTAACATATTGGTGACCTGTAACTCGTGGAGGCCCATGGTAGTCATTGCAATGCAATTTATTAGAATACATGCCATGTCCATAAGTTTTTATATTTAATATCTACATCCAATATGGCCATTTCTTATTATGAGATTTACCACATCCGAAAATGGCATCATTCACATCATTTTGAATAAGTCTACAAAGGTCAACATAAATTTTTTCACATTTACAAGTTCCCTCACTTTTGTTGGTTTCTGAAGCTCAAGAAATTTCATAACAAAAATAGGGAAAGTCAAGCAGAAAAATGGTCCACTCTCTTTTCATCTATTGATATTAGAATGAAGTTTTATTGGAGGCACTGTTTGTTTGTTTTTTTTGGTTTGAAAAGGGTTTGATCTTGGTTTTATGTGAATTTCAATTTATCATATGTAGAATGTTGAGAAATGGGAAAGAATACTGTGTGACATTTATCTTGCAGAAGGTGATGTTGAATGAAAGGATACAAAGTTTAACCAAAATACGGTTCACTTTGGTAAAGGCAGAGGAACATCTTAAAAATATGCCTAAGAATACACCATATATAGAGTTTGAACATAAGCAATATATGGATTGTTATTTTGCAAATATGTTTTTTTTCTACCCAAGATATCATAGCAAGAAAAATATTGATATTGTAGAAATTGGTTGAGGACTTCATTGAGGTCGATTTTTTTGGTGTCATGCTTGACTGATACCTTCTCATATGTTAGGAAGACTTTAAATATGAATTAATATGTTCCTGAAATAAATCATATTAAACTTTTATAGATATAAAAGATAAAAACAAATGTTAATTCTTTCATTTGATTGTTAATTGACTTTGCTATGGGCAGGTTATAGGAAATGTGGTTGGAAAAAGGATGGGGAGACAATGCAGATCATGTCTTGGATATGATTCATTTGTTGTTAGAGATCCTTTAGGCACTTGAGCCATTGGCTTTGGAAATGTTTCTAGTAGGGATTCTGATGGTTTTTAACGTTTTGATTCTTTCACCTCATGGTTACTTTGGGCAAGAAAATGTTTTAGGAATGTTCAGTGGATAGGTAAATAGAATTTCTATAATTGCAATCTCCATTCCATGATATCCTCTCTTTATTGTTTGATTGTATTTTGAACGCTTCTTTTGATTTTGTTTTGTCTTTTAACTATGAAATAGAAAATACTTTGTATCATGTCCATTTAAACAATAATCAAAGCTTGAAGATGAAATTAGTATTACACGATATTGATTGGAATCCTTATAGCTATTTTGTGTTTAAAAAAAATCATGACTATCAAAAAAGTTTACTTTCATGTTGTTATTTGAGCACATGTTGTTTATATACTTGACCAAGTTCATGCATTAGAAAATGAAATGTTTTTGTGAATAAAATGACAAGAATTAAACATCACACCTCAAATTTTTTGTTTTCACAAGTTATCTACAGCTTGAGCTTTTTAGCATGTAACTTAGTTGGAATAATTGTGCCTAAGCTTTCCTTGAAGGTTGAAGACTAAGTTACTAAGTTGTTATTTTATACGGTGAAATTTATTTGCTTTGTTTATACAGGTCATCTAGCCACACTATAGTGGCTACTATCACCCAACTGAAGAAAACTTGTTCGAGATTCTTCCTTGTATGGGGAAAAATGGCTTTGACATTGCTGATGTTGAGGTATATGTCATATAAACTCTTTATAGTCTACTTTAGTTTATATTCTAGTTTTCATTATATTTAATGTCTTACACTCTGCATTGTATATTCTTTTGTTTTCAGAAAAGGAACTCAATATTGATGGTAAGAAGTAGGAATTCAAGAGAGAGGCCGAGAGCAATAACACTAGAGCGACAAATGCAAAAGGAGAGAGACAAGATATCTGGTCTAGTGATACCCTTAGAGTCAATATCCCACATAAGAAAGACACATAGATACTGATGGTCAAGTCTTTAGATTTGGTGAATTCACTTGTGATGCCTTAGCAACACAATGATAATGTTTTGAAGTTATGAATCATCATTTCATGTGTAAATTGCAGTGCAACCAATATTAAGTTGGAAACTAATATTGTAATACTTTAACATTTCATATAATATAATTTATGGGGTTGAAACTATTTATAGTTGCACTTGATATTGTTTAGTATTGTAATTAACATATGCAACTTTTCGTTTTCATATTAGATGAACATGCCCATTGTATGACATTTTTTAAATTTAGTCCCAAAATCACACTAATCAATTTATCTTGATTAATAATGAATGCATAAAATAAATATTAAAATACTAAATTAGTAGGTTATATTGATTAATGATGAACACAAATAAAATGAATAGATGACTAAATTAGTCATTTATATAACAAATATGAAACTACCAAAAAAAGATAAATGACTACTGCAAATGATAAATTTGTGATTACAAATGACAGCTAAATTTTGCATATATATGACTATTAGTAGCTAATTTACCGTACCTTATAACATGACCAAAATTTCGTTATATTTCTCTTGTCATTAATTGGTTTCAAACGATGACTAAAATTTGCATATATATGACTATTAGTAGCTAATTTACATTATCTTATAACATGACTAACATTTTGGACATATTTCTTTAGTCATTAATTGGTTTTCTTGGGTGATCATATAGTAATATATTTTGTTGTATATTTGGTCATTAATTGTGGTAATTAATGACTAAATCAATGACTAAATTAATGACTAAATTTATGACTAAATATACTATTAGAGGATAAAATTGAGACAACCAAATAATGACTAAGCTAAAAATGACTAAAATTTGGTCGTGTTATAAGATACTGTAAATTAGCTACTACTGGTCACCAACTGAAAAAATGTCGTTTATATGCAAATTTTAGTCATTTTTTTAGTTATTAATTATCCATTTTGTACTAGTGTTCTTTGTTTCTTGCATCTAAATCTTTTTGTTTCACTTTGAATCCATCCTCTTCTTTTCAATGAATTGAAACTAGAGTTCTACTCCCCTTAAGTAGATGATCATCTTCTCTTTTCTTTCACACCTTGGTATGTTGTCCTAATAGGGGCATCACCTTCTTTTGATAGCCTACTTTAGGTAATTTTTTCTTTTTCTTTGAATTTTCATAAGAAAACAAGTAACTTACCCTTACATTCTCTTTCCATTTAAATTAAGAATCTATGGTTTATATGCCACTATTCATTCATTTTCTTACCAAATAGAGCTAAATTGCATATCTCCTTTAGTGTTTCTTTCTTTCTCCATTTTAATGTGCTTGTTTTTTTTTTGTTATACAATGGAGGATTAATAGGGCCACAACAACTTTTGCTTACTTGAGGTTGATTATTATTGCAGTTGATACTTTTAGAGAGATCCACCACAGGGATATCAAAATATGATATGCTATTTTTCCTCTAAAAGTCAAATCTCTATCAATTTCTTGTTGCCTTAAATGTGCTCTATTTATTTCTATAAGAAATATATCCTTGTTGGTCCTTTATATGATATGTGTCTCTGTTTGCATTATTTTGAGAAGTTGTTTTGTTCTTTCCATGTCTACACTCAATTGTGTTATGTCCAGTATTTCTACACTTGTAACATTCAACACAACTTAAAGGAACTGTACTTCATAACAATATTCTCACCATAATCTTTGTTGTTTCTTCTCATAACACATTTTTATTTCTTGCATAATATCTATAACTCATTGCTTTGTCCAAAATTATTGCAAGAAAATTACATCCACTAAAGAAGATTTGGTACCTAAGGATAGTTTGTCATTAATGATTTTATCCTCGAAGGGGAAGGGACCTTAGTTGGTTCTTAATTCAATCATTGTGGTTGCTTGAAGTATTTCCTTGAGAAATTCCTTTCTATGGCTTAAAAAATTTGTTTATTTTACTCTTCTACTTATGATTTCCATCTCTGTTTCTTTTTTCTTTTTTTTTATTCTTTTCTAGACACTTAGAAGAATAATGACCTATTTGACCACAATTGAAACACTTGAAGGGAAACTTACCTTTAGCTTAATCTCCAGTAAATTTCTTGTCTTCTTGTTATTGTGTTAATTTCTATGTGCATGTAACATTGTATGGTCCTTTAACCACATTAGAAAAATTAATGGTTTTTTTTCCTTTTAACCATTGATGAGACAGGTTGTTGACTTGTCTATGTTTTTGAGTTATAGTCTATAAATGTATTGTGTTCTATAGCCCTTTTATGGCCTTAATGAAGTTGATGGGTTCCTTTCCCTTGATTCACCTTGAAATCCAAAACTAGTTTCAACATGAGGAGGCCTTTGGCTACTAAAAATCTCATCCAAAATTTTAGAACTCTTTCCACATTTCTGATATTTAGTAGCTAATCATTAACCTATCTTAATGAAACTATCTGAACTTCTAGTTTCTGATTTGTGGATCTAAGTTTCTTCATGTCCTAAAAAAAAGCAAGTTTTATTCTAAAGTATATATCTTCAATATTTTCTTCGAGATATTTTAATTCATTATAAGAACTACTAGATTCACATCTACAATATATTTCACTTTCAACTTCTTCAATATATTCTTCCATTTCCAAGTCTAAGAATTCTTCTATAGAGACATGAAACATTTTTTCTTCCTCACTACTAGAGGTGCACCCATTATGATCTTGAGTAGTATCTAAATCTGTCATTTCTGTTAATGTAGGTCCTTCTCCACTACTACTAGATGTGATACTACCTCTTTCAACATAAATTTTGTATGAACATCTAGAATATAGATGAACTTTTATTCTACAATTATAGCAGAACAAAAAATTGCTTGTAGATTGCATCTCTTGTGTATTCCATGAGTGATAGATGCACTACAACTCATACCATATCTCTTTTGTAGTCTAATAACAATTCAAATTCTTAGAATCTGACTTAGACAACCCTTTCAAGGTTTCCTCCTTAGATTTTGGACTGTACTCACAATATTTTATCCCATTCTCTATAGATAAAATACATCGAAGTCAGTACCTTTTAAATCAAATTATATTCTTACCTCCTAGGTTGTATAATTTGATCCATTCAAAAATGGGACCCCAACTGAGGTAATCCAATCCTATTTCATCATGATCCCTGATATTCCTTCCATATATTAGATTGATCCTGAAGGAACCTCACTATGTTACTAATTGTTAGAAACCAGAATAATACTGAGAGGGGGGGTGAATCAGTATGATGACCAAATTAAAAAATTATTGCCAATTTATACTTTCCAATTTTGTAGTAATAATTTATGTAAGTAACATCATAAATCAACACATGAATCATACAAAAAGATTGTAATTTACATATGCAACACATAATGAAACAAGATAAATAACACCAATATCCTTTATAGTTCCTTTTGTAAATGCAAGCTCCAATTTGTTGTTACAATATGTTTTCTAGCACCAACCATAGGGAACCAACCATTCATTGATTTTTCAACACTGACTAAAAGGAACACCAACACTTATTCTTTTTTCTAGAACCACATCCATGATATGATTCTCTAGCACCCACTGGCAAGAAGTACCCTCTCCCTTTTGGTATATATCTAATCAAATTACAAGAAGAACCCTCTTATGGAGGAACCAACCCCCAAGCTATTTTTTAGACATACACTTAGATGGAAACATTGACTTCCTAATTTGCAGGAAACAACCTGTTGAACCTACAAACCATTACTTCATACATTTTCAAATTATGTTTGCACGTTCTTGTTCATAAAAATATTGTTGCTCTCTACTACAGCTCACATGCTATTATACACACCCTCTATCACCACATCTTCCCTCTATTCTCCTTATTATCCTACTCTCATCCTCACTTCCTTCTCTACATAGATAAATTATATATTCATCTCACTCAACCACCTATAACAATTCATAAAACATATTTTATCTCCAATGCATTCTTTGTAATCTTGATAAACACCTCAGACACTATTCATATTTTGATCCACCTTTTTGACGCATAATTCATATGTGTGCATGTGTATTCATATCAATTCTACAACTTATAAATAGTTTGAACTGCTAATTTTGGTTCTTAACTTTTAGTTTACTTCAGATCAAGAAATTATTTATCTTTTGTGTTCTCCTGTTGTTCACTTGTTGTTTAATTTAAGTTCAACATGTGATCAAATCAATTTTACACCATGCATGTTGTGATGGAATGAATTGTTGTGTTATAATGTTGTTTAAATTCAATTCTGGTTTATTACAAGTTTTAGCAGCGCTTCTCCAACTTTAGAGAATAGCCCAATATGGCAGAAACTGTCAACTACACTACTAAATCTATGAATGAAACTATAGTTTTAGTTAACTCCATTGCTAATTTTAATGTACTACCAAATATGGTAGACCCCACGAATTCTTTCGTCGAATTCACCGGTAGATTTTCTAATTACTCAAGAGGCTAAATTGTAGCCCTCTACTCACATAACTATTGGTTGTGATCTCGACTCAATGCTTTAGGGGATAGATGCTTATTTAGGTTTGAAGCCATCTTGTTGTTGCAATATGCAAGAAACTAAAAGCGCCAAAGGCCTAAAGGCCTATTCATATGCCACATATCACTATTTTCACAGGGGCTTATATGTATCGCGGGATAAATGCCCACAATATTCAAGACTATATACATGTGTTTATCCTCTCGCATTCTTACCACATACCAAGAGTCCCAAAGAACTGTATATAGTTACCAAAGGCCCCAAATAACTTTATTACAACAATAGGTCGAAAGTGTTGAATGGTCATGGGCTAACCACTTTTCATTGACAGATAGAATCTTGGAAAAACACATAAAATACTTGCAAAACATGGCTACCTACATGTATCTTGATTCACTGATAGAATGTCGGTTGATGGAAATATCTTCCTATCCCTCGATCTTTCAATATTTTCCTTGTCCTTCCTCTCCACCACTAGGGTAATACATGAATGTTCCCTACAGATCATGGATGCATTTCTGTCTCTTGACCTTTGTCTATCGTGATCTTGTTTCACCTTTGCCACTTTTGAGACCTCTCAAGGAAAGATGATGTCATCCCTACGTCACCTAACTGTCACATGTCACTCACTGAGTATTGACATGTGTCACATGTATTTGGCCCACTTGGCCACCCAAAAACATGAAATATACATGCCACATGTCATTGTCTTAGAGTACCACGTCATTAGTCTTTCCATGTCAAGACATGTGTCATCTCCTCATTGGTCCATTTGTTTGGCTCCTTTCCTCCTAGCATCAGTCCACGCTATCTCTATTGGGTCATGGATTTTATCCATTTGTCCTCATGCCATGTCATCTACCACCTATGCGCCATGTCATTTATGTCAACCAATGGGATTGCTCCATTTTTCGTCCACCTGTACTTATGCCATGAAATCCTACATCATCTCAGTTAGCCAATGAGGTCATACCAAGTGCTCCTGTGCCATGTCACAATCATGAAGAAGAAATATGTCTGGAGTCTTATGTTTTATGCCATAATCCTTCATTAAATTAACAAGGGTCAGGGTGAGATTTTAACGTTAATCATCATTTATTAGAATAAGTCTGTCTCTCGGTCCTTCTATCCACAATACTTCAAAATTTATAACATAATGCACCAATGGTACAAGACTATGACATGATTATTTACATTATAATGTTGTGTGTGCATGCGTTATTCCTCCTGAGATTGAAATTTCTTTTAACAAAGACATTATTTGACAAACACAATGCTTGTATAGAACCTTGAAGTCTTGAACCCTACCAAACTTTAAAATTCAATATATTTTGATTCTGTTAGAGTTTTTCAAGCCTCCATATATCTTTGGATAGGTATTTCTAATATATTTCCATATGTGTACTTTACAAAAACATCTGGACTAATATTTTCTAGTAAAAATTGCTCCAAATATTATGCTCCATTCTAGACCTTAATCATTAATTACAACACTATAGTATATTTGACATCCTTTGACAAAACTTTCTAACAATCTTCTTGAAATCGCCTTTGAAATTAATAATATTTTACATTCGATGACAAAACCTTTGACATCAATAACAACACCATTGACATCAATGACAACACCTTCTAACATAATTTGATTGTTGTCATAGGTAGTAATGCAACTACCTTAAAATTTGATGAAATAGTCTCATCCTTGCTACCAGAGGAGATGAGACATTAAAACATGGAGAACCAAATTGAATATTCCTTTTCTATAAGAGGATTCTCCCAAAATACAAATAGAGATAATTCCTTAGGTGGGAGATATAAATATAGAGGAAGATTGAAATATCTGGGAATGTTCATAAAGGTATGTTGGAGATGTGGAAAGAAATGGCATTACAAGAAGGACTATAAAGCCAAAATTGTAGAGAAAGGGAAAGGATATAAAGATTATCCTTTTCTATAAGAAAAAATCTCCTCAAATGAAGGATGGGATGTGTACTTGGATCCTTCAAGTACATAGGTGGATCATGAGGCATGGCTAATCAATTTAGTTGTATATTTTCATACGACTCCTCACAAGGACTGGTTTTGTGTGTAAAAAATATTCAATGATGTGATGTGCTCTTTGGATATAAATTGAGAGCAAAAGTTATAGGAAAAGGAAAGTTCAAGTTGAAGCTCATGGATGGAATGATCAGGACACTCCCTTGTATTTTGCACATTCAAATATTAGCAATACATTTTATGCTTGTAAGTCAGATGACTGATGCAGGTGTAAAAATAGTATATGAAAAGGATACCTACGAGATGCTTTGAGGGAAAATGGTATTGATGAGGGGATTTTGGATTATAAATGTGTGTAAATTATCAGGAATTATCATTTTTTGGTGTAATGGTTTCATTTTTCTAAGAGTGGAGAAGAAGAATGAATAACTCTTGTATCTTTAGGAGAAAATATGATTTTGTGGCATCAAAGACTGGGACATATCGAAGATCAGGTCCTTCAATTACTGCCTGCTGACGGTATGGTAGAAAGTATGCATATTTTCTCTCCAGATTTTGATTTATGTGAAAACTATTTAAGGGGATTAGTAGAATCAGGTGAGATTCTTCTCTATTGCTAAGAAGGAAGATGGAATACTACAACTAGTGCACATTTATGTGTTCCGGCCTATTTCAGTTCCACCACTGGGTAAATTTATGTACTACATGTTTTCTATACATGAATTCTCAAGGAATACATGGATATGTTTCCTCAGGAAGAAGTCTAAAGGCTTTGCTATATTTAAGGAATTTAAGGCTCTAGTGGAGAATCAAATAGAGAAGAACATAAAGGTGTTGACGAATGATAATGGTTCATAGTTTTGTGGGAATGTTATAGACATTTTTGGGCCCTACAACCCCAAGCATGAAATGTCCATAAACCAAGGGCTCCTAAGTCCCTAAAAGTGTTGTTCTAACCCCTAAAGGAACAAGGTCAACAAATTACAGCTTCTCCCAGAAGTTCTCCATGAAAAACTACTCAGAATTGGTCAAAACAGGATCATTTCAGCTGCTCCACTAGCTAAGTGCATTACATCTCACCTAAATACACTGTGTGGGTGCGTTGCATTTCAAAAATCCCTTTTGTGGGGTGCGATGGGTGAGAAATGACAATTGGCAGTGTCATTCCGCGAGGTGGAGAAGCAATGGCAGCTTCCAAAATCTTCTCCTGTGACACTTGCCTCACTGAATTCGACCAAGGATGAGTAAGAGACCGTCATTCTCCAAGTGGAAGCAAGAACTATCAGAGGGAGGAAACTAATCAAATCACAAGCTGACTCATCCCCCTTACGGATATCTATATATGGATCCCTCATCCCAGAGATCCAGAGGCTGGAATTTTACATATTGTAAGGAATTGTTGTTGGTTTCTTGAGACAAACATCAGATTGTTGGGTGATCTAATCTTTGTTTGAGGTGAAGAGGGGCTTCTTTGTTGGGAGGTTGATGCTGGGTCAGAACAACTGGTTGTAACTCCTCTCGGCTCTTTTCTTGTTTATCAATAAAAGCTATCAAGTTTTCCTCCATGCTTTTGTGTCATTGATGCTTGCTATATTTGTATGGTCAATTTACATCTGATCCTAGATTGTTTATGATTATAGATCCATGTCTTTGTATAGTGTTATGCTTCTGTGATCTTACAGGTACCTTGTGAAGCTGGGCGTGCAAGGGAGCAGGTAGCTGAAGACTATCAAAGAAGAGAGGGATCAAATCAGGAGATTAGCGCAAGACAGAGGTTGGTCTTTCTGTTCCTCTCTATCTATAATTCATAAAGGAAAAACGAAAGTAGCTTTTCTCTGTTTGTTTCTAAGGCAGTTGTCACACCTTAGTGGGATAGAGAAGTTCTATATAGACACTTTTCCCTGTAACAAAATGGCGACTCCGCTGGGGAGATAATTAGTTTGTTTGTTTATCATTCTTTGTTGTTTGTTTCATAAACTTACAAGTAGCATTCGAACTGCATTTGCCATAACAAATGCAAAGTAGATAACTGCTACTTCAATCCATCTACTGGATCTGTTTATGATTTAAACAACTGATTCACAAACCATCTGATTTCCCTTGTGATAGCTCTTAGATCCTCCTTAGATCTACCCCTGATTGTTACATTACTGATTGCTTTTTGCTCAGCCAAAACCCAAGAACTGAACTGCAAACTGTGACCCAGAATCCGAACAGAGTCTCGTTTCTGGCCCAGCGTAGGTACTGTTCAGAGATTCTGAATTTCAGCGCACTTCCCGAGTGGACAAGCTGCGCTGCATTTCAGATTCTCTGTGTTACAGGTGCACTGATTAGACTATCTCTGTGCATTTGTGGCTTCTGCGATTCATTCTTTCCAGTTCTATTCCTGAATTTTGCTGCCTGTGATCAGTATATGTCTGTTTGAAACCCCTTTTCCTTGTTGTTATTCTGCCTCCTTTGTGCAAAAGAACTGCAGGTGTTTTTTTGTATTTGTTGAGTCATTTACAGTTCTCCTTTGCAAAAGTAGCATAATTGTATTGTCGTCCTTTGATTTGAAACTGTCGCAAGTGTCAATTTCAATCGTAGGAAAGAGTTTCATTGCTGTTGATGGTCGATTATCTTGTTAATATTTCTTTTGGTCTGAATTTGTAATTTTCCAGTGTCAAGAACAAGTTTTCATTTCAAAATCGTAAGGTGTTGTGATCGTCTCCATTTTTGATTTCGAAAAGAAACTTGTTGATATTTGTCGCTTGAAAAGAAATTCAGATTTGTACATCAACTTTCTTTTTAGCATTCATATACTAAGAAAGTCGAAAACAAATACATGCATGTGCATTTGCATATAGACAGTCTGATTGGTTTGATTTAGGAAAGTGCATTTAGAGTGTGCTCTTTGCTCTTTGTGAAAATATTCTGTCTTTCTTTTCCCTAGTAGCTAGGATTTTCATTGCACAAAGAAGATAAAAAGTCTTTTTATCATCTTAGATTGCATTTTAGGAATTACATCTACATCTCGTGGTGAACCTGAAAGGCAAACTTCATAAACAAGATCAACTTAAAATAAATTCAATGAATCTAACAACGCTTTGGAACTTAACGCACAACATTTAGAAGTCTAGGCTAGAGACGTATTCCGGTGTCGTAAAGCCTGGTAACTGTTGTCCTCATTGATGGTTGGGTGATTCCTCCATTTTGAGACAATAAGTGCCAATATGGACTTGTGCTCCCACGTGCCGTCGAGTATATTTTGGGAGACCCCAATAGGCTTAATCCTTTATCCATAGGAAGCCGTGTCTGCCTCCCTATCAATCGTAATGCACTGAACACAGCATTCGGGAAGATTGACTGTCATACCGTAAAAAGTATTCTGCAGTTTTGTGATTGGTTTGGTAATCCCTCTACCTAGATTTCCAGAGCAGTCAATTTCGTTCCTTTTCAGACTCCGTAACAGAAAAGGTCCATCTGAGCACTTGTCACTTCAGGATCATTAAAAATCGAAGGAGACTAGAGTCATCTTTTGTTTTTTCTCGACTCTTAAAAACTGAAAAAACAAGTTGTGTCAAAGCATCTAAAATTCATTTAATTCGGAAACATAAATCCCCTTTATTTTAGTTGATCGAGTAATCCGCAATCGTGGAAGAAAGTCAATTGAAACCCCGTTGTTTGCGGAGGCTTACGAGTCAGCCGTCTTTGTCTCCGGAATCAAAGCTAATACGGACAAAGCGAACTCGTTTAACCGGTTCCAAATCTCCTGTTAAAGTTAGAACAAGTGTTCCAACAACATCAGAGACTCCGGTTACTCCAAACATTTCTGGAACCCCTGCCTCTACAAAAGAAGTTCAGCAGCCATAGAAGGACAGTGATACTGATCCTAGTCTGAGAGTAAACACTTGTGTTACCGAACCAGTTCCATTTTCAACTGGTTCGGAGAGTCTTGCTCTTCAAACATCTGTTGCTGCCGATTCCATACCTTCTTCGGCACCAGAAATATTCTACGGACCTGAAGGTCTTCCCCTTTCACCTGGTCTGATTGCCATAGAAGAGATTGTGGAAGATCCTCCAACAAGTACTCCATCGCAATTTGGAGTCGGGATCACTCTATATCCTTCTTCATCAGAAGTTAGTCTACCACCAGCGGAAGCTCCTGTAGAATTTCTACGTAGTATTTTGGATAGACTAGAAATGTCTGAACAACCATCAACATCTAGGACTGTGTCATCTGACACAGCAACGACAGAACTCCCTGCTATCACTCCAACAATGTTCGTCGATATACCATCTGTCCCGACTAGCTCTCAATCGCTAGAAGGAGCCTACTCAGGGGTCATTTCGACAGTATGGTCTGTTCCTGTTTGTTCATCCGGAATAATATCCGGAAACTCTTATGTTGAGTCTCAACAAATTGATCCATTTGGAGGTCAATTTGGGCAGTCTGGCCCCCAAGGGCAAACCATTCCCTTGAGTTCTGGATTACCACCGTATGGGGGGCAGTATACCCTTTCAGTATCCCCTCCGGGAGGATATCCATACGGGAGCTCACAACAACATTCGGGTTATACTCGAATTACCTCAAGCACTTGGGTACCAATAATACCTCAATAACCAAGAGTTGTATATTCAATGCAACAATGCTTACCTATGTCAAATATACCAACTACGCTAGCTATTGTGACGATGTCGCAAGTTCAAGCGCTACCTGTTGTATGCCAACCTCAGGTTTCTCAGGTTGTAATGCAACGGCCCCTTGACCCTGCGACTCAACCACAATCGCCGACTGGTGGAATGACACAGGTTCAGACGGGTACAATTACCCCTCATCTTGGTCAAACTGTTAGTATCGGGCAACAACACATGGCTAGTGCAATACCAACAACCGCAATTCCAACAAGCATACCAAGGTTCTGAACAACAAATCTTTGTAAATAGTGGACAACCGTATATTCAAAACGGTCAAAATCAACCATTTTACAATGGTCATGCCCACCTACCTTACCAAAGTTACCATCATCAAATGCATTATGCCGGTATGCAAAGACCAACTGCTCAGGCAATCCCATCTTATCTTGGGTATGCTTCACCTAACCTGAATCAGCAGTTACCCTTTGTGGCAACTTTAGAGTTACCTGATTTAAATCGGTTAACAAATGATCCAATCGCTTACGCCCCTTGGTGGCCAGCGATTCCGCATAAACTTCCATCAGATATTCCTAAATTTAATGGAAATCCGGGTGAAGATCCATCGAATCATGTGATGACCTTTCATCTATGGTGTTCATCAAACACCCTAAATGATGATTCGATAAGACTTTGCCTCTTTCAGAGGAAGTTAATGGGTCTAGCGGCAAAATGGTACATCGAATTGCCTAGAGCTTCGTTCGACAACTTCAGTACCTTAGCCACAACCTTTTTAACCCATTTTCAGTTACCAATAAGGTACGAAACAGGAACAGAACTTCTTACCAACTTCAAACAGACAACGGCCACTCACATATCTGATCATATACATGAGTTGCGACGTCGTCGTAGAATGGTAAAAACGTATGTTCCCGATCAGATCTTTGCTGAATGGTTTATCAAGTCATTACTACCTTCCATCACGGAAGATGTGGCAAAGGGGGGGTTGTAACAGAAGAGCAATTTATCGCTCGTGCGCAATATTTGGACTTGATTTACACTCAGTCCGACACGCTCTACGATAAGATACTTGACGCCCCTAGACCAGAATTCTCAATTCCTCCTCCTCCTAAATCAAACAATGACTCTCATGTCGGCGATGGCGTGATTGGCACAACAGACACGAAATTGACAAAGGCTACATCCAAAAAAGCCCATAGGATTTCAGGTCAAAATGCAAAAGATGAACTTCTTGCCTTGGAAGTAAATGTTGTATCGATAGATAAAGGCAAAGAAACCAAGCAACCAGGAAGCAAGAAGAAAGGAAAAGGGAAGAAGAAGAAACGGGAGGAATCATCACCTGAAAAATCTTCTTCAAACCCTCCTGGAGATAGGAAACCAAAAAATCCATGCTTTATATGCGATGAAGATCATTGGACCACAAATTGTCCACACAGAGCTGAGCTTAAAAATTCTTCAAGAATTCAAAAACCTCCGCAGTGTTAACTGATCTGTTTCCAAATCCAGGAAGAAATCTGGTTGAGAGTGAAGATGCTTCCCAGTGTCAAGTGCTAATGTTGTCGGTTTCAAAACAGCAAAATGATGCTTTGATATCGACAAGGAACAAAGATTATGGGAATCCACAACTGTCGAACAACAAGGAAAAAGATCAACCTAGTAGTTCGACAACAACTTCGACAGAAGTTGTGCCGCCCATCATTCCTAAATTGACAATAAAACCGCCAAAGGGAGTAGTACACAAGTCGATGTTTAATCCCCGTGCTAGAGTGGCACAACATTATAATATAGTGGAAGATTTGGCCCAATCGCCATCTGCTATGTCGACTCTTGAAGTACTATAGAATTGCCCATCCCAAAGGCAGGCTTTATTATCAGCAACTAGTGGGATAGACCCAAAAGATTCCAATCTTGTATCCTTCGATCATAAAGGATATGATCCTCAATTACCAGCTCAACTAGCTTTCCTTGTTTAAGTGAAAGCCCTCAACAAAACTGTTCATCGAACAATTATTGATGAGGGGGCATCTACATGCATTATGTCGATGAGTTGCTGGAAAACTTTAGGATCTCCAACCTTGTCGCGATCTTCGATGACATTAAAAGCATT
Source organism: Pinus tabuliformis (assembly GCA_031772625.1). NCBI lineage: Eukaryota > Viridiplantae > Streptophyta > Pinopsida > Pinales > Pinaceae > Pinus > Pinus tabuliformis. The sequence continues at coordinate 1,477,269,855 of CM062819.1, read as the reverse complement.
CGACGGAAGGACATATACCCCATATGGTATTCTAAGTAACTTGAAAGTTGAACTAGGAGGGAAAACAGTAGAAATAGATGTTGAAGTAATCGACGAAAATCTTGATTACAACATCCTACTAGGAAGACCATGGATATATGCTATGGTAGTTGTTGTGTCGACCTATTTTAGGAAGATTTCATTTCCCTTTCAAGGAGGAATTACAATCATCGATCAACAAAACTTCCTCCCCAATGGTTCTCAAGTTACAGGAAGCATTCCCATGATCCATGGAAGCCCCCACTCGCTTCAAAATATCGGAGTAGGCCTACTAAAAGATCCTATACTAATGGGAACTTTCGCCCTTCCACCTCCAATCAACCTAGCGGAAGTAGCATCGGTAGGAACCTGCAATATGATATCTTCTAAAAAGATCTCAGAAAATGATATCGACATGGATCATGCAATGGTTTTGCCCCCAAGCCCAATGAAAATATTGTAGCAATCAATGTTCCTAACCTGGATGGCAAACCTAGATCAACGCTCATCAAGCGTTTGGATAGATAGGTCTAAAGAATATGGTACCCCTTCAGATCCTTGGTCGCGAGTGCATGTCACTGACAAAGGAATTGTCCAATCAATGGTAATTGAAGGGGCACCATGGAATGATTCCCACCATCGTTCCCTTCTTCCGGATTGTGGAGAAGATACTCAAGATGACCTTTATCATCCTTCAGTTTTTTATTTTCTATCAAATACTGTAAACACGGTGGATTACGAGTGAAACTTGTCCAACATTGAAGAGACTATCGCCATAAATATCTCGACCAAAACAGATGTTGTAGAGAATATTTATGTTGGCAAATGTTGTTCTCCTTCAGAACTGGAAATATATAACGCTAGGATCTTAAGGGACTGGTCTTCTCGTTTGCACAACCCGGTGTCGTCAACCTCTGAGGGTCATGTTGAAAACACACCGTCAACTAGTGAAAGTGAAGCCCCAGGACAAAAAGGAAAATATAGATTTCCTTGTAAACTGTGCGAAGGCGATCATGCCGTCCACCATTGTCCCTTCTTAGACGAAGCTAAAAGAGTTTTGGACGATCGTCCGATTTCACCATTACGACTTCCTCCTGGATATAAAAAACTCTTGCCGAGTCCGTCACTAGGTTAAAATCCGGCTGACCCACTCAGGTGGTCAGCCGAAGCATCTATCATTGAAGATAAACCATCTGAACCCATACCAGACGAAAGTCAAAAGGTCAAGGCGGCAGTTGACCCGGTCTTGCCTTCAGAGGTTCTATCTTCAGATTATACAGTCACTGAAGAGAACAAGGATGACACCGTCCAAATTCTTTTCATAAGCACAGACTCCAATGAACATGGGGGCAATTTACCTGTTCCTTTACCGCAGGAAGGAAGTTCGTCAGAGTCATACCCGACCGTCTATTCAGTCCCACCTCCAAGCAACCTAGTTGTCTCCTTCGACTGGAATGAACTAGGCAGACCCCGTTTACCAGCTAGTGTACCATTCCGAATTATTGTTCAAATATATAGAATGGTTATGGCTGGTACCATCATAGATGCGGGGGCTTCTATGAGTATCCTTTCCTCAACTGCTTGGAAAGCGCTTGGTTCGCCATCGATTTTGCCTGAAATGAGAAATCTAACAGGCTTTGATAAAGGAACGAGTCGACTGTTAGGGATCCTTCCCAATGTGCCCATAACATTGAGAGGGAAAATCGTTCACATGAACGTTATGGTAGTTCAAGGACCCCTGGATTACAATCTACTCCTTGGATGAGACTATATTTATTGCATGAGAGTCATTGTCTCATCACTCTTTAGAGTGATGTGTTTTCCGCACGAAGGAAGAGTGGTCAAGCTCGTAGACCAGCTTTCATTTTCCAGATCAAGCATAGCAAATAGTCATGTACCATCCCTGAATGGTCTTTTCACGAAAGAAATGTCTCAATCCCCAGTCCGTCCACCCGATGAGCGCGAGTGATTCGGGGGGACATGACTGAAACCCAGGGGGCATGCACCCTGGTCTGCTTCAGCAGGAAAACTTCGGGTATAGGGTAGGTTTCCGCGAGAGAATATGACTAGTCTGTACCCCCGTCTGTGATTGGAAGAGGGGGTTATTCTAGAACAAGATCCTCTTGTCAAAGTTATGTGAGTTGGCAGGCATCGCCGCTCACCTTTGTCTATTTCGGTAGACATTACCGAAGAAGTGTTTTTTTTGCGCTGTGAATAGAACGATCTTTGGGTAACCTATAAGAGGCAGGCCTCTCTCAGTAAAACAAATGTTTTAACGGACTAAAGAAGGGGTAACCTTGAAACTCTGTTTTATACCTGGGGGCATGCAAACCTTTTGGCGTGCAAGCGAAGAGCGACTATTTATTTTTTAAATTTGTAGGTCCTCTAACCCTTTAAACTCGTATGATTGGTCGTTTCCTAACTTGCATAAAGAAAGGATGTGGGGCAAAACTCTAAAAGTTTCCGTTTTTATATGAGACATTCTTATCACATGACTGGATTAATCGAGCAGTTTTAGCACATAGTTCAAGCTCGTTAAAAAATAAACATAAGCCATGATTAAATGTTTCCCCTCGCGTTTAAGCTCGTTAAAAAATGAACTATTCCCCCGGTAAATAACCATCGTGAATGAAGTACTTCAGCCATTAAAGCCTTGGTCTTGTTTGCACCGTCACCTCCACTTTTTCATTGGCTGATCATTCACCCCCATTTGATTGTTTACCCATTTTGAGGAATAGCTGCGAAGAGTGATCTCACTAGCCATCCTTGTGACACTACCGTGATTGGAAAATTCCAAACCTTACCTGGAATCAGCTGCTACCCATTTTATCACTCGTTCCTCAAAAGACGAGTTTTCTTTAAGCTCTTTTCAACTGACTCGTAAAATATGAAAAGATTGCCGAGCCATTGGCCTCTCCAGCTCGTTAAAGGGACAGTAAGTGCTATGCCTCCTCTAGATTTTAATCTTTTTGGACCTGAGGAATTATTACACAAAAAGATCAAGCGCTTGTTTTGTTCAGCTCGTTAAAAGTATCGAAAATTCATCCCTTCTATATTGTTTTATACTTTTTTTGACTTAAGGGATTAGATGACGAAAAAGGAATTTTGGAGTTACCTTTACGTTCCTTTTTAGACTCTCTAAAATTGAAAAGGACCGAGTTATCTTTGTCGTTAAACTCGTTAAAAGTGTAATAGCGCCAAACTTGTCTATAGACGAGAACGAGTTTCACTATCGCTAGGCTCGTTAAAATATAGCGATGGGTTTGCCGAAAGGGTAAATTATAGAACAAGCATATGTTATCCTCCTCAAGCTTGACAAAAATAAAGAGGTACTGGTCAACAATGACTGGGGAAAATTGGGAAGAAAACTTGAAGAAACTTTGTTGGTAGCAAGTCGCTCTTCAACATGACGCTTCCACTCCGTGTCCGAGTCGGGTTGGGTTGTTTCACTCACCGGTCACATCACCATGGTCCCATCATACCATCCACATTTTGGGTTAATGCTACCAATCCATCACATCAGTGTCGCCAATATGTTCAAGAGAAGTCATTCAGAGAATTCACCTATGTCTCACCCACTACCATACATTTATACTCCATTCTTTCATGACCGCCACCATGAACCTTATATCACCAGATCGTTTTCACCTCCATTAAAATCATTTGCTCTGTTCCGTGTCATTGATGTGGGATTCATTAAGGCCCTCCTGTGACGCATCACTTCTTGTCGACATCAGCTCATTATCCAAGAAGTTGATTTAGGAACACCCCATTCAGTACTTTGAAGCTCGCATGCCTCAATGGCAAGTTTCTCACTTCCGGCGACAGGTTTATATCAATGGCCTTCGACCGAAAGATTTTGCGTGGTGTTCGACGCCAAGTCCTTTATTCACACCACATGAATTGTACTGCAGTACCTTGAGGGTCATTATCATTATCGGTGATTCCTCTCGCGCTTATTAACAATTTACATCATTGACTGGTAATCAAGCGATGTCTTTCCATGTTCGACTTCAGAACATTTCTCACATGGATCGACTTGTACTCTGAGTGAAGATCGAATGAGATTGAAGACCTCGGATCTAGTTTCATCTATCCGGGATGCGATATATATTCAGGGAAAATAAAGACATCAAATGTACATCATTGCTGCACAGATAATCATCTAATCAAAAGGATGATGGCTCTATCAGAATCATCAGTCTACACTCAAACGATTGTCTGTCCTATGTACATGAAAATGAATTTATAAAGTTGAGCATGGGAATGCCCGCCTCAACTAGATCATGAAAATATTATGAAGATAATGTATTGTACTGTATCTTATTACAGGTCTCCTCCCAGCATTGAAAGAACATCGAATCCTCATAATAAAGCATTTCACCCGACATCAAAAGATTAACGACCTCATGCTTTAGGGGGCAACTGTTATTGACATTTTTGGGCCCTACAACCCCAAGCATGAAATGTCCATAAACCAAGGGCTCCTAAGTCCCTAAAAGTGTTGTTCTAACCCCTAAAGGAACAAGGTCAACAGATTACAGCTTCTCCCATAAGTTCTCCATGAAAAACTGCTCAGAATCGGTCAAAACAGGATCATTTCAGCTGCTCCACTGGCTAAGTGCGTTGCATCTCATCTAAATACACTGTGTGGGTGTGTTACATTTCAAAAATACCTTCTGTGGGGTGCGATGGGTGAGAAATGACAAATGGCAGTGTCATTCCGTGAGGTGGAGAGGCAATGGAAGCTTCCAGAATCTTCTCCTGTGACACTTGCCTCACTGAATTCGACCAAGGATGAGTAAGAGACCATCATTCTCCAAGTGGAAGCAAGAACTATCAGAGGGAGGACACTAATCAAATCACAAGCTGACTCATCCCCCTTACAGATATCTATATAAGGATCCCTCATCCCAGAGATCCAGAGGCTGGAATTTTGCATATTGTGAGGAATTGTCGTTGGTTTCTTGAGACAAACATCAGATTGTTGGGTGATCCAAGCTTTGTTTGAGGTGAAGAGGGGCTTGTTTTGTTCGGCTCGTTAAAAGTATTGAAAATTCATCTCTTCTGTATTGTTTTATACTTTTTCGGACTTAAGGGATTAGATGACAAATAAGGAATTTTGGATTTGCCTTTACGTTCCTTTTCAAACTCTTTAAAATTGAAAAGGAACGAGTTATCTTTGTCATTAAACCCGTTAAAAAGATTAATAGCGACAAACTTGTCTATAGACGAGAATGATTTTCACTATCGCTAGGCTTGTTAAAACATAGCGATGGGTTTGCCTGAAGGGAAAATTATAGAACAAGCATATGTTATCCTCCTCAAGCTTGACAAAAATAAAGAGGTACTGGTCAGCAATGACTGGGGAAAATTGGGAAGAAAACTTGAAGAAACTTTGTTGGTAGCAAGTCGCCCTTGAAAAACTAGGAATCAAGCTTAGAATGAAAAATGGAAACCATGAAATGAAAGAGCTCAGGTTTAGCTCCTACCTGGTCCAGACGGCGCCGAGAATCGTCCATAGAATCACCCGAAATCAGCTGATGAAAATCAAAGGGGGAAAGCACCTCCAAAGCTCCAACAAACCAAAGTTCAAATGAAATGGTAAAATGAGAGGTAAAAACACTTTTTTCATTACCTTTTATGTAGTTCAAAGTAAAATATTAGTGTTCTAACTCCTTTTCAAACATATAGTGTTCATTTTTGACTAGTTTGATGAAGCATTTGAAAATACGGTACAATCTTTGAAAGAACAAAGCTATTTATGGTAAAATAAAAAAGGGACCATTCAATCGAGCAGTTTTAGCACATAGTTCAAGCTCGTTAAAAAATAAACATAAGCCATGAGCAAATGTTCCCCCCTGCGTTTAAGCTCCTCAAAAAATGAACTATTCCCCCGGTAAATAACCATCGTGAATGTAGTACTTCAGCCATTAAAGCCTTGGTCGTGTTTGCACCGTCACCTCCACTTTTTCATTGGCCGATTATTCACCCCCATTTGATTGTTTACCCATTTTGAGGAACAGCTGCGAAGAGTGATCTCACTAGCCATCCTTGTGACACTTCCATGATTGGAAAATTCCAAACCTTACCTGGAATCAGCTGCTACCCATTTTATCACTCGTTCCTCAAAAGACGAGTCTCCTTTAAGCTCTTTTCAACTGACTCGTAAAATATGAAAAGATTGCCGAGCCATTGGCCTCTCCAACTCGTTAAAGGGATAGGAAGTGCTATCCCTCCTCTAAATTTTAATCTTCTTGGACCTGAGGGATTATTACACAAAAAGATCGAGCACTTGTTTTGTTCGGCTCGTTAAAAGTATTGAAAATTCATCCCTTCTGTATTGTTTTATACTTTTTCGGACTTAAGGGATTAGATGACGAAAAATGAATTTTGGAGTTTCCTTTACGTTCCTTTTCAGACTCTCTAAAATTGAAAAGGACCGAGTTATCTTTGTCGTTAAACTCGTTAAAAAGATTAATAGCGACAAACTTGTCTATAGACGAGAACGAGTTTCACTATCGCTAGACTCGTTAAAACATAGCGATGGGTTTGCCCGAAGGGCAAACTATAGAACAAGAATATGTTATCCTCCTCAAGCTTGACAAAAATAAAGAGGTACTGGTCAGTAATGACTGGGGAAAATTGGGAAGAAAACTTGAAGAAACTTTGTTGGTAGCAAGTCGCTCTTGAACATGACGCTTCCACTCCGTGTCCGAGTCGGGTTGGGTTGTTTCATTCACCAGTCACATCACCATGGTCCCATCATACCATCCAAATTTGGGGTTATTGCTACCAATCCATCACATCAGTGTCACCGATATGTTCAAGAGAAGTCATTCAGAGAATTCACCTGTGTCTCACCCACTACCATACATTTATACTCCATTCTTTCATGACTGCTGGTGTTATAGACATTTTAGTGCCTTACAACTCCAAGCATGAAATGTCCATAAACCAAGGGCTCCTAAGTCCCTAAAAGTGTTTTTCTAACCCCTAAAGGAACAAGGTCAACAGATTACAGCTTCTCCCAGAAGTTCTCCACCAGAAACTGCTCAGAATTGGTCAAAACAGGATCATTTCAGCTACTCCACTGGCTAAGTGCGTTGCATTGCACCTAAATACAATGTGAGGGTGTGTTGCATTTCAAAACTCCCTTCTATAGGGTGCAATGGGCAAGAAATGACAAATGGCAGTGTCATTCCGCGAGGTGGAGAGGCAATGGAAGCTTCCAGAATCTTCTCCTGTGACACTTGCCTCACTGAATTCGACCAAGGATGAGTAAGAGGCCCTCAGTCTCCAAGTGGAAGCAAGAACTGACAGAGAGAAAACACTAATTAAATAACAAGATGACTCATCCTCCTTACACATATCTATATATGGATCCCTCATCCCAGAGATCCAGAGGCTAGAATTTTGCATATTGTAAGGAATTGCTGTTGGTTTCTAGAGACAAACATCAGATTGTTGGGTGATTTATGCTTTGTTTGAGGTGAAGAGGGGCTTCTTTGCTGGGAGGTTGATGCTGGGTCGGAACCACTAGTTGTAACTCCTCCTGGATCTTTTCTTGTTTATCAATAAAAACTATTTGAGTTCTCCTCCATGCTTTTGTATCATTGATGCTTGTCACATTTGTATGGTTAACTTAAATCTGATCCTAAGTTATTTATGAATATAGATCCATGTCTTTGTATAGTGCTCTTCTTCTGTGATCTTACAGGTATTCTGTGAAGCTGGGCATGCAAGGGAGTAGGTAGCTGGAGACTATCAAAGAAGAGAGGGATTGGATAAAAGGATTAGCGCAAGACACAGGTTGGTTCTTTCTATTCCTCTCTGTCTATAATTCGTAAAGGAAATACAAAAGTAGTTTTTCTTTGTTTGTTTCTAAGGTAGCTGTCACACCTTAGTGGGATAGAGAAGTTCTAAATAGACACTTTTCCCTGTAACAAAATGGTGAATCCGCTGGGGAATGTCTAATTAGTTTGTTTATGTGTCATTCTTTGTTGTTTGTTTCATAAACTTATAAGTAGCTCTCGAACTGCATTTGCCATAACGAATGCAAAGTAGATAACTGCTGCTTCAATCCATTCATTGGATCTGTTTATGATTTAAACAGCTGATTCACAGACTATCTAATTGCCCTTGTGACAGCTCTTAGATCCTCCTTAGATCTACCCCTAATTTTTGCATTACTGATTGCTTTTTACTCGGCCAAAAACCAAGGACTGAACTGAAAACTGTGACCTAGAACCCGGACAGAGTCTCGTTTTTGGCCCAGTGCAGGTACTGTTCAGAGATCCTGAATTTCAGCGCACTTCCTGAAGGGGCAACCTGCGCTGCATTTCAGATTCTCTGTGTTACAGGTGCGCTGATCAGACTAGCTCTGTGCAGCTGTGGTTCCTGTGCTTCATTCTTTCCAGTTCTATCCCTGAATTTTGCTGCCTGTGATCAGTATATGTCTGTTTGAAGCCTCTTTTCCTTGCTGTTATTCCGCCTCCTTTGTACAAAATAACTGTAGATGTTTTTGTGTGTTTGTTGAGTCGTTTACAGTTTTCCATTGCAAAAGTAGAATAGTCGTACTGTCGTCCTTTGATTTGAATCTGTCGCAAGTGTCGATTTCGATCATAGGAGAAAGTTTGGTTGCTGTTGATGGTCGATTATACTATTACTATTGCCTTTGGTCTGAATTTGTGATTTTCTAGTGTCAAGAACAAGTGTTCATTTCAAAATCGTAAGCTGTCGTAATCATCTCTATTTTTGATTTCGAAAAAGAACTTGTTTATATTTGTCGCTTGAAAAGAAATTCAGATTTGTACATCAACTTTCTTTTTAGCATCAATACTTAGAAAGTCAAAAACAAATACATGCATGTGCATTTTCATATAGACAGTTTGTTTGGCTTGATTTAGGAAAGTGCATTTACGGTGTGCTCTTTGCTCTTTGTGAAAAGATTGTGTCTTTCTTTTCCCCTAGTAGCTAGGATTTTCATTGCACAAAAGAGATAAAAGTTTTTTTATCATCTTTAGATTGCATTTTAGGAATTACATCTACATCTCGTGGTGAACCCGAAAGGCAAACTTCATAAAAAAGATCAACTTAAAATAAATTCAATGAATCTAACAACGCTTTGGAACTTAATGCACAACATTTAGAGGTCTAGGCTAGAGACGTATTCCGGCGTCGTAAAGCCTGGTAACTGTTGTCCTCACTGATGGTTGGGTGATTCCTCCACTTTGAGACGATAAGTGCCAGTACGGACTTGTGCTCCCATGTACCATCGAGTATATTTTGGGAGACCCCTATAGGCTTAAATCCTTTATCCTTAGGAAGCCGTGTTTGCCGCCCTATCGATTGAAATGCACTGAACACAGCATTCGGGAAGATTGACTGCCGTACCGTAAAAAGTATTCTGCAGTTTTGCGATTAGTTTGGTACTCCCTCTACCTAGATCTCCAGAGTAGTCCTTTTCATTCCTTTTCAGACTCCTTAACGGAAAAGGTCCATCTGAGCACTTGTCACTTCAGGCTCATTAAAAATCGAAGGCGACTAGAGTCATCTTTTGTTTTTTCTCGACTCTTAAAAACTAAAAAAACAAGTTGTGTCAAAGCGTCTGAAAATTTATTTTAAACGGAATATTCATTACCCCTTTCCTACGTTGATCTTGGGTTGAGAAAATGGAGTCCACCAACTAAGGAATTCCCCTTGGAGGAAATCCTAGTCCCTCCTCCTCTTGGGGAGATGTTGGTGCACCCAATATGGCCACATTGTCGCTTCCAGGACTGACGATTGGTTTGCCTGTATGGCTCTTCTCAACCTCTGTCGTTCAGAACACCACTATTCCTGAACAATCAAATCAGCAATTAGACGAATCCAGAGTTACCCACCAACCTTCTACTTCCTCTAATTCTTTCTCTCCTCCTTCCTCTTCGCTTGATGGGGTTGGTAAAGCCAAAAGTCAAGTTCCTAAGGAGAAGAAAGAAACGAAGAAGAAAGAGAAGAAGAAGAAGGAGCCAAAAGCAAATGGGGGCAAACGAGTGTCGTCTAACGAAAATCCACACACTGCACCGACCAGGCCTAAATCGCCATGTGTCATTTGCAAAGGAGACCATTTTCACAGAGATTGTCCCTGCATCCCTCGGATCTTAAGGGACTGGTCTCCTCGTTTGCACAACCCGGTGTCGTCAACCTCTGATGATCATGTTGAAAACACACCGTCAACTAGTGAAAGTGAAGCCCCGGGACAAAAAGGAAAATATAGATTTCCTTGTAAACTGTGTGAAGGCGATCATGCCATCCACCATTGTCCCTTCTTAGACGAAGCTAAAAGAGTTTTGGATGATCGTCTGGTTTCACCGTTACGACTTCCTCCTGGATATAAAAAACTCTTGTCGAGTCCGTCACTAGTCGAAAATCTAGCTGACCCGCTCAGGTGGTCGGCCGAAGCATCTGTCATTGAAGATGAACCATCTGAATCCATACCAGACGAAATTGAAAAGGTCGAGGCGGCAGTTGACCCGGTCTTTCCTTCAGAGGTTCCATCTTCAGATGATACAATCACTGAAGAGAACAAGGATGACACCGTCCAAATTCTTTTCATAAGCACAGACTCCAACGAACATGGGGGATATTTACCCGTTCCTTTACCGCAGGAAGGAATTTCGTCAGAGTCGTATCCGGCCGTCTATTCGGTCCCACCTCCAAGCAACCTAGTTGTCTCCTTCGACTGGAATCAACTAGGCAGACCCCGTTTACCAGCTAGTGTACCATTCTGAATTATTGTTTAGATATATAGAATGGTTATGGCTGGTACCATCATAGATGAGGGGGCTTCTGTGAGTATCCTTTCCTCAACTGCTTGGAAAGTGCTTGGTTCGCCACCACTTTTTCCTGAGATGAGAAATCTTACAGGCTTTGATAAAGGAACCAGTCGACCGTTAGGGATCCTTCCCGATGTGCCCATAACCTTGAAAGGGAAAACCGTTCACATGAATGTAATGGTAGTTCAAGGACCCCTGGATTACAATCTACTCCTTGGACGAGACTATATTTATTGCATGAGAGCCATTGTCTCATCACTCTTTAGATGGATGTGTTTTCCGCACGAAGGAAGAGTGGTCAAGCTCGTGGACCAGCTTTCATTTCCCAGATCACGCATAGCAAATAGTCATATACCATCCCTGAATGGTCTTTTCACGCAAGAAATGTCTCAATCTCCAGTCCATCCTCCCGATGAGCGCGAGTGATTCGGAGGGATATGACTGAAACCCAGGGGGCATGCACCCTGGTCTGCTTTGGTAGGAAAACTTCGGGTATAGGATAGGTTTCCGCGGGAAAATATGACTAGTCTGTACCCCCGTCCGTGATTGGAAGAGGGGGTTATTCTAGAACAAGATTCTCTTGTCAAAGTGATGTGAGTTGGCGGGCATCGTCACTCACCTTTGTTTGTTTCAATAGACATCGCCGAAAAAGTGTTTTGTTTGCGCTGTGAATAGAGCAATCTTTGGGTAGCCTGTAAGAGGTAGGCCTCTCTCGGTAAAACAAATGTTTTAATGGAATAAAGAAGAGGTAACCATGAAACTCTGTTTTATGCCTGGGGGCATGCAAACCTTTTGGATTGCAAGAAAAGAGCGATCATTTATCTGTTTTTAGGATTGGTCGTCTCCTAACTTGCATAAAGAAAGGATGTGGGGAAAAACTCTAAAAGTTGCCATTTTTATATGAGACATTCTTATCACAAGACTGGATTAATCGAGCAGTGTTACCGCAAGGTTCAAGCTCGTTAAAAAATAAACCCGCATCGAGCAGTTTTAGCACATAGTTCAAGCTCGTTAAAAAATAAACATAATACATGAGCAAATGTTTCCACCCGCGTTTAAGCTCATTAAAAAATGAACTATTCCCCGGTAAATAACCATCGTGAATGTAGTACTTCAGCCGTTAAAGCCTTGGTCGTGTTTGCACCGTCACTTCCACTTTTCATTGGCCGATCATTCACCTCCATTTGGTTGTTTACCCATTTTTGAGGAACAACTGCGAAGAGTGATCTCACTAGCCATCCTTGTGACACAGTCGTGATGGAAAATTCCAAACCTTACCTGGAATGAGCTGCTACCCGTTTTATCACTCGTTCCTCAAAAGACGAGTCTCCTTTAAGCTCTTTTCAACTGACTCGTAAAATATGAAAAGATTGCCGAGCCATTGGCCTCTGCAGCGCGTTAAAGGGACAGGAAGTGTTATCCCTCCTCTAGATTTTAATCTTTTTGGACCTAAGGGATTATTACACAAAAAGATCGAGCGCTTGTGTTGTTCGGCTCGTTAAAACTATCAAAAATTCAACCCTTCTGTATTGTTTTATACTTTTTCGGAATTAAGGGATTAGATGACGAAAAAGAAATTTTGGAGTTATCTTTACGTTCCTTTTCAGACTCTCTAAAATTGAAAAGGACTGAGTTATCTTTGTCGTTAAACTCGTTAAAAAGATTAATTGCGACAGACTTGTCTTTAGACGAGAACGAGTTTCACTATCGCTAGGCTCGTTAAAACATAGCGATGGGTTTGCCCGAAGGGCAAATTATAGAACAAGCATATGTTATCCTCCTCAAGCTTGACAAAAATAAAGAGGTACTGGTCAGCAATGACTGGGGAAAAATTGGGAAGAAAACTCAAAGAAACTTTGTTGGTAGCAAGTCGCTCTTGAACATGACACTTCCACTCTGTGTCCGAGTCGGGTTGGGTTGTTTCATTCACCGGTCACATCACCATGGTCACAACATACCATCCACATTTGGGGTTAATTCTACCAATCCATCACATCAGTGTCGCCGATATGTTCAAGAGAAGTCATCCAGAGAAGTCACCTGTGTCTCACCCACTACCGTACATTATACTCCATTCTTTCATGACCACCACCCTGAACCTTATATCATCAGATCGTTTTCACCTCCATCAAAATCATTTGCTCCATTTCGTGTCATTGATGTGGGATTCATTAAGGCCCTCCTGTGACAGATCACTTCTTGTCGACATCAGCCCATTATCCAAGAAGTTGATCTAGGAACACCCCATTCAGTACTTTGAAGCTTGCATGCCTCAATGGCAAGTTTCTCACTTCCGGCGACAGGTTTACATCAATGACCTTCGACCGAAAGATTTTGTGTGGTGTTCGACGCCAAGTCCTTTATTCACACCACGTGAATTGTACTGCAGTACCTTGAGGATCATTATCATTATCGGTGATTCCTCTCGCGCTTGTTAACAATTTACATCATTGACTGGTAATCAAGTGATGTCTTTCCATGTTCGACTTCAAAACATTTCTCACATGGATCGACTTGTACTTTGAGTGAAGATCGGACAAGATTGAAGACCCCGGATCTAGTTTCATCCATTCGGGCTGCGATATATATTCAGGGAAATAAAAACATTAAATGTACAGCATTGCAGCACAGATAATCATCCTACCAAAAGGATGATGGCTCTATCAGAATCATTAGTCTACACTCAGACGATTGTCTGTCCTATGTACATGAAAATGAATTTATAAAGTTGAGCATGGCAATTCCTGCCTCAGCTAGATCATGAAAACAGTATGAAGATAATGTATTGTATTGTATCTTATTACAGGTCTCCTCCCAGCATTGAAAGAACTTTGGATCCTCATAATAAAGCATTTCACCCGACACCAAAAGGTTAACGGCCTCATACTTTAGGGGGCAACTGTTATATACATTTTTGTGCCTTACAACTCCAAGCATGAAATGTCCATAAACCAAGGGGTCCTAAGTCCCTAAAAGTGTTGTTCTAACCCCTAAAGGAACAAGGTCAACAGATTACAGCTTCTCCCAGAAGTTCTCCACCAGAAACTGCTTAGAATTGGTCAAAACAGGATCATTTCAACTACTCCATTGGCTAAGTGCGCTGCATTGCACCTAAATACACTGTGAGGGTGTGTTGCATTTCAAAACTCCCTTCTATAGGGTGCAATGGGCGAGAAATGACAAATGGCAGTGTCATTCTGCGAGGTGGAGAGGCAATGGAAGCTTCTAGAATCTTCTCTTGTGACACTTGCCTCACTGAATTCGACCAAGGATGAGTAAGAGGCCCTCAGTCTCCAAGTGGAAGCAAGAACTGACAGAGAGAAGACACTAATCAAATCACAAGCTGACTCATCCTCCTTACACATATCTATATATGGATCCCTCATCCCAGAGATCCAGAGGCTAGAATTTTGCATATTGTAAGGAATTGCTGTTGGTTTCTAGAGACAAACATCAGATTGTTGGGTGATTTATGCTTTGTTTGAGGTGAAGAGGGGCTTCTTTGCTGGGAGGTTGATGCTGGGTCGGAACCGCTGGTTGTAACTCCTCTGGGATCTTTTCTTGTTTATCAATAAAAACTATTTGATTTCTCCTCCATGCTTTTGTATCATTGATGCTTGTAACATTTGTATGGTTAACTTAAATCTGATCCTAAGTTATTTATGAATATAGATCCATGTGTTTGTATAGTGCTCTTCTTCTGTGATCTTATAGGTATTCTGTGAAGCTGGGCATGTAAGGGAGCAAGTAGCTGGAGACTATCAAAGAAGAGAGGGATTGGATAAAAGGATTAGCACAAGACACAGGTTGGTTCTTTCTATTCCTCTCTGTCTATAATTCGTAAAGGAAATACAAGAGTAGTTTTTATTTGTTTGTTTCTAAGGCAGCTGTCACACCTTAGTGGGATAGAGCAGTTCTAAATAGACACTTTTCCCTGTAACAGCTGGGGAGATAATTAGTTTGTTTGTTTGTCATTTTTTGTTGTCTATTTCATAAACTTACAGGTAGCATTCGAACTGCATTTGCCATAACAAATGCAAAGTAGATAACTGCTACTTCAATCCATCTACTAGATCTGTTTATGATTTAAACAACTAATTCAAAAACTATCTGATTGCCCTTGTGATAGCTCTTAGATCCTCCTTAGATCTACCCCTGATTGTTGCATTACTGATTGCTTTTTGCTCGGCCAAAACCCAAGAACTGAACTGCAAACTGTGACCCGGAACCTGAACAGAGTCTCGTTTCTGGCCCAGCGCAGGTACTGTTCAAAGATTTTGATCTTCAGCGCACTTCCCGAGTGGACAAGCTGTGCCACATTTCAGATTCTCTGTGTTACAGGTGCGCTGATCAGACTAGCTCTGTGCAGTTGTGGCTTCTGTGATTCATTCTTTCCAGTTCTATTCCTAAATTTTGCTGCCTGTGATCAGTATATGTCTGTTTGAAACCCCTTTTCCTTGCTGTTATTCCACCTCCTTTGTACAAAAGAACTGCAGATGTTTTTGTGTGTTTGTTAAGTCATTTACAATTCTCCTTTGCGAAAGTAGCATAATCGTACTGTCGTCCTTTGATTTGAAACTGTCGCAAGTGTCGATTTCAATCGTAGGAAAGAGTTTCATTGCTGTTAATGGTTGATTATCCTATTACTATTGCTTTTGGTCTGAATTTGTCATTTTCTAGTGTCAAGAACAAGTGTTCGTTCCAAAATGGTAAGGTGTTGTGATCGTCTCCATTTTTGATTTCGAAAAGAAACTTGTTGATATTTGTCGCTTGAAAAGAAATTCAGATTTGTACATCAACTTTCTTTTTAGCATTCATATACTAAGAAAGTCGAAAAAAAATACATGCATGTGCATTTGCATATAGACAGTCTGATTGGCTTGATTTAGGAAAGTACATTTAGAGTGTGCTCTTTGCTCTTTGTGAAAAGATTTTGTCTTTCTTTTCCCTAGTAGCTAGGATTTTCATTGCACAAAGAAGATAAAAAGTTTGTTTATCATCTTAGATTTCATTTTAGGAATTACATCTACATCTCGTGGTGAAACTAAAAGGCAAACTTCATAAACAAGATCAACTTAGAATAAATTCAATGAATCTAACAACGCTTTGGAACTTAACGCACAACATTTAGAAGTCTAGGCTAGAGACGTATTCCGGTGTTGTAAAGCCTGGTAACTGTTGTCCTCACTGATGGTTGGGTGATTCCTCCACTTTGAGACGATAAGTGCCAGTACAGACTTGTGCTCCCAGGTACCGTCGAGTATATTTTGGGAGACCCCAATAGGCTTAATCCTTTATCCATAGGAAGCCGTGTCTGCTGCCCTATCGATCGCAATGCACTGAACACAACATTCGGGAAGATTGACTGCCGTACCGTAAAACGTATTCTGCAGTTTTGCGATTGGTTTGGTAATCCCTCTACCTAGATTTCTAGAGCAGTCCCTTTCGTTCCTTTTTAGACTCCTTAACAGAAAAGGTCCATCTAAGCACTTGTCACTTTAGGCTCATTAAAAATCGAAGGAGACTAGAGTCATCTTTTGTTTTCTCTCGACTCTTAAAAACTGAAAAAACAAGTTGTGTCAAAGCGTCTAAAATTCATTTAATTCGGAAACATACATCCCCTTTATTTTAGTTGATCGAGTAATCCGCAATCGTGGAAGAAAGTCAATTGAAACCCCGTCATTCGCGGAGGCTTACGAGTCAGCCGTCTTTGTCTCCAGAATCGAAGCTAATACGGACAAAGCAAACTCGTTTAACCGGTTCCAAATCTCCTGTTAAAGTTAGAACAAGTGTTCCAACAACATCAGAGACTCCGGTTACTCCAAACATTTCTGGAACCCCTGCCTCTATAGAAGAAGTTCAACAGCCACAGAAGGACAGTGATACTGATCCTAGTTTGAGAGTAAACACTTGTGTTACTGAACCAGTTCCATTTTCAACTGGTTCGGAGAGTCTTGCTCTTCAAATATCCGTCGCTGCCGATTCCATACCTTCTTCGGCACCAGAAATATTCTACGGACTTGACGGTCTTCCCCTTCCACCTGGTCTGATTGCCATAGAAGAGATTGTGGAAGATCCTCCAACGAGTACTCCATCACAATTTGGAGTCGGGATCACTCTATATCCTTCTTCATCAGAAGTTAGTCTACCGCCAGCGGAAGCTCCTGTAGAATCACTAGGTAATCTTTTGGATAGACTATAAATGTCTGAACAACCGTCAACATCTAGGACTGTGTCGTCTGACACAGTGACGACAGAACTCCCTGCTATCACTCCAACAATGTTCGCCAGTATACCATCTGTCCCGACTAGCTCTCAACTGCTAGAAGGAGCCCACTCAGGGGCCATTTCGACAGTATGGTCTGTTCCTGTTTGTTCATCCGGAATAATATCCGGAAACTCTTATATTGAGTCTCAACAAATTGATCCATTTGGAGGTCAATTTGGGCAGTCCAGCCCCCAAGGGAAAACCATTCCCTTGAGTTCTGGATTACCACCGTATGGGGGGCAGTATACCCTTTCATTATCCCCTCCAGGAGGATATCCATACGGGGGTTCACAACAACATTCAGGTTATACTGGAATTACCTCAAGCGGTTGGGTACCAATACTACCTCAACAGCCAAGAGTTGTATATTCAATGCAACAATGCTTACCTATGTCAAATATACCAACTACGCCAGCTGTTGTGACGGTGTCGCAAGTTCAAGCTCTACCTATTGTATGCCAACCTCAGGTTTCTCAGGTTTTAATGCAACGGCCCCTTGACCCTACGACTCAACCACAATCACCGACTGCTGGAATGACACAGGTTCAGATGGGTACAATTACCCCTCATCTTGGTCAAACTGTTAGTATCGGGCAACAGCACATGGCTTCACAACCATGGCTAGTGCAATACCAACAACCGCAATTCCAACAAGTATATCAAGCTTCTGAGCAACAAATCTTTGCAAATAGTGGAGAGACATATATTCAAAACAGTAAAAATCAACCATTTTACAATGGTCATGCCCACCAACCTTACCAAAGTTACCAGCATCAAATGCATTATGCTGGTATGCAAAGACCAACGCTCAGGCAATCCCATCTTATCCTGGGTATGCTTCACCTAACCTGAATTAGCAGTTACCCTTTGTGGCAACTTTAGAGTTACCTGATTTAAATCAGTTAACAAACGATCCAATCGCTTACGCCCCTTGGTGGCCAGCGATTCCGCATAAACTTCCATAAGATATTCCTAAATTTAATGGCAATCCAGGTGAAGATCCATTGAATCATGTGGTGACCTTTCATCTATGGTGTTCATCAAACACCCTAAACGATGATTCGATAAGACTTCGCCTCTTTCAGAGGACGTTAACGGGTCTAGCAGCAAAAATGCTACATCGAATTGCCTAGAGCTTCGTTCGACAACTTTAGTACCTTAGCCACAACCTTTTTAACCCATTTTCAGTTACCAATAAGGTATGAAACGGGAACAGAACTTCTTACCAACTTCAAATAGACAACGGCCACTCACATATCTGATCATATACATGAGTGGTGACGTCGTCGTAGAATGGTAAAAACGTATGTTCCCGATCAGCTCTTAGCTGAATGGTTTATCAAGTCATTACTACCTTCCATCATGGAAGATGTGGCAAAGGTGGGGGGGGGGGGGGTCATAACAGAAGAGCAAGTTATCGCTCGTGCGCAATATTTGGACTTGATTTACACTCAGTTCGGCACGCTCTACGATAAGATACTTGATGCCCCTAGACCGGAATTCTCAACTCCTCCTCCTCCTAAATCAAACAATGACTCTCATGTCGGCGATGGCGTGATTGGCACAACAGACACGAAATTGACAAAGGCTAAATCCAAAAAGGCCCGTAATATTTCAGGTCAAAATGCAAAAGACGAACTTCTTGCCTCGGAGGTAAATGCCATATCGACAGATAAAGGAAAAGAAACCAAACAACCAGGGAGCAAGAAGAAAGGCAAAGGGAAGAAGAAGAAACAAGAGGAATCATCACCTGAAAAATCTTCGTCAAACCCTCCTGGAGATAGGAAACCAAAAAATCCATGCTTTATATGCGATGAGGATCATTGGACCGCAAATTGTCCACACAGAGTTGAGCTTAAGAAATTCTTCAAGAATTCAAAAACCTCCGCAGTGTTAACTGATCCATTTCCAAATCCAGGAACAAATCTGGTTGAAAGTGGAAATGCTTCCCCATCTCAAGTGCTAATGTTGTCAGTTTCAAAACAGCAAAATGATGTTTTGATATCGACAAGGAACAAAGATTATGGGAATCCACAACTGTCGAACAACAAGGATAAAGATCAACCAAGTAGTTCGACAACAACTTCGAAAGAAGTTGCGCCACCCATCATTCCTGAATTGACAATAAAACCGCCAAAGGGAGTAGTACACAAGTCGACGTTTAATCCACACGCTAGAGTGGCACAACATTATAATATAGTGGAAGATTTGGCCCAATCGCCATCCGCTATGTGGACTCTTGAAGTACTACAGAATTTCCCATCCCAAAGGTAGGCTTTATTATCAGCCATTGGTGGGATAGACCGAAAGGATTCCTATCTTGTATCCTTTGACCATAAAGGATACGATCCTCAATTACCAGCTCAACTAGCTTTCCTTGTTGAAGTGAAAGCCCTCAACAAAACTATTCATCGAACAATTATTGATGAGGGAGCATCTACATGCATTATGTCGATGAGTTGCTGGAAAAATTTAGGATCTCCAACCTTGTCGCGATCTTCGACGAAATTAAAGCCATTCGACGGAAGGACATATACCCCATATGGTATTTTAAGTAACCTGAAAGTTGAACTAGGAGGGAAAACGGTAGAAATAGATGTTGAAGTAATCGATGGAAATCTTGATTACAGCATCCTACTAGGAAGACCATGGATATATGCTATGGCGGCTGTTGTGTCGACCTATTTTAGGAAGATTGCATTTCCCTTTCAAGGAGGGATTACAATTGTCGATCAACAAAAGTTCCTCCCCAATGGTTCTCAAGTTACAGGAAGCATTCCTATGATCCATGGAAGTCCCCATTAGCTTCAAAATATCGGAATAGGCCTACTAAAAGATCCTATATTAATGGGAACTTTCGCCCTTCCACCTCCAATCAATCTGGCGGAAGTAGCGTCGATAGGAACCTGCAATATGATATCTTCTAGAAAGATCTCAGAAAATGATATCGACATGGATCATGCAATGGTTTTTCCCCCAAGCCCAACGGAAATATTTTAGCAATCAATGTTCCTAGCCTGGATGGCAAACCCAGATCAACGCTTATCAAGCGTTTGGATAGATAGGTCTAAAGAATATGGTACCCCTTCAGATCCTTGGTCGCGAGTGCATGTCACCGACGAAGGAATTTTCCAATCAATGATAATTGAAGGGGCACCATGGAATGACTCCCACCATCGTTCCCTTCTTCCGGATTGTGGAGAAGATACTCAAGATGACCTTTATCATCCTTCAGTTTTTTTTTTTCTATCAAATACTGTAAACACGGTGGATTCCTAGCGAAACTTGTCCAACATTGAAGAGACTATCGCAATAAATATCTCGACCATAACAATATTGTAGAGAATATTTATGTTGGCAAATGTTGTTCTCCTTCAGAACTGGAAATATATAACGCTCTTTTTCGCGAATTCAGAGATGTCTTTGCTTGGTCATACAATAAAATGCCAAGCATTGACTCGAGTATCGTTGAACACGAAATTAAGATGTTTCCAGATGTCAAACTAGTACGACAACGGCTACGGCAGGTGCACCCCAAGAAAGCCGCTGCCATTAAGGCAGAAGTTGAAAAACTTCTCCATGCTGGTTTCATTTACCAGGTTCCTCTAACCGATTGGGTATCGAATATTGTCCCTGTTATGGAAGAACAAGGAACAATTACAGTGTGCGTTGATTATAGGGATGTAAATCAAGCTTGTCCAAAAGACAACTACCCTACACCCTTCATTGACCAGATAATTTATGAATGCACCGGATGCGAAATCTTTTCATTCATGGATGGATTCTCTGGGTATAATCAAATAAATATCCGCCCACGGGACCAGTCAAAGACTGCATTTATTTGTCCGTGGGGCACATTCGCATATCGAAAATTACCCTTTGGTTTAAAGAATGCAGGGGCAACGTTTCAGAGGGCAATGAATTGTGCCTTCCATGACATCAAAAACATCGTTCAACCATACCTCGACGACCTTCCGGCTCATTCGCGAAAGCGGACTGATCACCCGCAGCATTTAAGAGTGATATTTCTACGTTGCAGACAGTACAAGATACGATTCAATCCACACAAATGTGTATTTTGTGTCAGTTTTGGTCATTTACTTGGCTTTGTAGTCTCAAAGGATGGGATTCGTCTCAACCCATGTAAGGTCCAGGCAATCATAAATTTTCCTCCACCTTCGAATTTGCTTCAGATTCAGAAACTCCAAGGGAAAGCGAACTTTCTGAGGAGGTTCATTCCGAATTATGCCGAACTTGCCAAAGGTTATACACGTATTTTGAAAAAGGAAGTACCCTTTGTCTGGGATCAGGTTGCACAAGCTTCCTTTGATGCTTTAAAAGAATCCCTAATGAAAGCATCATTAATGTACGCTCCTGATTATCAAAAAGATTTTAACCTGTATCTGGTTGCAGCGGATACGACCATCGCAATGGTTTTAGTTCAAGAAGTCAATGGAATTGAACATCCTATATATTATTTAAGTAAAAACTTAAATGATACAGAAAGCAAATATTCTTACGTTGAAAAGCTAGCACTCGCAGTTGTTCAAGCGATACAGAGATTTCGACACTATGTCCTCTTTTGGAAAACTACCATTTTGTCAGATTTCAACCCCATGACTTATATATTGTCACGACAGTTGCTGGGGGGAAAATATTCAAAATGGATAGCAATCCTGCAAGATTTTGATCTGGAATTTGTAAAATCCAAGTCAAAGAAAGCTCTAGTTTTCACAGAATTATTGTGCGATCTCCCATCGTCGTCCAACGATGAAACATCCGAAGAAACAATCGTGGACGAAAGTTTGTTTCTGATATCTTCAAGCAATGAGTGGTATGGGGATATAATCATTTATCTCCAAACCCAAAAACACAGGCCAAACACCTCCCGCTCCAAACAAAAACGTATTCGATACCAAGAAAAAGACGACATGATCGTCGATGATACACTTTACCATCGTGGTATCGATACAGTTCTGAGAAGGTGCCTCACCCATGAGGAGGCCGAAAAAGTCCTGAATGATTGTCATTCAGGCGCGTGTGGGGGTCATCAATCTGGATATGCTACAGCGCAAAAAATCTTACGAGCAGGATACTTTTGGCCAACAATGTTCAAAGATTGCATAACCAGAAGTTGCCATGCTTGTCAAATTTTTGATAGCAAAGCCAGAAGACCACCCGCACCTCTGCAGCCAATAGTTACAGTTGGGCCATTCGCCAAATGGGGCATCGATTTCATGACATGTAACCCCACCTCGACCGGGGGGCATGGGTATATCATAGTTGCAGTTGACTATTTTACCAAATGGGCCGAGGCGATGCCTACATTAGATAATACTGGTGAAACAAATGCCCTCTTCTTTTTCAATCATGTAGTCGCCAGATTCGGCGTACCACAGGCTATAGTCACAGATCATGGATCGCATTTTCGCAATCACATGACGGTCGAATTAGCTGCCAAACTAGGGTTGTCTCACGATAGCTCTACTCCATATTATCCGCAAGCGAACGTACAAGTTGAAGCAATCAACAAGGTCCTGAAACGCATGCTGCAAAGGATGATTGGAGTTCACAAGAGAATATGGCACCAAATCCCGTACTTAGCTTTGTGGGCTTACTGAACATCGGTAAGGAATGCAGCCAGGTTTACACCTTTCCAACTGGTATATGGCCTGGAAGCAGTGTTACCAATCCAGTGCGAAATATCGTCTCTCAAACTCGCAATTGATCTCCTCCCCAGAACTTCAGAAGAAGAAACTCGTTTCTTGGAATTAATCCAATTGGATGAAACCCATCGTGATGCCGCTTTGGCTAACGAAGCCCATAAGAAATGAGTCAAGGTGCAGTTCGAAAAAAATGTCAAACCCTGTGTCTTCTCAGAAGGTGACTTGGTCTTGCTTTACGACCAAGAATCCGATAAATTGGGAGCAGGTAAATTTAAGTCTTTATGGATGGGCCCCTATGTTGTTAAACAGGTGTTAGCAAAAGGAGCCTATGAGTTAATTGATTATGACGGAATTCCACTGGCGCAACCTTGTAACGGGTTGTACCTCAAGCGTTACTATGCGTAATGGTAACCTGCACGCTTTTGTTATGTTTTTGTTTTCGCTAAAGTGTTTATTTTGGTCAAGTAATCCACTTTTTAAAATTTGTTGCAGATGTCAAACCTATTGGAGTTATGTGTTAGATATGCCAATGGAGCGAGTTGTAGTTCGCGGAACCTATCTTCCGTAGCCTGGGCTATTTTTGATCCAAGCGGCGAGTTAGTAAGTTTCAGAGGGGTATGTATTGGTCAATCAACAAATAACATCACTGAATATAACGCATTGATAGAACTTCTCTCTGATGCCATCACACATGGTATACGACGACTAATTATCAGGCTAGACTCACAACTCGTAATACTACAACTCACTGGTATCTATTCCGTCCGAAACCCAGCTATTTATCGCATGTTCCTAAGGGTTAAGATTTTGGAAAGACAATTTGATTTTATTCAATATCAACACATTTCCAGAAACTTAAACACATTAATTGACTCATTAGAAAATTATGTGTTAGATAAACATTTGCAACATTTATAAAAAGAAACATACCATCAATGTTTACATTTGGATCATGTAACTTAACAAAAATAAAACTCCGAAAATCAAAAATATATATAACTGTTTATGGTTTACACATTATGTTCTGTAACCAAGACAAAATCGGTCAAGTGACCAAAAAATCAAAATGCTAGGGGGCACCCTAGTCTAATGATGCTCGTGATAGCAAGCCACAGCCTATGCGATCATGCGTAAGAGACGAGTCCATCGTCTTGGCACACCAGTAGTATGCGGCTGTAACCTCAAAGGTAGCTCGTCAGTCCTCACATTTGGAATACCAAGAGTGAGGCCCTCAACCTGCTCCTGTAATGCTGTGAGAGTCTCGGCCACATTGAGGTCATGAAGGATAGCCCTTCCGATAGCCTCTCCTGCTGGGGCGGCAGCTAGTACTCTCAGGCGAGCTACTGGATGGACAAGACCAACATCTGCATGTACACATGAGTTTGATTAAAGTCTTGATAGAATAAAGCACAAGGACATTTTAAATGAAAAACAATAAACAGGAATATGGTCAAAGATTTTACCAATGGCGCCCCACTGTTCGCCATCCGGAAGTACTAGATATGGATGACCCTGGAAGTCCATGCTAGCATATGGATACTCGGAATAAACCATCTCCTGACGATCAAACCACCTAAAGAAGGTATCAGAAAATGAAATCTGAGACTGACCAGCATGCCTAGACATATGGTCAACCCATCTCTGAATACGTGGTTTAGTAGGTGAAGGTAAATCGAGTGCAATATAATGCGGTTGCATCAATGGTATCTTCTCCAAGGAAAAGGCGGTCAAAATAGAACCATACCCAAAGTTCTTCAACCTCCCGCTCTTTATCTTGGTCAACTGTTCTTTCATCACAAGAAGTGCTGCATCGCACCAGTTGAACACCTTCGGTTGGAGGCATTCCAAGGCATACTGCATATAAGATCGGTTGGCTACATGAAGAGCCGCACCACCGGCCATCCTACCAAAATTAAATAGAATAGTCCTGAAGGACCTGTCAGTGACATCACGGGTGATGATCTTGCTGTCTTTACTCGGCTGAGATCCTTCTCTGCAGTACCAGCTAACATAATCTCTCACAGAGTCGCCTCCTCGGGCCGAACCTGATAAAGAGATGGGGGCACCCCGCCTCGACAATCCAGTCAATAAATAGATGTCTACTACAGTCAAGGGGATATATTTTCCCCTGATCTGGAAAACCTGGTTGGTAGGATCCCAAGCATCGAGAAAATACTACAATAAGTTGATCTGTTGTCTCATGCTAGAAATGCGGAAAAACTTCAGCAAGCCACAGTTCCGCAGTGGGTTTACTGTAACCGGATCATGTAGGGCAAGCATGTCCTCTTCTTCATGCTCGCTTTCTTGTCATGTAATGGTCATCTTACTCCAAAGATCTCTGAAAAACAAACAAGAGAAGAGTTAGATCCTGATTTTGGTAAGAAACAGGGAAAATTTCCATAAAACATTGTGCACAGAATTCCTTCTCTGCGCCCATTGCACCTACAGTAGTGCTTTGGGTGTGTTGCATGTCAGATGCCCTTTAGACAGGCCAACATTCAACGCACCTTTTGATACACAGAGGGTGCATTGAAAGCAGAACGAGTTTTTCAAACCCCAAAGGCTCAGAAAAACTAGGAATCAAGCTCAGAATGAAAAATGGAAACCATGAAATGAAAGAGCTCAGGTTTACCTCCTACCTAGTCCAGACGGCGCCGAGAATCGTCCACAGAATCTCCCAAAATCAGCTGATGAAAATCAAAGGGGGAAAGCACCTCCAAAGCTCCAACAAACCAAAGTTCAAATGAAATGGTAAAATGAGAGGTAAAAACACTTTTTTCATTACTTTTTACATAGTTTAAAGTAAAATATTAGTGTTCTAACTCATTTTAAAACATATATTGTTCATTTCTGACTAGTTTGATGAAGCATTTGAAAATACAGTACAATCTTTGAAAGAACAAAGCTATTTATGGTAAAATAAAAAAGGGACCATTAAATCGAGCAGTTTTAGCACATAGTTCAAGCTCGTTAAAAAATAAACATAAGCCATGAGCAAATGTTTCCCCCCGCATTTAAGCTCGTTAAAAAATGAACTATTCCCCTGGTAAATAACCATCATGAATGTAGTACTTCAGCCATTAAAGCCTTGGTCGTGTTTGCACCGTCACCTCCACTTTTTCATTGGCCGATCATTCACCCCCACTTGATTGTTTACCCATTTGAGGAATAGCTACGAAGAGTGATCTCACTAGCCATCCTTGTGAGACTGTCATGATTGGAAAATTCCAAACCTTACCTGGAATCAGCTGCTACGCATTTTATCACTCGTTCCTCAAAAGACGAGTCTCCTTTAAGCTCTTTTCAACTGACTCATAAAATATGAAAAGATTGCTGAGCCATTGGCCTCTCCAGCTCGTTAAAGGGACAGGAAGTGCTATCCCTCCTCTAAATTTTAATCTTTTTGGACCTGAGGGGTTATTACACAAAAAGATCGAGCGCTTGTTTTGTTCGGCTCGTTAAAAGTGTCGAAAATTCATCCCTTCTGTATTGTTTTATACTTTTTCGGACTTAAGGGATTAGATGACGAAAAATTAATTTTGGAGTTGCCTTTACGTTCCTTCTCAGACTCTCTAAAATTGAAAAGTACCGAGTTATCTTTGTCGTTAAACTCGTTAAAAAGATTAATAGCGACAAACTTGTCTATAGACGAGAATGAGTTTCACTATTGCTAGGCTCGTTAAAAAATAGCGATGGGTTTGCCCGAAGGGCAAATTATAGAACAAGCATATGTTATCCTCCTCAAGCTTGACAAAAATAAAGAGGTACTGGTTAGCAATGACTGGGGAAAATTGGGAAGAAAACTTGAAGAAACTTTGTTGGTAACAAGTCGCTCTTGAACATGACGCTTCCACTCCGTGTCCGAGTCGGGTTGGGTTGTTTCATTCACAGGTCACATCACCATGGTCCCATCATACCATCCACATTTGGGGTTAATGCTACCAATCCATCACATCAGTGTCGCCGATATGTTCAAGAGAAGTCATTCAGAGAATTCACCTCTGTCTCAACCGCTACCATACATTTATACTCCATTCTTTCATGACCACCACCCTGAACCTTATATCACCAGATAGTTTTCACCTCCATTAAAATCATTTGCTCCGTTCCGTGTCATTGATGTGGGATTCATTAAGGCCCTCCTCTGATGGATCACTTCTTGTCAACATCAGCTCATTATCTAAGAAGTTGACCTAGGAACACCCCATTCAGTACTTTGAAGCTTGCATGCCTCAATGGCAAGTTTCTCACTTCCGGCGACAGGTTTACATCAATGGCCTTCAACCGAAAGATTTTGCGTGGTGTTCAACGCCAAGTCCTTTATTCACACCACGTGAATTGTACTGCAGTACCTTGAGGGTCATTATCATTATCGGTGATTCCTCTCACGCTTTTTAACAGTTTACATCATTGACTGGTAATCAAGCGATGTCTTTCCATGTTCGACTTTAGAACATTTCTCACATGGATCGACTTGTACTCCGAGTGAAGATTGAACGAGATTTAAGACCCCGGATCTATTTACATCCATCCGAGCTGCGATATATCTTCAAGGAAAATAAAGACATCAAATGTACATCATTGCTGCACAGATAATCATCCAATCAAAAGGATGATGGCTCTATCAGAATCATCAGTCTACACTCAGACGATTGTCTGTCCTATGTACATGAAAATGAATTTATAAAGCTGAGCATGGGAATGCCCGCCTCAGTTAGATCATGAAAATATTATGAAGATAATGTATTGTATTGTATCTTATTACAGGTCTCCTCCCAGCATTGAAAGAACTTCGGATCCTCATAATAAAGCATTTCACCCGACATCAAAAGATTAACGACCTCATGCTTTAGGGGGCAACTGTTATAGACATTTTTGGGCCCTACAACCCTAAGCATGAAATGTCCATAAACCAAGGGCTCCTAAGTCCCTAAAAGTGTTGCTCTAACCCCTAAAGGAACAAGGTCAACAGATTACAGCTTCTCCCAGAAGTTCTCCATGAAAAACTGCTCAGAATTGGTCAAAACAGGATCATTTCAGCTGCTCCACTAGCTAAGTGCATTGCATCTCACCTAAATACACTATGTGGGTGCATTGCATTTCAAAAATCCCTTCTGTGGGGTGCGATGGGCGAGAAATGACAAATGGCAGTGTCATTCGGCGAGGTGGAGAGGCAATGGAAGCTTCCAAAATCTTCTCCTGTGACACTTGCCTCACTGAATTTGACCAAGGATGAGTAAGAGACCATCATTCTCCAAGTGGAAGCAGGAACTATTAGAGGGGGGACACTAATCAAATCACAAGCTGACTCATCCCCCTTACAGATATCTATATATGGATCCCTCATCCCAGAGATCCAGGGGCTGGAATTTTGCATATTGTAAGGAATTGCTGTTGGTTTCTTGAGACAAACATCAGATTGTTGGGTGATCCAAGCTTTGTTTGAGGTGAAGAGGGGCTTCTTTGCTAGGAGGTTGATGCTGGGTTAGAACAACTTGTTGTAACTCCTCTTGGCTCTTTTCTTGTTTATCAATAAAATCTATTCAAGTTTTCCTCCATGCTTTTGTGTCATTAATGCTTGCTACATTTGTATGGTCAATTTACATTTGATCCTAGATTGTTTATGATTATAGATCCATGTCTTTGTATAGTGCTATGATTCTATGATCTTATAGGTACTTTGTGAATCTGGGCGTGCGGGGGAGCAGGTAGCTGAAGACTATCAGAGAAGAGAGGGATCAAATCAGGAGATTAGCGCAAGACACCTTAGTGGGATAGAGAAGTTCTATATAGACACTTTTCCCTGTAACAAAATGGTGACTCAATAGCCAAGAGTTGTATATTCAATGCAACAATGCTTACCTATGTAAAATATACCAACTACGCCAGCTATTGTGACAGTGTCGCAAGTTCAAGCACTAACTGTTGTATGCCAACCTCAGGTTTCTCAAGTTGTAATGCAACGGCCCATTGACCCTGCCACTCAACCACAATCGTTGACTGGTGGAATGACACAGGTTCAGACGGGTACAATTACCCCTCATCTTGGTCAAACTGTTAGTATCGGGCAACAGCACATGGCTTCACAACCATGGCTAGTGCAATACCAACAACTGCAATTCCAAAAAGTATACCAAGGTTCTCAGCAACAAATCTTTGCAAATAGTGGACAGCCGTATATTCAAAATGGTCAAAATCAACCATTTTACAATGGTCATGCCCACCTACCTTACCAAAGTTACTAGCATCAAATGCATTATGCCGGTATGCAAAGACCAACTGCTCAGGCAATCCCATCTTATCTTGGGTATGCTTCGCCTAACCTGAATCAGCAGTTACCCTTTGTGGCAACTTTAGAGTTACCTGATTTAAATCGGTTAACAAACGATCCAATCGCTTACGCCCCTTGGTGGCCAGCGATTCCGCATAAATTTCCATCAGATATTCCTAAATTTAATGGAAATCTGGGTGAAGATCCATCGAATCATGTGATGACCTTTCATCCATGGTGTTCATCAAACACCCTAAATGATGATTTGATAAGACTTTGCCTCTTTCAGAGGACGTTAACGGGTCCAGCGGAAAAATGGTACATCGAATTCCCTAAAGCATCGTTCGACAACTTCAGTACCTTAGCCACAACCTTTTTAACCCATTTTCAGTTACCAATAAGGTACGAAATAGGAACAAAACTTCTTACCAACTTCAAACAGACAACGACCACTCACATATCTGATCATATACATGAGTGGCAACGTCGTCGTAGAATGGTAAAAACGTATGTTCTCGATCAACTCTTAGCTGAATGGTTTATCAAGTC
The DNA here is from genome assembly GCA_031772625.1 of Pinus tabuliformis. Lineage (NCBI taxonomy): Eukaryota > Viridiplantae > Streptophyta > Pinopsida > Pinales > Pinaceae > Pinus > Pinus tabuliformis. Next base: position 1,477,240,266 of record CM062819.1, on the reverse strand, counting down.
ATTACTACCTCCCATCACGGAATATGTGGCAAAGGGGGGGGGTCGTAACAGAAGAACAAGTTATCGCTCGTGCGCAATATTTGGACTTGATTTACACTCAGTCCGACACGCTCTACGATAAGATACCTAACGCCCCTAGACCGGAATTCTCAATTCCTCCTCCTCCTAAATCAAACAATGACTCTCACATCGGCAATGGCGTGATTGGGACAACAGACATGAAATCGACAAAGGCTACATCCAAAAAAGCCCGTAAGATTTCAGGTCAAAATGCAAAATATGAACTTCTTGCCTCGGAAGTAAATGTTGTATCGGCAGAAAAAGGCAAAGAAACCAAGCAACCAGGAAGCAAGAAGAAAGGCAAAGGGAAGAAGAATAAACGGGAGGAATCATCACTTGAAAAATCTTCTTCAAATCCTCCTGGAGATAGGAAACCAAAAAATCCATGCTTTATATGCGATGAAGATCATTGGACCGCAAATTGTCCACACAGAGCTGAGCTTAAAAAATTCTTCAAGAATTCAAAAACCTCCGTAGTGTTAACTGATCTGTTTCCAAATCTAGGAACAAATCTGGTTGAGAGTGAAGATGCTTCCCGGTGTCAAGTGCTAATGTTGTCGGTTTCAAAACAGCAAAATTATGCTTTGATATCGACAAGAAACAAAGATTATGGGAATCCACAGCTGTCGAACAACAAGGAAAAAGATCAACCTAGTAGTTCGACAACAACTTCGACAGAAGTTGTGCCGCCCATCATTCTTGAATTGACAATAAAACCGCCAAAGGGAGTAGTACACAAGTCGACGTTTAATCCACGTGCTAGAGTGGCACAACATTATAATATAGTGGAAGATTTGGCCGAATCGCCATCCGCTATGTCGACTCTTGAAGTACTACATAATTGCCCATCCGAAAGGCAGGCTTTATTATCAGCAATTGGTGGGATACACCCAAAAGATTCCAATCTTGTATCCTTCGATCATAAAGGATACGATCCTTAATTACCAGCTCAACTAGCTTTCCTTGTTCAAGTGAAAGCCCTCAACAAAACTGTTCATCGAACAATTATTGATGAGGAGGCATCTACATGCATTATGTTGATGAGTTGCTGGAAAAATTTAGGATCTCCAACCTTGTCGCGATCTTCGACGACATTAAAAGCATTCGACGGAAGGACATATACCCCATATGGTATTCTAAGTAACTTGAAAGTTGAACTAGGAGGGAAAACAATAGAAATAGATGTTGAAGTAATCGACGGAAATCTTGATTACAACATCCTACTAGGAAGACCATGGATATATGCTATGGCGGGTGTTGTGTTGACCTATTTTAGGAAGATTGCATTTCCCTTTCAAGGAGGGATTACAATCGTCGATCAACAAAACTTCCTCCCCAATGGTTCTCAAGTTACAGGAAGCATTCCCATGATCCATGGAAGCCCCCATTCGCTTCAAAATATCGGAGTAGGCCTACTAAAAGATCCTATACTAATGGGAACTTTCGCCCTTCCACCTCCAATCAACTTGGCGGAAGTAGCGTCGGTAGGAACCTGTAATATGATATCTTCTAAAAAGATCTTAGAAAACGATATCGACATGAATCATGCAATGGTTTTGCCCCCAAGCCCAACGGAAATATTGTAGCAATCAATGTTCCTAGCCTGGATGGCAAACCCAGATCAACGCTCATCAAGCGTTTGGATAGATAGGTCTAAAGAATATGGTACCCCTTCAGATCCTTGGTCACGAGTGCATGTCACCGACAAAGGAATTGTCCAATCAATGGTAATTGAAGGGGCACCATGGAGTGATTCCCACCATCGTTCCCTTCTTCCGGATTGTGGAGAAGATACTCAAGATGACCTTTATCATCCTTCAGTTTTGATTTTCTATCAAATACTGTAAACACGGTGGATTCCGAGCGAAACTTGTCCAACATTGAAGAGACTATCGCCATAAATATCTCGACCAAAACAGATGTTGTAGAGAATATTTATGTTGGCAAATGTTTTTCTCCTTCAGAACTGGAAATATATAACGCTAAGACCTTAAGGGACTGGTCTCCTCGTTTTCACAACCCGGTGTCGTCAACCTCTGAGGGTCATGTTGAAAACACACCGTCAACTAGTGAAAGTGAAGCCCCAGGAAAAAAAGGAAAATATAGATTTCCTTGTAAACTGTGCGAAGGCGATCATGCCGTCCACCGTTGTCCCTTCTTAGATGAAGCTAAAAGAGTTTTGGACGATCGTCTGGTTTCACCGTTATGACTTCCTCCTGGATATAAAAAACTCTTGCTGAGTCTGTCACTAGTTGAAAATCCGGTTGACCCGCTCAGATGGTTGACCGAAGCATCTACCATTGAAGATAAACCATCTGAACCCATACCAGACGAAAGTCAAAAGGTCGAGGCGGTAGTTGACCCGGTCTTGCCTTCAGAGGTTCTATCTTCAAATGATACAGTCACTGAAGAGAACAAGGATGACACCGTCCAAATTCTTTTCATAAGCACAGACTCCAATGAACATGGGGGCAATTTACCCGTTCGTTTACCGCAGGAAGGAAGTTCATCAGAGTCATACCCGGCCATCTATTAGGTCCCACCTCCAAGCAACCTAGTTGTCTCCTTCGACTGGAATCAACTAGGCAGACCCTGTTTACCAGCTAGTGTACCATTCTGAATTATTGTTCAAATATATAGAATGGTTATGGCTGGTACCATCATAGATGAGGGGGCTTCTATGAGTATCCTTTCCTCAACTACTTGGAAAGTGCTTGGTTCGCCATCGCTTTTGCCTGAAATGAGAAATCTAACAGGCTTTGATAAAGGAACCAGTCGACCGTTAGGGATCCTTCCCAATGTGCCCATAACATTGAGAGGGAAAATCGTTCACATGAATGTTATGGTAGTTCAAGGACCCCTGGATTACAATCTACTCCTTGGACGAGACTATATTTATTGCATGAGAGCCATTGTCTCATCACTCTTTAGAGTGATGTGTTTTCCGCGCGAAGGAATATTGGTCAAGCTCATAGACCAGCTTTCATTTCCCGGATCACGCATAGAAAATAGTCATGTACCATCCCTGAATGGTCTTTTCACGCAAGAAATGTCTCAATCCCCAGTCTGTCCACCCAATGAGCGCGAGTGATTCGGGGGGACATGACTGAAACCCAGGGGGCATGCACCCTAGTCTACTTCGGCAGGAAAACTTCGGGTATAGGGTAGGTTTCCACGAGAGAATATGACTAGTCTGTACCCCCGTCCGTGATTGGAAGAGGGGGTTATTCTAGAACAAGATACTCTTGTCAAAGTTATGTGAGTTCGCAAGCATCGCCGCTCACCTTTGTCTATTTTGGTAGACATCGCCGAAGAAGTGTTTTGTTTGCGCTGTGAATAGAACGATCTTTGGGTAACCTGTAAGAGGTAGGCCTCTCTCGGTAAAACAAATGTTTTAACGAACTAAAGAAGGGGTAACCTTGAAACTCTGTTTTATACCTAGGGGCATGCAAACCTTTTTGCGTGCAAGTGAAGAGCGACTATTTATTTTTTAAATTTGTAGGTCCTCTAACCCTTTAAACTCGTAGGATTGGTCGTTTCCTAACTTGCATAAAGAAAGGATGTGGGGCAAAACTTTAAAAGTTTCCATTTTTATATGAGACATTCTTATCACACGAATGGATTAATCGAGCAGTTTTAGCCCATAGTTCAAGCTCGTTAAAAAATAAACATAAGCCATGAGAAAATGTTTCCCCCCGCGTTTAAGCTCATTAAAAAATGAACTATTCCCCCGGTAAATAACCATCATGAATGTAGTACTTCGGCCATTAAAGCCTTGGTCATGTTTGCACCGTCACCTCCACTTTTTCATTGGCCGATCATTCACCCCCATTTGATTGTTTATCCATTTTGAGGAACAACTGTGAAGAGTGATCTCACTAGCCATCCTTGTGACACTGCCATGATTGGAAAATTCCAAACCTTACCTGGAATCAACTACTACCCATTTTATCACTCGTTCCTCAAAATACGAGTCTCCTTTAAGCTCTTTTCAACTGACTCGTAAAATATGAAAAGATTGCCGAGCCATTGGCCTCTCCAGCTCGTTAAAGGGACAAGAAGTGCTATCCCTCCTCTAGATTTTAATCGTTTTGGACCTGAGGGATTATTAAACAAAAAGATCGAGCGCTTGTTTTGTTCAGCTCGTTAAAAGTATCGAAAATTCATCCCTTCTGTATTGTTTTATACTTTTTCGGACTTAAGGGATTAGATGACGAAAAAGGAATTTTGGACTTACCTTTACGTTCCTTTTCAGACTCTCTAAAATTGAAAAGGACCGAGTTATCTTTGTCGTTAAACTCGTTAAAAGTGTAATAGCGACAAACTTGTCTATAGACGAGAACGAGTTTCACTATCGCTAGCCTCATTGAAACATAGTGATGGGTTTTCCCGAAGGGAAAATTATAGAACAAGCATATGTTATCCTCCTCAAGCTTGACAAAAATAAAGAGGTACTGGTCAGCAATGACTGGGGAAAATTGGGAAGAAAACTTGAAGAAACTTTGTTGGTAGCAAGTTGCTCTTGAACATGACGCTTCCACTCCGTGTCCGAGTCGGGTTGGGTTGTTTCATTCACCGGTCACATCACCATGGTCCCATCATACCATCCACATTTGGGGTCAATGCTACCAATCCATCACATTCGTGTCGCCGATATGTTCAAGAGAAGTCATTCAGAGAATTCACCTGTGTCTCACCCACTACCATACATTTATACTCCATTCTTTCAGGACCGCCACCCTGAACCTTATATCACCAGATCGTTTTCACCTCCATTAAAATCATTTGCTCCGTTCCATGTCATTGATGTGGGATTCATTAAGGCCCTCCTTTGACGGATCACTTCTTGTCGACATCAACTCATTATCCAAGAAGTTGATCTAGGAACACCCCATTCAGTACTTTGAAGCTTGCATGCCTCAATGGCAAGTTTCTCACTTCCGGCGACAGGTTTACATCAATGGCCTTCGACCGAAAGATTTTGGGTGGTGTTCGACGCCAAGTCCTTTATTCACACCACATGAATTGTACTGCAGTTCCTTGAGGGTAATTATCATTATCGGTGATTCCTCTCGCGCTTGTTAACAGTTTACATCATTGACTGGTAATCAAGCGATGTATTTCCATGTTCGACTTCAGAACATTTCTCACATGGATCGACTTGTACTCTGAGTGAAGATCGAACGAGATTGAAGACCCCAGATCTAGTTTCATCCATCCGGGCTGCGATATATATTCAGGGAAAATAAAGACATCAAATGTACATCATTGCTGCACAGATAATCATCCAATCAAAAGGATGATGGCTCTATCAGAATCATCAGTCTACACTCAGACGATTGTCTGTCCTATGTACATGAAAATGAATTTATAAAGCTGAGCATGGGAATGCCCACCTCAGTTAGATCATGAAAATATTATGAAGATAATGTATTGTATTGTATCTTATTACAGGTCTCCTCCTAGCATTGAAAGAACTTTGGATCCTCATAATAAAGCATTTCACCCGACATCAAAAGATTAAAGACGTCATGCTTTAGGGGGCAACTGTTATAGACATTTTTGGGCCCTACAACCCCAAGCATGAAATGTCCATAAACGAAGGGCTCCTAAGTCCCTAAAAGTGTTGTTCTAACCCCTAAAGGAACAAGGTCAACAGATTACAGCTTCTCCCAGAAGTTCTCCATGAAAAACTGCTCAGAATTGGTCAAAACAGGATCATTTCAGCTGCTCCACTGGCTAAGTGCGTTGCATCTCACCTAAATACACTGTGTGGGTGCGTTTCATTTCAAAATCCCTTCTGTGGGGTGCGATGGGCGAGAAATGACAAATGGCAGTGTCATTCCGCGAGGTGGAGAGGCAATGGAAGCTTCCAGAATCTTCTCCTGTGACACTTGCCTCACTGAATTTCACCAAGGATGAGTAAGAGACCATCAATCTCCAAGTGGAAGCAAGAACTATCAGAGGGAGGACACTAATCAAATCACAAGCTGACTCATCCTCCTTACAGATATCTATATATGGATCCCTCATCCCAGAGATCCAGAGGCTGGAATTTTGCATATTGTAAGGAATTGCTGTTGGTTTCTTGAGACAAACATCAGATTGTTGGGTGATCTAAGCTTTGTTTGAGGTGAAGAGGGGCTTCTTTGCTGGGAAGTTGATGCTGGTTCAGAACAACTGTTTGTAACTCCTCTTGGCTCTTTTCTTGTTTATCAATAAAATCTATTCAAGTTTTCCTCCATGCTTTTGTGTCATTGATGCTTGCTACATTTGTATGGTCAATTTACATCTGATCCTAGATTGTTTATGATATAGATCCATGTCTTTGTATAGTGTTATGCTTCTGTGATCTTACAGGTACCTTGTGAAGCTGGGCATGCAAGGGAGCAGGTAGCTGAAGACTATCAAAGAAGAGAGGGATCAAATTAGGAGATTAGCGCAAGACAGAGATTGGTCTTTCTATTCCTCTCTATATATAATTCATAAAGGAAAAATGAAAGTAGCTTTTCTCTATTTGTTTCTAAGGCAGCTATCACACCTTAGTGGGATAGAGCAGTTCTATATAGACACTTTTCCCTGTAACAAAATGGCGACTCCGCTGGAGAAAATTGGGAAGAAAACTTGAAGAAACTTTGTTGGTAGCAAGTCGCTCTTGAACATGACTCTTCCACTCCGTGTCCGAGTCGGGTTGGGTTGTTTCATTCACCGGTCACATCACCATGGTCCCATCATACCATCCACATTTGGGGTTAATGCTACCAATCCATCACATCAGTGTTGCCGATATGTTCAAGAGAAGTCATTCAGAGAATTCACCTGTGTCTCACACACTACCATACATTTATACTCCATTTTTTCATGACCGCCACCCTGAACCTTATATCACCAGATCGTTTTCACCTCCATTAAAATCATTTGCTCCATTCCATGTCATTGATGTCAGATTCATTAAGGCCCTCCTGTGACGGATCACTTCTTGTCGACATCACCTCATTATCCAAGAAGTTGATCTAGGAACACTCTATTCAGTACTTTGAAGCTTGCATGCCTCAATGGCAAGTTTCTCACTTCCAGCGACAGGTTTACATCAATGGCCTTCGACCGAAAGATTTTGCGTGGTGTTCGACGCCAAGTCCTTTATTCACACCACGTGAATTGTACTACAGTACCTTGAGGGTCATTATCATTATTCTTGATTCCTCTCGCGCTTGTTAATAGTTTACATCATTGACTGGTAATCAAGCGATGTCTTTCCATGTTCGACTTCAGAACATTTCTCACATGGATCGACTTGTACTCCGAGTGAAGATCGAATGAGATTGAAGACCCCGGATCTAGTTTCATCCATCCGGGCTGCGATATATATTCAGGGAAAATAAATACATCAAATGTACATCATTGTTGCACAGATAATCATCCAATCAAAAGGATGATGGCTCTATCAGAATCATCAGTCTACACTCAGACGATTGTCTGTCCTATGTACATGAAAATGAATTTATAAAGCTGAGAATGGGAATGCCCGCCTCAGCTAGATCATGAAAATATTATGAAGATAATGTATTGTATTGTATCTTATTACAGGTCTCCTCCCAGCATTGAAAGAACTTCGGATCCTCATAATAAAGCATTTCACCCGACATCAAAAGATTAACAACATCATGCTTTAGGTGGCAACTGTTATAGACATTTTTGAGCCCTACAACCCCAAGCATGAAATGTCCATAAACCAAGGGCTCCTAAATTCCTAAAAGTGTTTGTATAACCCCTAAAGGAACAAGGTCAACAGATTACAGCTTCTCCCAGAAGTTCTCCATGAAAAACTGCTCAGAATTGGTCAAAACAAGATCATTTCAGCTGCTCCACTGGCTAAGTGCGTTGCATCTCACCTAAATACACTATGTGGGTGCGTTTCATTTCAAAATCCCTTCTGTGGGCTGCGGTGGGTGAGAAATGACAAATGGCAGTGTCATTCCGCGAGGTGGAGAGGCAATGGAAGCTTCCAAAATCTTCTCTTGTGACACTTGCCTCACTGAATTCGACCAAGGATGAGTAAGAGACCGTCATTCTCCAAGTGGAAGCAAGAACTATCAGAGGGAGGACACTAATAAAATCACAAGTTGACTCATCCCCCTTACAGATATCTATATATGGATCCCTCATCCCAGAGATCCAGAGGCTGGAATTTTTCATATTGTAAGGAATTTCTGTTGGTTTCTTGAGACAAACATCAGATTGTTGGGTGATCTAAGCTTTGTTTGAGGTGAAGAGGGGCTTCTTTGCTGGGAGGTTGATGCTGGGTCAGAACAACTGGTTGTAACTCCTCTTGGCTCTTTTCTTATTTATCAATAAAAGCTATTCAAGTTTTCCTCCATGCTTTTGTGTCATTGATGCTTGCTACATTTGTATGGTCAATTTACATCTGATCCTAGATTGTTTATGATTATAGATCCATGTCTTTGTATAGTGTTATGCTTCTGTGATCTTACAGGTACCTTGTGAAGCTGGGCGTGCAAGGGAGCAGGTAGCTGAAGACTATCAAAGAAGAGAGGGATCAAATTAGGAGATTAGCGCAAGACAGAGGTTGGTCTTTCTGTTCCTCTCTATCTATAATTCATAAAGGAAAAAAGAAAGTAGCTTTTCTCTGTTTGTTTCTAAGGTAGCTATCACACCTTAGTGGGATACTTTTCCCTGTAACAGGGAAGGAATTTGATGAGTTCTATAAAAAATATGGTATATAATATTATAATACTAGACCATGTTCACCTCAAAAAAATGGAGTTCCAAAAAGGATGAATAGGAAATTGATGGAAAAATCAAGGATCATGCTTAGTGGTGTTTAGTTAGGATAGGAATTCTGGGTAGAGGAAATGGATATTTCATGTTATTTGGTAAATAAATGACCCTCATCAACATTGGATGATAAGAATCCAAATGAGGTATGGACTAGTAAGAAACCATCTCTTACACATCTAAGGATATTTGTCTTTTATTCATATGTACATGTTCCAAAGGAAAATAGAAATAAGTTGGACAAAAATTATGAAAGATGCATCTTTATCAGTTATAAATATGGTTTATAAGGTTATAATATTTCAAGCCTAGAAACAAACAAGTTTGTGTACAGTCGATATGTGGTATTTAGATAAGTAAAAGACGAGTGAGAATATTAAATTTGGAAACAATTTTTGGATTGTTGGTGGAAATACATTGTGGTTTATAAGTTTCTTGGCTGAGAAAAAAGTCAACAAATTTTGTTATCCAAGAGTTAAAAAAATCTCTTGTCCAATACTTTTACAATGTTTTGTCCAAGAGATTGACTGAATTAATTGCAAGTTTAAAAACTCTTGGATGAGAGTTTACAAAGTTTTAAATCAAGAAGTTTCGAAAAAGATCTCAAACACAAACTCTTGGCTAAATATTTAGATTCCATTTAAAATTATTGGCTAAGAATATAGATTATAATTAAAACTCTCAGCCAAGATTTTAGATTGTATATACATGAAAAATGGAAATCCTACTTGCCATTTCAGTTGCAACAACACTAGCCTGCAAAAGGAATCTCTTTAGCATCCTTTCCCATGAAAATATTTTTTTTACTAGGAAATGGTTCAGCCCCCTCTACTTGATAGTGAGGCACCCCCTTCACTTTTTAACCCAAGGCCAAATATACGAGGCAATATTTTACCCATATAGTATCAAAAACCAAAATCTTATAGCCTCTCTCCATAGACCATCTATAATGGGCATCAATTTCTTCTACATAGATGTTGGAATTATTGGAGGGCTAAACCCAAATAGATATTTCTTTTTCTATTATCTAGGAAAGTGACCCGACGAGAAAATTTCCCCATGAAAGAAATCGAGCGAGAAAATTTCCCTACAAAAGTGACTTTCCAAGTGTTATTTTGTAATAGTAAGTTTCCATAGTTGACACAAGTATGGGAATTTATTTGTGACTCTTAGGGTTTAAATGGTTTTTGGTTTTAAATATATAAGAAATTTGGTTCTAGGAGAAAAAATAAATATTCAATTTCCCCCTTCCCACCTAGTTTTTGTACCCCAATTTCCCCGTGCCTACACAAGAAACACATTCCAATCCTCTACACATTATTTACATCAACAACATTAAACTTTCTTTGAATTTAACTCATAAATTGACAACAAATGGGTCCATTAAAGAAGTACACCTTGCCATGTCATTTTCAAAAATAATAATAACAACCTCCAACTTGTTCTAATCCTTCAACCAAAATAAAAGGCAAGGCGTTTCTGTTGTTTTGAAAATATTTATAATATTACATCCATAGAGAATAATCATATGACATGTAAATTTAGAAAAAAATTCATGGACAAACTTTGTAAATTTAGAAAATTTATAGAATGATACACTTATAAAATTTTCCCCCTTCTCGCCTAGTATTTTTGTACCCCGGTCTCCCCATCATACCTATATAAATCAGCTCTTGTTTCCCATACTTGTAGCCTTACTTTTCCTTACCTAGTCAATTGATGGACCCAACAAAAGTCACAAAAACTTTATTAGAATACAACAACTTTAATGGGCTTCCTAGATCATTAGGTGTTAAACATGCATATACTTTGCATATAATGTTTTAGATCTCTGTAGATTCTCTTGGTCATGGAAACTCCATGAATTTTGGAATGATGAATGGCTTTAAAAGCTCAATATTCATGTAATAATTCCAAGTGAAATTCTTGTCACCCACACAGATGACATATAGGTATTGTGACACAATGGATGAAACTTTATCTTAGTTCACATGTTCCTCCACCTAGTTTGGTATTGTTGGAAATATTTCCATTGTTTCTTTCCAACAAACATATATCACATGCTTGATAAATTCTTGAGGAATGAACTTATTTATATCTAGGCCTATTCATGAAGGATCCAATCATTATCTCAGTAGCCATCACTCTATCACATAGACCAAGCTAGTTAATTCCTCCATACTTTCATTAATGGTGAATATAAGTAGCCAAAGCATTAGGATATGGATCTTCATTCATGAAGGAAAGGATAACACCAAAGAACATTGTATAGATAGTGATTTCTTGTAGGTATTCCATTTTGTCAAGAGTTTTAAAACTAGTTAATTCTATCCATGAAAACTCAATATACTTAGTGTTTGTAATCGACATTAGCATGGTATCTTCCTAAATAATAACATCAGTATATTTTTTAATATTTTATCATTTTGTAGTTTTTACATCATTCTTAGTAGTAGCTTTGTGAGAGCTCTTTGTCAGTGTTGTTCATGTTATGGGAGAAAACAAAATTAAAGATATTAAGGGTTTTGAAAGTTTCACTAGCCATCCTCACAACCTCTACTCTGATGTATTAAATATTTCTCTCCTACTTTGATATGGATATGATAACCAATACAAAATTGGCAAGGACCTTTTTTTAATAGGATATTAACTTTGAAGAAGGAATTTTCTACAAAAGAAAATAATTTAAAGAGAATATTTTCAATCCTTGGAAAGAGAGGATTTTTAACAAATGAACTTCTTCATGGAACTTATTCCTCAACATGAAAAAATTTGACATGAAAATGGCAGTGTGCCCCTTATCTTAGTATAGGTATGAAAACATAACCTAGTTTTCATTTTTTACCACTATTATGTTTTTTAACCTTATGCTTGTATTAAAATGTTAGCAACCACTTATCATTGTTATATGATAGCATGATATTAAGAATACAAATTTCTTACATCAAAAGACACCATCACCTTTGTTGACGAGAAGACCCAAGAGAAAGTCACGTTTCCTAAACAATCAAGTTGTACAATATTTGGGACATGACCATCTTCAAGGAGGAAGGAAGGTAGTGAGGATAAGGACTCTAATAATATAGGAAACAACCACGTAGTTCATAATCCCCCACCTGGAAGGATTTTGATAAATCCCAAAAAAGACCCACAAGTCTAACAGAATTAAGACAATTTATTGTTATTTTATGTGCTAGCCTTTGAATCATCATTCTTTTATAGTGCATTCTCTTGACTTCACCGGGTTATCATCCATCCAAACCTTCCTAAATTATACTATGAAGATTTATTAACTAAAAAAAAAGATTACAAAATGAGAATATAATCTGAAGAAATACAAACCCCATATAAGAATAATTCCCCATTGTTCTAGTTGAGATGGTTATAAAATGAGAACAACTAATTATTTCCTTCTATAAAGCACCACTTTCTATCAATAATTTCTAGTTAGTAGATGTTGAAAAAAATCCTACCTCATTGCATTTTTATACTTAAAGAAGTTTTCTATTAGCAGGTAATGAGGTGACCATGTAGTGAGGTGGGGTGTAGAAATCTAAGGAGATTTGGCTTAATGTAGGGTGGTCAAAGGATGTGACAAAGTGTTAGAGTATCAACAACATCATTGTTGAAGGGTAGTTAGAATAGGTGTTCTATCTCAACTTTAAAATAAACAAATTGGTGTTCACTACAATGAATTACTTAATATTTTAATCAAAAGTTTCCAAATTCCAATTAAATTAGGATCCTCTTTGGGGTGAAAAGAAAAAATTGGGAAAAACCTTTTGGGTTCCAATTTAATTCCTATCCTTTCACCCGCAACTTGAGTTTTTACTAGCCTTAAAAGATCTCCATATTTGATATGGTTTACCAAGTTGAATAAATCCTTGTCTCCAAATGGAACCTGTATGGGGCCAAATTGGGCCTTCTTCTTGTTGGCCTTTTCTCACCCTAATCCTAGGTTTTGGAAATAAATTATGGATATATGATGTGTTATTTTCAGTGTTTCATTTGTTGTTTTAGAAATTGGCACATGGTTTCATTAAATGTAAACAAATCTCCCATGTAGGAATTTACTTATAACTATTTTTTTCTTCAAAAACTAACATGTAATTGCATTAAATGTAAACATGTGTCTTATGTAAGAACTTGAATTTACTTTATAACTAAATTATAGTTAGAGATGTAAATTTTACCAATGTTAATGCAGTCACTTTTCTTGTGGCCATTATGAATGTTTATGATTGCTAAAGAAAGATAAATTTGATCTCTGACATACCATTTCAATAAATTTGTTTATGTTTTAAGATATAGGAATCAAATTTATTTATCACATTACCTTTCTCCACCAGTGAACATGGTTAACTTCCATAGTCATGAACTTGAATACAAACCTGACCAATAAATTGCTTCAATGTTGCAGTATGACCCTTAATTTTTTTATGGTGTTATAAATTCTATTAATAAAGTGGCTATGAATTACAAATTTACAAATTATATTATGAAACAGATTTAAATTATAAATTTACAAATTATATTAATGAAATGGATTTAAGTTATAAGTTTTAACTTCCTAGAGATTAATTATTAGAATGAGGTGTTATTGTTTTAACTTCATGTTTAACTTGTGTCTTCTTCTTCTTAAGTAAAACAATGACTTTGGTCGAAGTAACCAATGAGAATTTATACTAAACTTTTCCATCACTTGTCTTGAGAATTTATACTATACTTTGCCATATTTAAAAACAATGTCTTTGTTGTGATTATCCTGCCTATTGGAAATCGTTTGTTGCAAACTCACAGAGATGTCCAACTTTGCAAGTAATATTTCTAGTTAAAATACATAAACCTTCCACACTTCAAATGATAGTCTTTTCTAAATTTTTTTCACGAGATTTATGTTGGATCTTGGATTCCACTTGATTGGTTTTCATAATTTCCATAAATGCTTATTGTGTTTAAGCTTTCTTTCATATATCACATGGATAAATAGGCTTGATCTTTACTTTCATTAGTGAAGGTCACTTACTTTTGTTGTCGAAAAATTAGAAATTTCACATTTACCTTTATCATATAAACATGTATGACAGAGTTGGAAAAGGGTGGCCAATCACTTTGTTTAACATATTCAGGTTTCCCTTCTTTAGTAGCATCACAATGTTCAAAAATTCAGCATCCCCATTTTTTTCTTATCTTTGTTTTGAATCTTTATTATTTTATTAAGCGTGTTATTGGATGCTTCTTTTGGTCATAAAATTTGATGTGAATTCTATTTTCCAGTGATCATTCATCCGTGATTGTGTTTTACAAAAAATAATCGGTTACCTATGCATGGCAACCTAGGTTTGAATGTAAGCTTCTCTAGTGGTTGTGATTCTTATTTTCAGGTTGCAAATCAACCATTGGGTGAACTTCATTAAGGGGTTCAAAAAGGTTATTTTGTGCCTGGATTTTCAGTTGCAGTTGAGGCCCTTAACATACATTGCCTCCTTAAAATATCCAATACTAATCAACATATGGTTTTTCCCAAATATGATCAATTCTTGACAAATTTGATCAATTGAATTAGTAGAAGTATGATGCAGGGACTATCATTCATCTATAGTTGCAACTAAAATTCTAATTTGTATGCACTCATTCATCATCCATTCTTGCAAGAACATTGTTTTGAAGCTTCATAAATTATTTATGGTAATAGTGGTTTATGTATCCGCACACCAAAAAATGGGTTTGCAATGATATTGAATTTGACTTTAATTAGATATCAAGATCCATCATTCTGAGATTTCATGATAGTTGAAAAATGTCTTTTACAAATTCAACAATTATTCTTGATCTATGGTTGATATTAGGGACTAGCATTGGTCTGGTTAGTATATATTTCCATTTATATCCTAACGAGGTCTTTAATAGAGGTCAATTTATTTAGAGATTATTAGGGAACATGAGGATTACTATTCAGAAGGAAAATTGTTTCAAAAATACAAGGATGATGTGTGCTCATATTTTATGGCATTTTGATTTTTTGTTCCTTTTTTATATGAGAAAGATCATCATATTCTTGGTAGCCAATATAGGGCCTACATGTGTTCATTGGTTTGGAAGATGAATTGAGCATCTAATAAGTGGTATCGTAGTTTGGTTCCAATTGGAGGTTTTTTTTAAATGAAAGTTTAATTTACCCCCAAGTAAGATTCAACTTGGCTCAGTCATTAGAAGAATATTTTTAAGTTAACATGGTTTTTTCATGAGGATGCTACTTAATTGATACATATTTGACAATAAGTGGGACAATGAGAATACTTTCCAATACGATCTTGGAGAATGACAATGCAATAATACAGATAAGTATTGATTTCTAAATGTTGATTTATTTATGAGTAATAATAACATTTTGAAATTGAGAAATCTTGAGAATAAAATAAATACTCCATGATAAATACTCTAGAATATATTTATTCTTGCTGATTGATTATAAAGAACATAAATTGTATGTCAAAGCAAGTTTGATATTTATCAAAAACAAATATAATATTAGTAACTAGTCCTATTATATATAGGAATAATGACATCGAACCCCTCCAATGATCCCTCGAAAAGACTCTCCATGGGAGGGGAAGTGTGAGGTTCCAATAATCATATTAGATTCCATTTCGAGGGGTACCTTGGGTGTATAGATTCAATTTCTAGTAAACATGTTCAACTCTACGCTATAATTTTTTTTTCTAACATCTGAATTTTCATCTTTGACACATGTTTAATGTGAAAAGATATCATTGTCAATAGGTGCATGAGTTCTGCTTGAGGTTGGCCATAATCATTTAGACCCACATGTTCATTTAGTGTCACATTTGTGTACTCCACCTTCGAGAACCAACCCATTGTCTAGTAGAGTTGGTTGAGGTAAAATCTGAACAGAAAACTTGAAGTGATATTTTTAATGCACTGAAATTTATTTCATGTATCGCATACTTGTGATTGAAAATGTGATTTTTTTTTACAAGAACCACATATATATTTATTGATAGGGATTCCCTCACTAATCAATGTAATATTAATTGTTCTTATGTGCATGGTACAGGTAGGCGTTTGATTTCTAGTTAACATGTTCAAGTCTATGATATAAATTTAATGTTTAGCATGTGAATAATTTCTTCTTTCACACATGTTTAATGTGAAAAGATATCATCATCCACAGGTGAATCAACTGAGAATTAGGTTGGCCATATTGATTTTGAGCCACCTATCCAGGAGCATTCAAGTGAAAGCTAAACATAAAGCTTGCTCAAGACATGCTTAATGTCAAAAGTTATCATGTGTCTCATGTACTTATGTATGATTGGATATTTGATGTTTTGTACAGGGCATAATAGCTCTGAGTTTGTTTCCTATGAATGAGACAATTGTCTTACAACAAAAAACTCAAAGAATGAGATAGTTTTTCCACCGAGTAATTTTAAATGTAGACATTTTCCAAATACGAATTGGCCTCGTCAAATTTATTTACATTTAAATAATATGTGAACATTTAACAAGTTACAATTATTGAGTATGTGTTCAAGCTTATTCTTTAAAACTGAGTGAGTATATTTAGCATTTTGTTATGCACATGGCTACACTGGAAGTACTCCTACACTTGAAGGATATACTACTTTATTTAAATTAGGGTAGGGTAGCATAAGAGAAATGAATAAAAATGTCATCTGAATTAAAATTGTTACAACAACACTCTTGAAATTGCAATTCCTAAGGCACAACCATTGAAATTTTCATGATTATGCACTCTTGTGGTAAGACTTGTCAGAAGAAACTCACTCTTAATGCCTCGTATTTTATAAAGTGACTTTGATTATTGGATGATATTATTCACTGGGTCAATTAGGGGTATTGTTATAGTTATGTTTAACACTTTCCATTCATAAGCATAAAAACCTACTTCTGGCCTATTCAGTCTAACAAACTGTCATCCAAGAAACCTTTTCAATTTTCTCTTTGAAGGTATTGATGAAAAGATGCCTATGGTGGACTACTCCTATAAAACCCTATTGAGCTCTAATGAGAACCATATAATGTTTTACTCGAATAATATTTTGGTCATTATATGAGATGCCTTCTTTAAAATAATTCTTTAGGGTATAAGGACCAACTAGTAAAGATTAGTCATTAAAAACTTTTCACGCCACCCTGTGCTCTTAAGAAGCATATTTTCCTCCCCACCTATTAAATTTCCTATATGAGGTTAATTATAATAAAAATCTCTTTTAAAGGGATCAATTTAGGGATAGGAGTTATCATTATGAGTCGACCTACCATGATCATGGGTCCTAACAAGAATGACATTACAAGTACTGGTCAGCAAGCCAGGGTAATGGCTTTTAGTTGGAAATATGGAAGACAAGTGGTCTCATCATGAACCAACTTGTTCATTCATGTTAGCTCTTGTGAATTGCATTGTCTTTAGCTAGTTCCCAATCTAGGACACTGACCTTCAGTTATCTCCTAAACCAATGTGAATTATTTTAAATGACTCTAAATCTATATGTAATAGATGGTACAAAATAATTTTCATGGGGTTAAAAGGCATCCTTGTCAAGGATATAGGCATCTACTGGTAGCAGAGCCATGCCTGTGGTATTAAAGTTAATTTTACACTGTGATTTAATTGGTTTTTTTTTCTTTCCCTGAACTCATTATCATATCTCTCCATGAATGGATTTAAGATCCTTATGGTGTTATGCTTTGGAGTTCTATCCTTTTGAATATTTTTTTCTATGGATGTGGGACCCTTAGTGAAGGTGATTCATTTTTCCCAAACAAGAGAAGCTTTAGCTATATGCTTGGATAATAGTAAGATGGTCACCATGGGAAGGTATTATTCTATCATATTTTCTTAACACCATGGCTTTCAAATCATGTCACTTCTATTTATAATGAGGATATTGATGACCACCAATATTGCAGCAATAATGTTGCAACTCATGGGCTACCAGCTTTACTTTATCAACCCGAGGTTCATACAAACTTGGAGGTGACAGTGTTATATACACAAGTAAAAGTGATGGTTCTGCCTTTCCTCACTGTTCAGTTGGCGAGAGACCACTAGGGTTTTCAAGCCAGACTTCTATGGATTTAGAAGAAGCTTGGTTCCTTGATGAAAGAAATAAAAATCTACTCTAAAAGAGATATGATCTATTGTAATAATGAAAAAGACTGAAATTCAATGCTAAGACACACCATTTCCTAGTTAACTTCTAAGAGTTATGCTTTGCAATAATGCTAAATTAACATGAAAAAAATGATACCTTTCTAAGCATGGAAGTTAAAAAAATCAAACATCATTGTTATGCATGTAAAGGACTGTAATAAATATGTTTTGCCTTTTTATGCTTTTCATGAAAAATCAAGTGTGCAAGCTAATCTCTTTTGGTGATGTGGCAGGTGGCTTAGTGATGTTGGTGGATGGCTGGAAGGTCCAGGAGATGGTTGGAAGGTTTGGGAGACTCTTGGGTGACCTTGGGTGGCTTCCTAGAGGTTTTCCCTCAATTCAGCCTCAAAACAGGCCACTATAGGAAAACCTACAAGATTCTCTATATTTCATACAGCCAAGAGAAAAACAATGGGTGTTGGAGGAGATGAAAGGATTAGGGAAGGTGGATGATGGGTGGAATGGAGTGAGAAAAGGCCTAGGATCACTTAGAACCCAAAATCAAGTTTAGGAGATGGTTGGATTTGTTCAACATGCTTAGGAAAATTTCTATGTAAAATGATGAAATTGGTGAAGGTGTCGATGAAAATAAGGAATGCCTATGGGTGGATGAAGTTGGAATGTGGTTTCTTGCTATGAGATATATTTCTACTTCTGAGGAACTTTCTTTGCATCAAACATGTGTAATTTCCAAAAAGTCATGTAAACAATAACAATTCTCATGAGCTATAAAAGCATAATTTAATGAACTAACTGCCTACCGTATGCATGAATAAATTGTTGAATAAAATGGAATCATGGATGAGATCTACTGCAAGAATGAAGATAGAAGAGATGGAAATGAAATCATACACTCACAAAACTGATCAAATGCTGGTTCAAGTACAGTAAACTCTAAATCTTATGAAAGAAATGGAAATCTGTGTTTTTGGGGCTGCATAAGGGTCTTTCCTCAAATCATGATCCCAGAAGGAAGAAGTGAGGCCAGGAAATGTACTGACAGCTTTGTGGTGATTCTTTTATCCCTTCTAACCTGCTACTAAAGTAAGGCACAAATGGAAGAAAACTAATAAACAATTAATCAAATCTACACTACTTGCAATGAAATACTTCTAAAGACAGTTTAACCATGAATCTATGAAACTAAGCTAATCATACAAAGAAGAGGAGCCTATGCTTCTAGGGTTGGGCCCTAACCCAAGAGCTTCAGCCCTCTGAGTTAACTCAGTGCTAGATCAAGAAAAAGCTCATTCTTATTACCAAAACAGAAAATTACATCAAAGTCTTCCACAAGTCTGGAGCTCGAAAATAACTAGAGTTTTTACAACAAAAACTCGAACCCTAATGAGGGTCTAGGCCTCTCTACTTAT
This sequence comes from Pinus tabuliformis, assembly GCA_031772625.1. Taxonomy (NCBI): domain Eukaryota; kingdom Viridiplantae; phylum Streptophyta; class Pinopsida; order Pinales; family Pinaceae; genus Pinus; species Pinus tabuliformis. The sequence continues at coordinate 1,477,220,838 of CM062819.1, read as the reverse complement.
ACAACTAAAGTCCCCAATGACTTCCTTAAATTTTGGAGGCTCGACCACCAAACTTGAGATGAACTAACTCTTTGTCTATCACTTTCTTGACTGCCTTCTAATCTTCATGACTTGGTTGCTTGCACTTCGAGCTGGTGGGATTAATGGAGGAATATTCAAATGGGGGAGGAGTAGATGACAAGGATTTACCTCCTACAATCTCTCACCCTTGTCCCATTCAAGTTTCAAACCTTATTCTTGCCAAAATTCCTTAATTTTCTCATCCAAACCTACATTCAATACATATTAGTTCACTAGGCATAATATCTCACTTTAACTCATCTCATTAAACAAAATGTAATCAAAAAATGTAATAAGTTGTGAGAAGAGTTGGTTTGACTAAGCTAGGAGGTGAATTAAGGCCCATAATATTACCTAATGATGAGGCTCATCATCACTTCCCTACTAAAAGTGTTTCTCATCCTCTGAGCAACTCAATCTATATCCATGTCTTTCATAGCTCTAGTAGCCTCCTGTTGAAGGCCCCGAAATCGAGTCAACAACAAAGGGGATACCAACCCGGTCCGGAACCTGGTTGGCGGCTCCTTACCCGTTTGGAGTAGCGGGTCCAACTGGGGATAACGGGACCAGCTTCCCGATGCATGGGGTGTGTGTGTGTGTGTAAAGTTTGATTATGTTAGTTCTGAAGGCATTCTACAAATAATGTAAATCTAACTTGCAAAGTGACTCTAAGCTACTGTAATTTAATGGAAATAACACACACAAGATCTACACTAACCCAGGATATATATTTCTTCTATTATGCAATCTAGAAAGATTTCATACAATAACTGGTAATAAAGATTATTCAGCCATTATAAGAATATAAACCGTTTAAGATGAACTGTTCTGCCTAAGAAGTTAAACAAAACAGTTTTGAAAAAGCACATTGCATAATCAAATCATTAGCATGTTAAGCATAAATCAATAAGTCCACCGTACAGAAGTGCCAAATGATAACCCATGTGTTCATACATTAACATGCAAACAATATCAGCTGTATATCGCTCTAGGAATACAAACAGGAATTAATCAAGAGATAAAAGTACCATTTATGACTAATTCTTACTCACAGACTTCAAGCAATAACGATCTATCTCTACTTGCTTCTAACATCTACCAAGAGTACAGAAGTGCAACATCAGTAGTAGATGTAAAAATGCAAACATAAATAAATCTCGATCCATCCATTCATCAAAAACCTCCTCTGAGGGTGCAGAAGTGCATGTTCTGAGGACAAGTTTTTTGACAGATTTCCGGACCCTTCTCCAATGCAATGAGAAGGGTTGAAATACTACTATCTAATCCTAATAATAGTATTATTACAAAATTTAGGACACGGTTCTCAAATGACCGCCCTTTTTCTAATTCAGTAAAACAAAAAACAAGAAAAAACAACTTTCTAAATGAAATTACTTCTTAATTTGGTCTCTGAAATTGCAGTTTTCAAGCATGGGCTTGAGAAGAGTTGGTTGGCCGACTTCTGTGTTTAACTGGGCTGTGAAAATGGCATCCATAAGAGCTGGCGCTACTTTCTCGGCCGCGTTCATGATGCACCTTACTGTCATGCATTGGCTGTGGGGCTTAACTAAGTAAGTCCAGTAACTTTCCCAGTTTAGTCTAGCCAATGTCTGAACTGTCTTCCCGTTTGCCTGTGCCTTCTGCTTCCATTCTGCCTCCAGCTGTAACGCGCTCGGTAAGTACCCCGGGGTGGACTCTGAAATCAAATTGGCCCTGTGTAAATTTTCATTTACACAGTCGATAAGTATGCTTGCCTGTGTCGCCGCTGACTCTGCTGCCTGTTCCGCCTGTGTGATTTGTTCGTCCCACTTATTGAAGAGCAGTTCCTTATGATTCTCATTAATCTTGGGTGCCCCTGCTCTTTTCCCTTCCTCGTCATTTTTCCAAGCCAGATATTCTGTTACTCTTCTGTTGGCTTGGTCATAGTCATTCCGCAATTCCGCCACCTGGCTGGTGATCTTGTCGCTTAGCTCACAAAAATGCCTCCACTGTGATATTCTGCGCATCATATCTTCCTGTTGCTGTGATAGTTGGTCGTTCAAGCCGATGGACTCTGAAATAAACTCTGCCAGCTTGGGTTCATCCTTGTGCATTTCTTGCACCGAGTGCAGCTGCTTTTCTTTTTCTTCAATACTTCTTTGGTGGCTCACCTGCATCTGGCGAAAGTCTTCTTGTAGCTTTTCAAGCTGCTTGGAGGCTTCAACATTCACATTGGCTTGTTGCAACTGTTGTTGCAGCAGTTGTATTTGACTCTCGCGTTCTTTTAGAAGTTGCTGAACTTCAGAAGCCTTATCGATAGTCGCAGAAGCGTATGCTCCTGCAATCTGAGACAATTTCGTGAGATTGTCAGTTGGATTGTTATTCGGGTCTTTCCACAAGACATCTAGGTGTTCAGCATTTTGAGATAGAGCGTCTTCGAGCTTTCTTTTCTTTCTTTGTCTCCTTACAACTGCCTTGTGCTGTGGGCTATAGAATACGTCCAGTGGAGGGATCTCTTCTACGCTAAGTAGAAGTTCTGAGGATGGAGCGATAGGAAGATGCTCCATTTCTGCGGTACTACTGACTATGGTTGAGAAGACCTCTTGCACCACCTGTGTATTGCTCACAGGTGTTTTCGGGGGTTGGCCTTCAAGATTAATTAGTTCATTGAAGGTCTCCCATTCTTTATCTAATTCTTCTATAACAAGAGGTGCTTCGGTGACGGGAGGGGGAACTTCTTTTGGTGGCGAGGCGGCAACTTGCTGCTGAGCCATCGAACTTGACTGAGCCGTGTCCTTGATTGTTTCTTCGTTCTTGTCTTCTTTGTGGACAGATTCTTCAGGATCTGGAGATATTTCTTTTACGGCGCTGGAATCAGATTTGGAGGCGTTGGAGTGTTCACTGAGGCTGATGCTCGGAGTCGGTTCTCTGGTAGCTACTCGCAGTCTTTCCAGTGGAACATTAACCAACCTTCTTTCTCTATACAACGTGAATTTCCGGAGGTCGTCCGGGGACAGCCTTGACTGAGCTTCCTGCAAAACTTCTTCGAGCGAGTTCTTGCCCTGAAAGAGATCGTCGAATAGATCTTTCTGCCCAGAGAACACACTTATCCTGACGTTAGTTGTAAATTCCTGGGCCACCTTATTTGGGTCAAATGGCCTTGGTGAGAATTTAAATAGTTGGAGACACGTCACATTCTCCACCTCGCCAAAAGCGTGTCCCACATCGAATAAAGAGAAGGCCCCACATGTGACTGGGAATTGAGGCCAAATGGCTTTCTTTTTGTTCTTTAGGTCCTTAGTTAAACCGCCTTCAGAACAAGTCTGATAAGCGATCTCTCGGGCCAACAATTTATCTGGGATGTACAAGGGTAGGACATGAGGAGGTGTTGTGCTTCCAAAAACTCGGATGTAGGTAAACCATTCTTCCCCAAACCATCTTGCGATGGGGGTGATATCAATTTGTGCCTCGGGAGAGCACCTTGGGGGGTCTTTATCGTATATTATCCTATGTATGGGCAACATAAGCCCATGACAAATCTGGTAAAAATGGGGGGCGAACTGGGAATCCCACAAGATTTTATGATAGACATGAATAGGCAATGGGTCCTGGGTAGTCCATTTCCAACCCATAGTAGGGAATTTTGATACATGACAGATAGAGTCCATTATATAGGCAGACAAATAAAAAGGAGGATAGAACCTTTGGGAGAAGGATCTCTTAGAACGATAGTGGAGAACTGCCGTGTATAGAGTGTCAGAAAGGATTTTGGCCCAATCTACTATCTCAGAGTTAGTCGCGGCATCAATTAACGGTAGCCATTCAGATGGAAATTTATTGATATCGGGCTTACCAAATAGCCTACAGAGCATGGCTGCAGCAAAACAATATGGAGAGGTAAGAGAACCAGTGCTATACATACCGTTCTTATCTTTTTTCAGTGGTTCATCCCTTTTTGACCATTCCTTGGTAGTTTCTGATAGGTCCGGATTCTCTGCTGCGAACTTCCTAACAAAATCTGCATTGTAGGTCATTTGTGGTTCAGGAAGGTGATACATGAGCTTCAGGTCTTGAGCCGTGAACGATCCCACGAGCCCATGTCCTTTGACTTTGAACTGCCTATGATGTAACTCCGCATCATCTAAAATCCACTTGATCATGTCTGTATACGGTAGGATCTTCGGCCTTGCCGCTATTCTGTGGAGGAAAGAGCACGCTAGGTCTTCCAGGGATGCTTCTGAAGGACGTGGTGCATCTGCGACAGCAGCAGTTGCCTTGATTATTCTAGGGTTCTCTTCTTCTAACAGCCTATACATGCCTTCCCATGTGGAAATGCCTGCATCTTTATTGCATGCGGTATCTGTGTAAAGGGGCGCCATCTCCTTGGTCTTTTCTCTTGTCTCTGAGCTCTGAGCTTTGTTCTTCTTCCCCATCTCACTTATCGTTTCTGTTTGATTTTGCCTTCGCACTTCGCTCCTGCAGGTTATGAGTAAAATGGAAAGATTGATCAGAAAGGTGGTGGGAGAGTTTTAAATGCAAGAGATAAATCAGATATGCCACCTTACGTGAAGCAAATCTGCATTAAGGCACGCGTCTTTATGCCACTTAATAACTGACAACTAATTCATTACTAACATTAAAAGCGCAATAATTTCCAAGTCAGGTTATAGTAAGTGGATTTTCTTTGGGTGGCGTGCTCAAAGGAGTCGTATCAAGGTGCTTTTATGACTTGCCAACGCATCCTGCATGTCGCGCAATCGCAAACGGTATTGATCGCAACATCGCAGATTGCCATATCGCAGATCGCAATATCGCAGATCGCCACGATTCAAATGTTTGCCAACGTACCCTACCTCATTTCTGCGATATGCGATCGCGCGATCACAACATCGCAGATCGGCGGACTTGTAAGCTTTTCTTTATGGATGCTAGTGTATTGCGATGTGATGTTGTTCACTAACACCGAGGTGATGTGCATATTGGCTTTTAGAGGGGAAATGAAGGCATTTCTTTAATTTTCTTGATGCGACCTTAAGATTTGCTTTTATGGACACAGGTTTAGGCTTAAGTCGTCCAAGAAACCTTTCCTAAGCTTATGCTTGTAACTTCAAAAGAAATCTTTGTTTTTTCGAAAATTAACTAAGGGTCCCCATTCATTCTAGCATCGTGGCCGATACTAGTTTGAACGAGGGGGGTTGTTGCTGGCCACAACAATTGGCGATTCACTTGGGAGAACCAGTTATCTCTGCTCTTTTTCTATTGACGTTTTCAGACTTTTTTTTTTTTTTTTTTTTTTTTTAATATTTTCTCAGGGAATTCGAACTTTATTATAAAAAGATAAAAACAAACAATACTTCAAAGCGTCAATGATGTTTTGTTTTAGCCCCCTTCTATTCTAATTACTTGCATTCCCAGGTTGTTTTCAAGTTTAGATCAGTTATTACTTGGTCTTGTAAAACATAAAAATAAAGTGTTCTCTATGTATCAACCCTTTTTAAGAATGCCCCTTTGTCGCAGGTAGAGCCACTGCTGCCAGCAGGCGTCCATAGCCTCGACAGGGTTACCTATTATCCAGGAATGATCCTTTGTCCTGCTTCAGTTTTTTCTTACAACTTTTTCAGAAGAATTATCCCTTTCTTGATGCTTTTTTTCTTTTTTATTCTCTAAAGAACAATGTCTTGGTTTGGTGGCCAAATTATGACACAGTCATTCACTTGATTTACACTTTTGCTGAACAAGCTGGCTCGTGATGAGACCCCTTGTCTTTTGATCACAACAATCTTGAGTCGTTGCCCTGTTTTGGTAGACAGTTTTGGCAAAGTCAGCAAGTTATAATATTTGTGATCATGATAAGTCGGCTCGTGATGAGACCTCTTATTCTTTGAGATATAGCATTTTTTAGGATATTCTCCTGAACGTTGCATTTTCCTTTAGCAGGGAGGAAGTCAAATTCTCTTTCCTTAAGAAAGTTCTGGACGACAATGATAGGGCTGCTTTTGATAATGGCTGTTTTCACAGAGAATCTTTATTCTAATATTGATACCTTTTATTGTGCTGATCTAAAACGAATTCCCCACTGAGATAGCTTTCTTTAAAATTTTCTGGGTTTGAACTTTAACATCATCTCCGGGTTAAAGATCTATTGACAATAAAGACTGAATTCCCACAAGCTTAGTTGTTCACAAGAGCCGAAATTCCAAAATCTTTAACAGAGACAAGGTTTCTTCAGTAAACGTCAAATACTGTTTAGCCAGAACAAACTTATTTGGGATAGGCAATTATTATCTAAGGTCATGTAGAGAATACAACTGACTTTGCCTATCATTATTGGAAGCAAAACTAATATCCTATCTAAATTACTCCTACTCCTATTCTAATTATATACAAGAAATAACTAGGTAAAATGGTATTTCCAATGGAACCAACGATTCATTATTATTCCTAGCCGTATGAATCTTCTAAGCGTTAAAAAGAATTGAATTTCCCTTGGATCAAAATTGTTGGATAGGGAACAAGAACCTATAAACTCAATTGGAATTTTGCCTGGTTTTATTTTCTCATGATAGGTTCTTTCCAACTGGGTACCTATTGGATCATAGAAATTGAGATGGATTTCTTTTGTAGATCGGTGATCTTTCAATAGGAGGGATAACAAGCCAAATTGTGAAATGGGTTTCTTAATCTTGATGGCTTGTAACCCGTAGTTTGTTGACGTTAAGTTTTCAGCGATCTTGTTTGAAATGAAAGTGTTTATATATAAATCGTTGAAATCTAATCTATCAAAATTTTGAAAATTTAAAAAGAAGTCCGATTTTGTACAAAATGAAGGTACGCGAAAAAGAAATGATTGGGTATCTATACATATAGTGGTGTCGCACGTCTGGGAGTTACTTGTAACTTTTTTCTTTTCACAAGAACTGGCCGGGTTTTGTGAATCAGGAACTAAATCATGATTGCGAACAGGGATGGAGGTCTCTTCTGGATATGAATCATAGATAGGAGCATCGTCTTGGATAGTAAAATTATTCAAATGAGATTTTGCTTTGAGACGAGGATTAGATGGAACAGATTCTGATCTAAGACGTTTCTTATCATCTGACCCTAGTTGAGTTACTTGTGACAATCCAACATCGTCACAATTATCAAAGCAATTATCACGAAATACTTTGCAATTTTCCCTAGGTTCCTCTTTTTCATTATGTGTTTTTTGATAAGGGAGATGAGGCAGCTCTTGTTTGATGTGAATCGTAGGCTGTGATATAGTGGTCTCTTTATTTCGGAAAACCAGTGATGTCTCGTTTGAATAACCCTCCGTTGGAATAGACTTGATATTATGAGGGAGAAGATCATCATTACTAAAAACATCGGGGTAAAGAGAAAAATGTGGATCTGGAACAATGCATTTAAAAACATTAAATAGATCTCGTTCATCAGATTCACAATAAGTATCAGGCCTTAGATCATACCTTTTTGCGTCGATACTTTTCGAAAGAGAAACAGTAGGTGGATCTAACCTTGGCATCAGCATTTGTTGATCTGAGATGATATTGCCTGACTTCATGTTAAAGTCGTCTTCTGGTGCCAGGGTATTTTCCCTTTCAGTACTTTCGCCTTCGTTTTCTGATGGTAGAGCATGCAAAACTCCTAGGCTAAATTCTGTTTGGTCAGGTACAGGAGGTAGGGAATCCTCATCATAATCGGAAGATTCTTCATCTGTGAGCTCATCCTCAAGATCATATTGTAGACACTTAAGATGAAATCGTATATTGAAATCCCTTACGGGTTCGTTTTGTTTCCGCAGATAGTCGATTTCATCGTATACCTGGTCGTATTCATAGCAATCAAATTCCAAGATGAAAGCTTTAACGAATTGGTCCCAGCTGTGGACTGATGCAACTGGGAGGTTTCTGCACCATCTTCTAGCTTCTGCTGTGAATGTAAGAGTAAAAATCCTGCATAAAACGCCTTCGTCAATTTTTTGAATATCAGCACTCAAAACTCTTTGAATGAAATGCAGGGCGTGATGAAATGCAGAAGAATTATTCTCACCATTAAATTTTACCTGAGATAATAGTCTTACCACATCTGGTGGAGTGTTGGAAGAGGTAGGAACACGGATGCAACTCCAAATGGGAATTCTGTGAGTAGACATCCTTTTCCAGGATTTCTAGTTTAAAAACATCCCAACAGACAATATGTTCAGGCCCTCCTTCTAGCGCCAGAAATGTTGAGGGCCCCGAAATCGGGTCAACAACAAAGGGGATACCCACCCGGTCCGGAACCTGGTTGGCGGCTCCTTACCCGTTTGGAGTAGCGGGTCCAACTGGGGATAACGGGACCAGCTTCCCGATGCATGGAGTGTGTGTGTGTGTGTAGAGTTTGATTATGTTAGTTCTGAAGGCATTCTACAAATAATGTAAATCTAACTTGCAAAGTGACTCTAAGCTACTGTAATTTAATGGAAATAACACACACAAGATCTACACTAACCCGGGATATATATTTCTTCTATTATGCAATCTAGAAAGATTTCATACAATAACTGGTAATAAAGATTATTCAGCCATTATAAGAATATAAACCGTTTAAGATGAACTGTTCTGCCTAAGAAGTTAAACAAAACAGTTGTGAAAAAGCACATTGCATAATCAAATCATTAGCATGTTAAGCATAAATCAATAAGTCCACCGTACAGAAGTGCCAAATGATAACCCATGTGTTCATACATTAACATGCAAACAATATCAGCTGTATATCGCTCTAGGAATACAAACAAGAATTAATCAAGAGATAAAAGTACCATTTATGACTAATTCTTACTCACAGACTTCAAGCAATAACGATCTATCTCTACTTGCTTCTAACATCTACCAAGAGTGCAAAAGTGCAACATCAGTAGCAGATGTAAAAATGCAAACATAAATAAATCTCGATCCATCCATTCATCAAAAACCTCCTCTGAGGGTGCAGAAGTGCATGTTCTGAGGACAAGTTTTTTGACAGATTTCTGGACCCTTCTCCAATGCAATGAGAAGGGTTGAAATACTACTATCTAATCCTAATAATAGTATTATTACAAAATTTAGGACACGGTTCTCAAATGACCGCCCTTTTTCTAATTCAATAAAACAAAAAACAAGAAAAAACAACTTTCTAAATGAAATTACTTCTTAATTTGGTCTCTGAAATTGCAGTTTTCAAGCATGGGCTTGAGAAGAGTCGGTTGACCGACTTCTGTGTTTAATTGGGCTGTGAAAATGGCATCCATAAGAGCTGGCGCTACTTTCTCGGCCGCGTTCATGATGCACCTTACTGTCATGCATTGGCTGTGGGGCTTAACTAAGTAAGTACAGTAACTTTCCCAGTTTAGTCTAGCCAATGTCTGAACTGTCTTTCCATTTGCCTGTGCCTTCTGCTTCCATTCTGCCTCCAGCTGTAATGCGCTCGGTAAGTACCCCGGGGTGGACTCTGAAATCAAATTGGCCCTGTGTAAATTTTCATTTACACAGTCGATAAGTATGCTTGCCTGTGTTGCCGCTGACTCTGCTGCCTGTTCCGCCTGTGTGATTTGTTCGTCCCACTTATTGAAGAGCAGTTCCTTATGATTCTCATTAATCTTGGGTGCCCCTGCTCTTTTCCCTTCCTCGTCATTTTTCCAAGCCAGATATTCTGTTACTCTTCTGTTGGCTTGGTCATAGTCATTCCGCAATTCCACCACCTGGCTGGTGATCTTGTCGCTTAGCTCACAAAAATGCCTCCACTGTGATATTCTGCGCACCATATCTTCCTGTTGTTGTGATAGTTGGTCGTTCAAGCCGATGGACTCTGAAATAAACTCTGCCAGCTTGGGTTCATCCTTGTGCATTTCTTGCACCGAGTGCAGCTGCTTTTCTTTTTCTTCAATACTTCTTTGGTGGCTCACCTGCATCTGGCGAAAGTCTTCTTGTAGCTTTTCAAGCTGCTTGGAGGCTTCAGCGTTCACATTGGCTTGTTGCAACTGTTGTTGCAGCAGTTGTATTTGACTCTCGCGTTCTTTTAGAAGTTGCTGAACTTCAGAAGCCTTATCGATAGTCGCAGAAGCGTATGCTCCTGCAATCTGAGACAATTTCGTGAGATTGTCGGTTGGATTGTTATTCGGGTCTTTCCACAAGACATCTAGGTGTTCAGCATTTTGAGATAGAGCGTCTTCGAGCTTTCTTTTCTTTCTTTGTCTCCTTACAACTGTCCTGTGCTGTGGGCTATAGAATACGTCCAGTGGAGGGATCTCTTCTACGCTAAGTAGAAGTTCTGAGGATGGAGCGATAGGAAGATGCTCCATTTCTGCGGTACTACTGACTATGGTTGAGAAGACCTCTTGCACCACCTGTGTATTGCTCACAGGTGTTTTCGGGGCTTGGCCTTCAAGATTAATTAGTTCATTGAAGGTCTCCCATTCTTTATCTAATTCTGCTATAACAAGAGGTGCTTCGGTGACGGGAGGGGGAACTTCTTTTGGTGGCGAGGCGGCAACTTGCTGCTGAGCCATCGAACTTGACTGAGCCGTGTCCTTGATTGTTTCTTCGTTCTTGTCTTCTTTGTGGACGGATTCTTTAGGATCTGGAGATATTTCTTTTACGGCGCTGGAATCAGATTTGGAGGCGTTGGAGTGTTCACTGAGGCTGATGCTCAGAGTCGGTTCTCTGGTAGCTACTCGCAGTCTTTCCAGTGGAACATTAACCAGCCTTCTTTCTCTATACAACGTGAATTTCCGGAGGTCGTCCGGGGACAACCTTGACTGAGCTTCCTGCAAAACTTCTTCGAGCGAGTTCTTGCCCTGAAAGAGATCATCGAATAGATCTTTCTGCCCAGAGAACACACTTATCCTGACATTAGTTGTAAATTCCTGGGCCACCTTATTTGGGTCAAATGGCCTTGGTGAGAATTTAAATAGTTGGAGACACGTCACATTCTCCACCTCACCAAAAGCGTGTCCCACATCGAATAAAGAGAAGACCCCACATGTGACTGGGAATTGAGGCCAAATGGCTTTCTTTTTGTTCTTTAGGTCCTTAGTTAAACTGCCTTCAGAACAAGTCTGATAAGCGATCTCTCGGGCCAACAATTTATCTGGGATGTACAAGGGTAGGATATGAGGAGGTGTTGTGCTTCCAAAAACTCAGATGTAGGTAAACCATTCTTCCCCAAACCATCTTGCGATGGGGGTGATATCAATTTGTGCCTCGGGAGAGCACCTTGGGGGGTCTTTATCGTATATTATCCTATGTATGGGCAACATAAGCCCATGACAAATCTTGTAAAAATGGGGGGCAAAATGGGAATCCCACAAGATTTTATGATAGACATGAATAGGCAATGGGTCCTGGGTAGTCCATTGCCAACCCATAGTAGGGAATTTTGATACATGACAGACAGAGTCCATTATATAGGCAGACAAATAAAAAGGAGGATAGAACCTTTGGGAGAAGGATCTCTTAGAACGATAGTGGAGAACTGCCGTGTATAGAGTGTCAGAAAGGATTTTGGCCCAATCTACTATCTCGGAGTTAGTCGCGGCATCAATTAACGGTAGCCATTCAGATGGAAATTTATTGATATCGGGCTTACCAAATAGCCTACAGAGCATGGCTACAACAAAACAATACGGAGAGGTAAGAGAACCAGTGCTATACATACCGTTCTTATATTTTTTCAGTGGTTCATCCCTTTTTGACCATTCCTTGGTAGTTTCTGATAGGTCCGGATTCTCTGCTGCGAACTTCTTAACAAAATCTACATTGTAGGTCGTTTGTGGTTCAGGAAGGTGATACATGAGCTTCAGGTCTTGAGCCGCGAACGATCCCACGAGCCCATGTCCTTTGACTTTGAACTGCCTATGATGTAACTCCGCATCATCTAAAATCCACTTGATCATGTCTGTATACGGTAGGATCTTCGGCCTTGCCACTATTCCGTGGAGGAAAGAGCACGCTGGGTCTTCCAGGGATGCTTCTGAAGGACGTGGTGCATCTGCGACAGCAGCAGTTGCCTTGATTATTCTAGTGTTCTCTTCTTCTAACAGCCTATACATGCCTTCCCATGTGGAAATGCCTGCATCTTTATTGCATGCGGTATCTGTGTAAAGGGGCGCCTCTCCTTGGTCTTTTCTCTTGTCTCTGAGCTCTGAGCTTTGTTCTTCTTCCCCATCTCACTTATCGTTTCTGTTTGATTTTGCCTTCGCACTTCGCTCCTGCAGGTTATGAGTAAAATGGAAAGATTGATCAGAAAGGTGGTGGGAGAGTTTTAAATGCAAGAGATAAATCAGATACGCCACCTTACGTGAAGCAAATCCGCATTAAGGCACGCGTCTTTATGCCACTTAATAACTGACAACTAATTCATTACTAACATTAAAAGCGCAATAATTTCCAAGTCAGGTTATAGTAAGTGGATTTTCTTTGGGCGGCGTGCTCGAAGGAGTCGTATCAAGGTGCTTTTATGACTTGCCAACACATCCTGCATGTCGCGCGATCACAAGCGGTAGTGATCGCAACATCGAAGATTGCCATATCGCAGATCGCAATATCGCAGATCGCCACGATTCAAATGTTTGCCAACGTACCCTGCCTCATTTCTATGATATGCGATCGCGCGATCGCAACATCGCAGATCGGCGGACTTGTAAGCTTTTCTTTATGGATGCTAGTGTATTGCGATGCGATGTTGTTCACTAACACTGAGGTGATGTGCATATTGGCTTTTAGAGGGGAAACGAAGGTGTTTCTTTAATTTTCGTGATGCGACCTTAAGATTTTCTTTTATGGACTCAGGTTTAGGCTTAAGTCGTCCAAGAAACCTTTCCTAAGCTTATGCTTGTAACTTCAAAAGAAATCTTTGTTTTTTCGAAAATTAACTAAGGGTCCCCATTCATTCTAGCATCGTGGCCGATACTAGTTTGAAAGAGGGGGGTTGTTGCTGGCCACAACACCTCCCTGACATCTGATGCCTCTACTGTGGTTTCCTCTTCCTTTGCATAGAAACCTACCTTATTTTATACCTCCTCCCACTACCTCCTTTCTTCTTCTTCCTTCCTTCCTTAGAGCATCCCTAAGAGTAATGGTGGACTGAGTCTTAAGCCAATCCAATTGACTTTGAGCCTTTGAATAGATTGCTTATACATGCGTGTCATGTTTAGTGCTTCTCTAATTCTTCGAGGAGAGTGGTACTCTATTATCTTTAAACTATATGGCAATGTGTTCCATCTCCTCAGGCAAGCTTGCATGCTGTCATCACCTAACAACCTGAACATGTCATCAAAATGTGTAAGTTTTTGCTCTTGGGTAGCAAGATACCTGGGTGCAAGTTGAGGATCATTTGAAATTAAATTATGTGTACTGATGAGGGCCATTGGATTGGACTACTCAGCTCTAATCATAAGAGGCTTTGTTTGTTCTCTTGCCAATATCTTCTTCATTTCTACAGCCCTTGCTTCCTCATGGTTCATCCATGATGCCAAAGCCATCAACTGTAAATCTCCTAGCTTGGCATTAGGGTCCCATACATTCATGTCTGTTAAGGCCATGTTATGCAAATAAAACTCAGACATCTTGGCCCTATCTTCCAATGTACTTTGATCACAAAGATCAATGAACTATCTATAATCCTAAAATGGCATAGTGCCTCTCTGTGCTAGGGTCTTGATTTGGAACTGCAACCACTATTCCTTAAGGTATAGGGCATAGGATTTAGCTGGCATCCTACACTGGATTGCTTCCAAAGAGAGACTGGCCATGGATGCCAATTGATTCTCTCTTTCTTGCAATTGTCCTTTCAACCATGCATTTTTTGTCTCTAACTGATTTTTCATTATGGCCTCTCTGTCTGTCAAGCTACTTAGTGATGGAAATAATACTGAGAGGGGGGGTGAATCAGTATTATCTAGTTCTTTTAACAAATCTTCCTCATTTGCACTTTGAATTATTTTTAGCAAATCAGTACCATAAAATAATGAGCATGAACAAGAAAAACAGATAGTCACACCAAAGAACACCAGATATAAGGTGGAAACCCAATGTGGGTGAAAACCACCTGCTACAATATGTCTCTATCTTCCTTCAAATTAGAAACTCCTTTTACAATGATTTTGTACTGGTGCAGTCCTTTACCAGTACGCAGGCTGCAACCTGCAGAGAGCTACAACTCTCTCTCGTTTTCCAGTCTCTCCTGGAAGGGAGCTACAACCCCCTACTTCTCTTCTTACAAGGACCACTTTTCATAAATTTTCAACTGGATCCATAAACATAAAATGATCATCAAGTACATGTAAATTGCACAGTCAACTGCAGTAACCAGATCAACAATAACAGAACTAAACCCAGAACACCTTATCGACAGAAAAATTCAGTCAACAGAAGATCTTAAGACAGATACCCAGTTTTTCTTTCTCTGGCCTGCGTCGCCACGCACTTCACCTTCTGCTTCCCTGCGTATACCCGCAGAGAGCCTTCTGCTGCACGGCGTACCCACGCACTGCTTCTTCAATCGAGCTGCATACTGTTACTGTAGGTACACACCCAAAGACACTATCGCATCGCGTACTACTACTGAAGCCACGCACTCATAGATACTATCAGCCGCGTACTTTTACTGGGCGTATGCACCTGAACCTCTGTCGCGCTGCGTACCCATGCAGTTCTACTTCTTTTGCTCTGCATACCCACGCAGCTCTCCTATTTCTCCTCTGCGTACCCACGCAGTTCTGCTTCTTCTGCTCTGCGTACCTACACACTTGCACCGTTATTCACCTGCGTACTTCTGATTAGGGCCAAATTGGCAGTTCACCAGTGTGCCACAGTTAGTCGGATGCCCAGATCTGATCATGCACTCGAGAGATCACCCTTCACAGATTCACTTTCAACTTCACTTTCATATAGATCAAACTTTTAAGACAATAACCCAATATTTCAGATCTTAAGATATTCAATTTGCAAAGATACTTAGCCAAGTGATCTCCTTTGCTTTATATAGGCAAGCTCCTCCTAAAGTCATGGATCAATACCATAGATAATCAATACCAGGGGCCCAAAAACATGGGGCTCAATAATAATAATAATATAAAACAATACCACGGGCCAAAACCATAGAATCAAGAGCGGCGGGTTAAATACCACGGGCCAAACATAGGAAACCCCACGTGAACGCGCTTCTCTGCCTTGAAGTAAGTGAAACTGGGGGTACGCATCTTCTGAACGGGTGACCTGCGTGTCTGGCCGCGGTTCCTTCATGGTGTACCTGCGTGTACGCATCTTTTGAGCTATTCGCCTGCGTACTTCTTAATTTTCAACATTTTGAGAGCTTGATCAGAGCATTGCCACTTGAGGGTGTTGCCATCAAGTACAACATCCGTAACATAGAGCCATACCTATGTTACCAGAATCATAATGCCAACACTTAGTTCTCTGCCCATCTCCTTGAGCTTCTCCTCCATGTGACCAATGTCCTCCACCCCCTTGGACTTGGAAATCTGCATCCATCTATGAGTTCCATCTCTCTCCTTCTCAAGCTCAAAGAATAATGGAATATAAAAATTTTGTGGAATGACCTTGGCCCCTTCAATAAATCTGTAGTAGGAGTCAAGGTGAGGTTGGGGGCTAGGTTCCCTTACCTCTGGGTCCTATTCTTTAGTTTATTTTTGTAGGCTTCCCTCCTTATCCAATTATTGAGTCTCCTGTACATTTATTAGAGTCTCCTATAGGACTGATTCTGATTTCTGCAGGTCCTGTTTTGTATCCTGTAGGATTCATTCTCCTTTGGATGAGGTGGATCTAGTTACAAACTTTCTCACATAGGTGATAGGAGACTTACGATAGATTTGTGCTAAGGATCCTCTCTCCTAAGTTTTCATAGGAGGGGGCATTCTCTCCTGCTATTTAGGTGAGTCCTCAATTACAATGGGAAGTTTGGTTGGAGTTTGGGGTTTCTCCTGGCTTATCATTGTGCTTCTCCTTGTTCTAAAATATAAGGGGGTCTGCCTCTATCTTTTGCCTTTTTTTTTATAGGGGTGCCAAGAGTAGTGAGGGAAACTATTTCTTCTCTCTTAGTGGGTTTTGGAGACACCCTAGGTGACTCCTCCTTGTCTTCTACCCCCTCTTTCCCATTTCCCTTTTCTCCTATGTCTTTCCCTTCTCCTTCTCCTTATAGATCCTCATCTTGTTTATCAGTTTCCTCTTTTTCATCTTCTTTTGTTTCTTCATCATCCTCTTTCTCTTCCTCCTCTTCTTCTTCCTCATCTCTCTCCTCATCTATCTCATCTTCATCCTTCTCACTGACAGTAGGACTAACATCATATGTGAGGGCTTTGATATCCTCCTCTGTCTGCATGTCTCTGAAAATTGACCATTGGATAGGAATTCTGAGGTTGTGGAGGGCATCTTCTATAATGATTCTAATTAATCCATGGTGAGCTAACTACTGGGGGTTTCCCTCCTGCACCTTTATGCTTGTGTCTATCAGTGATTGTAGAAGGAAGTATGGTATGCTGAGCCTGTGGTGAGGAGGTGTTTCTGCTCCAAACCTCAATTCTTCAAGAAGCCTAAAGTGATATCCATAAACCACATTATACCTACCCCCACATGATATGTATTTGATAAGGTGGCAGTTCACCTCATTCCAGGGATATGGTAGGCTTGTTCTCCTTACTCAATTCTTGCCCTCATTGGGATCCTCACCCTCTAAAAATAATTTCTTCTTGGTAGTCTGGTTATCTCCCTTGCCTTCCTTTCTCTAAGGCACTCCTAGGGGAAGTGTGGTAATTCTACTTATGAGTTCAGGGGTGGGCTCTATGGAGAGGCCTCTCACCACAATAGTGGCATGGACTCTAGTCAGTGGAATGAGGGAGAGAGCAAAATCTTGGGCCACTTCATCATCATACCCTTTTAATTTTTCAAAATACCTTATCCAATTATGCCTTGTGAATATTTCTAACACCTGAGGTTGTTGGTGGATTCTCACAGTGTTAATGGGCTCCTTTTTATTAAACCCCCCTATGAATTTGGTTGGTGAATTTTTAGGAGCTGAGATGGTTGATACAATTTTTAAATGCAGAAGTAAATAACTGAAAAAACTGTGGAGACAATTCCCTTACACAACTGCTAAATTCACTCAATACTAGGGGATTTTATGTTCAATTCACTTTGAAAAAGGGAAGTAATTATAGAGCCTACCTCCTCACAGTGTTTTTTGTAGCCAACCCCCGACTTTTGCCCTATAAAACTCCTCTCGGCCAATCCTGTAGACTGTCTGTCTATATCTTGTAGGATTCATATGCAATCCTGTAGGATTTCTTGTGTAATAATGTAGGAAGTCCTGCATAGGAGAAATATGGAATTTTCCACTTCTATAGGTTGTCTGGGTATGAGAGCGACTTTGCTAGAGTGAGCATCGAGGAAATGAATGCATGAGTGCATGGGGATCAATGATTATTTCCTCTTATGGTTGAGTTGGGTGAGGTGGTGTACTGGCAGCCAAGCTACGTTTTCCATTTTTGGATCGTTGGTCCCCACTACCACCTCATCATTCCCCTCGCCTCGTAATCAACTCCCACTTGATGCATCCATAGCCTTAACTACTTTTGTCATTCTCCTTTCTTTCCTTGACTTGACTACTGCCACGTGTGGGAGGACCAATTGTTTTGTCTTTGTTGACTGAACGAAGGTGGCCAACTTAATTGGACACCTTTTGCTTATAAACCAACTTTATCGTAACCTTTAACTCCTTTGTCTACATTATGCAAATGACGAGTGAAGCAAGATACTTACCTATGGCGCTAATACCTTGCTGCAGTTGCTGAAGACCTGAGGTGCTTGTTGTGTGTTGGCTACATGCTATTTCTCCTTTCTTTATTTTTTTTTTTTTTTTTTTTTTTAATTTTTAAATTTATTTATTTATTTTTATTTTTTTTATGGTTCCCTTGATGTGCAGGTACCTAGTGTTGAAGATGATGGTGTTCTTGCTGCTCTGGAGCTTTTTCTGCCCTTGGATCTTCATGCTGGAAGCTTGCTACAATGATGATTTGTATTCTGTGGGATAGGTTGCTACAAGATGTCCTGTCGCCCCTTCTCCCTCAGAATTTATAATCATTTCTTCTACTGAGATTTTGAGGATGATGACGTGGATTGAGAAGAATACTAGGACTGTGGGGAATGAGAAATACTCAGGTGTTTCTCCCTTCTTCTCTCCATTTCATTTTTTTCTCTCTATGTTTTATCTTGAAGATTGTGAATATTTTTTTTTTTTTGAAATTGATTATTTTAATGCTGAATGCACGGGTGATGAAAGTGGAGACAGGTATGGTAATGAAGTTGTGATGTAGGGAGGTTATTATTTTGACTTGGCAGGTCAATTTCTTGTCCTAGGATCACTTTCTATAGGATTCTCGAGCCACTATAATTCCTACATGATCATCCTGTAGGTTTTCATGGGATCCTGTAGGTTTACAAGGGATCTTGTAGAAAACACAGTCCCCTTGTAAACTGGAGCAAATGATAGAAAAAAAATGAAATAAATGGTGGAGTGATGAATGAAAATGGGTGGAAAAATAAACATGGGAGTGGAATAGGTTCCTTTTTTATTTTCCTCTATTCTCTAATCGTCCTCCTTACTGACTTGCAAATAGAAAATTTCATGATTTTTTTTTCTTTTTGGAAAATAACTAGTCTGCCTCTAAGAGGTTGTCATCCTAGCTGTTTACTTTAGGTGACCAAAAAGAGGTTCTCACCCAGAGATCTTTTCATTTTCTCCTTTTTTTTTGTTTTTTTTCTCTTTTTTCTGACACCATTGGGCCACCCCAAGAGGTTTTCAACCCAATAGTGGGACTCAGGCACCTCATGGAGGTTTTCACCTGAGTCTCCTTATTTTTTTTCTTCTCAGTGACTTGATGAGGTAAGAGCTGAGACTTGCTCCATTACCATCACTGTTTTATTGATACCATCAATGAACTCTTGCTTTGACAATGGTCTTTTGTAAACTTTCAATCTGTGTCCATTAACAAGTAAAGGAATGGCCTCTGCATCTATGGTTCTGATCTGCACTGAACCATTATCATGACATCTTTCTATAACATAAGGCCCTAGCCATATTGTCCTTAACTTTCCCTATAGTCTTTATATCTGGAATCATATAACAAAGCCGAATCACCTTCTTGAAATTTCTTATCCTTGATGTTCTTATCATGCCAAATCTTCCTATGAAGTTTGGTTACCTATATGTGTAGGAGGGCCTGCATTCTGAACTCATCTAAACCATTCAACTGGAGCAATCTCTCTTTTTGTGCACTGCTGAGATCTAGATCTAGATGGGCTGCCATCCTTAATGTGTTATAATAAAATTCAATGGACAACAGGGCCTTTTTCACATAGACCAGCTCATAGGGTGTGAATCTAGTGGTGGTCTTCCAAGTGGTATTATAGGCCAAGGTGGCCTCAAGTAGTCTATCTACCCAATCTTTCCTACTACTGTTAACCACTTTGGTCAAGATGCCCTCTAACACTTTGTTGGTCACCTCCACTTTCCCATTAGCTTGTGGGTGATAGGGAGTGGAGGTTCTATGCTTGATCTTGTGTTGTCTGGGCAAGTCTTCAATCATGTTGGAGGTAAACTGGATGCCTTGATCAGTGACCAGCTCTCTAGGGTACCCAAATTTGTAAAATACATTCTCCATTAAGAACTCAACTACCTTCTCCTCTGTTGCTACCTTAATTGCCTTGGTTTCAGCCCACTTAGTTAGATATTCAGTGCACACAATGATGTACTATTTTTACTTAGAGGAGGGTCAACAAGTCCAATGAAGTCCATGCCCCACTTTTAAAATGGCTTGGAAGTCACTTGAGGCTGTAGAGGAATTTCATCCCTTGGAGTAGGCTTTCCCATCCTTTTGCACCGATCACACTGACTAGTATATTTTTTCACATCCTGATGTAGAATGGGTCAATAATAGCATGCTTGTAACACTTTGAATGTTGTCATCTTTGCTTCAAAGTGACCTCCACAAGGCCCATCATGACAGGTCAGAAGGATGTCAAAGACTTCCTCCTCCATGACACACCTTCTCAGGATTTGATCTGGGCCAAGCTTGAAGAGATTGTCCCCAATCCAAGTGAAGGGGGATCTCTTCCTTATAATCTTGCTTTTCTCTTTGGAGGAAAAGTTAAGTGGGAACTGTGCAGATACCAAATAGTTTGCTATGTCAGCAAACGAAGGAGAGAGAATTGAAATGGTGAACAAGTACTCATCCGCTAACTGGTCATCTACCTTTCCTTCCTCACCTGCAGGTAGAGTTAATTTGGAAAAAAAGTCTACAACAACATTTTCCTTTCTAGGATTATCAACAATAGTTAGATCAACCTGCTGTAATAAAAGTAACCATCTTATAATACGAGCATTCACATCGTGTTTATTCATTAAATATTTGACTGCACCATGGTTAGTATGGGCAATTGTTTGATAACCTATAATATAATGCCTAAATTTGTTCAATGAATGCACAACATCTAGGAGCTCCTTTTCGGTCACTATGTAGTTCATTTTGGCCTTTGATAGATTCTTACTAATAAAGTAAATGGCATAAGGAAAATTTTCATCTATCTGACCTATGGATACTCCTATGTCTTTGTGTGAGGCATCGAAATGAATATGAAAATGAAGTGACCAATTTGGGCCTTAGAGAATTGGTGCAATAGTTAACTTGTTCTTTAGGATGTCCAAGGCATCTTGACAGCTTTTTGACCATATAAACTTAGAGTCTTTGGCCAACAACCCTAATAAAGGAGAGGCCAACTTGCTGAAGTCCTTTATGAACCTTCTGTAGTATTTAGCTAACCCTAGGAAACTTTTGACATATCTCTGCTTTTGATGAGGTGGGACCCTTTGGATGATAGATATTTTGTTTGGGTCCACCTGCAGTCCTTGCTGAGATATTGAATGACCCAGAATGGTCCCTGTAGTCATCAAGAATTCACATTTTTTGGGATTGAGAGGTAGGTTCATTTCAATGCATTTGTGTCGTACTTTACCTAGGTTGGACAAAGCCTCCCGAAAATCACATCCATAAGGTGTAAAATCATCCATATAAATTTCAACCGCATCATGGACTAACTCGGAAAAGATACTCAGGACTACTCTTTGGAAAGTGGAAAGAGCATTGCATAGGCCAAAATGAATGACCCTATAGGCAGAAGTGCCCAAATGGCAAGTGAAGGTGGTTTTATCCTAGTCCTCTGGGCTGATCTGGATTTGATTGTACCTGCTAAATCCATATAGGAAAGATAAAAATGTTTTCCCTGCCAGGCCATATAACACTTGGTTGATGAAAGGTAGAGGGAAATGGTCCTTCTTTGTGGCTTTGTTCAACTCCCTGTGATAAAAAAAAAATCCTCCACCTACCATTTTTATTGAGAACTAAAACCAAAGGAGAGACCCACTCACTGTCAGAGATAGGATAAATGAAACCTACATCTAGCAATTTTTGCAGTTCTTCTTTGACTATATCTTTAAGAGCTGGATTAATCCTCCTTTGGGGTTATCGGAATGGCTTGCAACATTCTTTGATGTAAATGTGATGAGTACACACAGAGGGGTGTACTCCATTCATTTCTTTCTAACTCCAAACAAAGGCATCCAGATGTTCCTTTAGCATGTTGCACAACTTCTCCTCTTGGAGAAAAAATATAGATGGATTGATTTTCAAAGTTCTCTCACGGCCGAATTCTATATTTTTGACATAGAGAGGGTTGGAATCGGCCAAGTACAGATCAATTGGATGGTTTTTCTGGGTTTCCTTTACTACTTCTTCTAGGGACAATGTACCAGGAGTTGGAATATGGAGTAGGTGTTCAATCAAATCATCTTCATCATGTTGTCCTCCTCCCATGGTTATTTCTAAGGTATACAGTTGGGCAGAATAAACTTCATCTTCTTCCTCCTCTTCCAGCCATAAAGGTAAATCATGTTTTAGTGATGGCTGAGGAGGAGGGTATAGGACTAGCTACTTGGACATATGCCCAT
The DNA here is from genome assembly GCA_031772625.1 of Pinus tabuliformis. Taxonomy (NCBI): domain Eukaryota; kingdom Viridiplantae; phylum Streptophyta; class Pinopsida; order Pinales; family Pinaceae; genus Pinus; species Pinus tabuliformis. The sequence goes on along the minus strand of CM062819.1, from coordinate 1,477,198,764 downwards.
TCTTGATGGTCATATTCCCATCTCTGCAACCGATGTAAGCATCAAAAGTGCCCAACTAGGGCCTCCTAAGGATTAGAGGGTAACCGGTAAGCTTAGCATTAGGATGAAGAACTAAGAAATTTTCAAGGTACTCCAAAGAGTCAATGGAGACCATCACGTCCTCCACAATCCCCTCAAGGTCACTATGGAGTGGTCTACAAGTTGCAGGATTGTTGTGGTCTTTCTCAATGAACCTTGGAGGTTGAGATTGAGCATGTTGTCCTTGGTCATCACATTAATGGTAGCCCCAAGATTGATCAAAGTGTGTGGGACATTGGTGTCATTGATGTGCACATCTACTACAGGGCTCCCAGGGTCCAAATGCTTTTGATAGATTTCCTGCCCTAGCAATAAGTTGGACAATTGTCCAATGACATTAATGGTAGGGGCATCTCTTCTTCACCTCCCTGGATGCTTGAAGCACTTTTTCTTAATTAACTTGTTGTAAATAGGTACATCTTTAATGGCTTGGAGAAGTGTAACATTGACACATAGGTTTTTCAATTCTCCCAGAAGTTCAGTCTCTTTTGGGGTAGGATGCAGTGGTTGAGTTAATCTCTCAGGAAAGGGTGGATTTACTTTAAGAATGATTTCCTCTCTTTCTTCTTCAACCTCCCTAGGTGGAGGTGGAGGTTGATTATCCAAGAGAACTCTCCAAAATCTCAGGTTAATTTTATGGATCTCCACAGCATAAACTGGATATGATGTCTCTCCACTGTATACTTGTTGTGCTTGTATGTTGTTCAGGTTTGGATTTGGCTGGGCAAGCGTTTGTGGTTGTTTAGGTGGAGCAAAGTGTAACAATTGTGGTTGGGCAGGTGGTGAAGGAAATAAATTAGGAGCATTTTTTTACTAGGGCCTTCATCCCTAGGGCGGTGCATTACATTGAGGTTGTGGTGGAGCATATGGTTGAAATGACTTGCTGGCTGCCTAGGAATGATATTGAGATGAAAGGACCAAGGAGAAGGTGTAGACTAGGAAGGATGAGTTGGGGGGGGGGGCAAGAAGGTTGTAATATGCATGGGATGACCCTTGCATGCCCTGCTGGTATGGCCTAGGCCCATGAGGTCTCCTTTGGCTTATGTAGCAGAGCTACTCAGTGACCCCTTCAGCTCCTTAACATATAGCTTTGATTCCAGGCAAAGAAGGGCACTTGTTTGTGGAGTGGTTTCCTTCACAAATAGAGAAAATTTCAATAGAATTCAATGGAAATTCATTACTAGGGTGCCTCCTGGTGCATCTAGAATAGAAAATGGCTAAGGCTCTCTCTGCTTCCTCTTGCTTTCTCCTAATGTGCATAATGTCCATCTGTAAGGCAAGGGTTTGCAGCATCTCACTCTTGAAATATTCCACCATGTTTCCAATTTCACCCTTCATGGATGAATTGGAAGAGGATGTACTGACCATAGGTTGACTTCCCCTACCCTTTTTCCTAGCTACCCTAGAATGGTTTCTAAGGACAGTCTTGATATCCTCATAGGGTAATTGGTATATATCTCCTCCTGCTAACAAGTGTAGGGTATCCAAAAGGTCTTCCCTTACTCCTTAAAGAAGGACCAGCTTCAAGACTTAGGGTCAAGTGTGCACCTGGCCCTTTTGTAACTAAGCTGGAATCTTTCTTCATAATCCTCTAGGAATTCATCATTACCTAAGGTCATCCTAAAAATTTCCTCTTTAGTATCTTTAGACCTAAATTAGTCTTGATAGTTGTTATTGAAGGATTGCTGCATCTAAGCCCAAGTTGTGATGCTATCCCCAAGTAAACCCATGAACTAGTGCAAAGCTACATCCTTGAGGGTATACGAAAATAGTTTCAACTTCTTCTCATCATTTGTCTAGTCATAGGTTTAGCATATAACAAAAAAATCAAACAGGAAAGTGTCGGTATCTTTTGTGGTCAGGCCATGAAAATGAGGAAGAGCAGAGGGGCTTATATTTTTCATCTTAGTTTCCCCATTGGTTTCCCTTATGGGGAAGGCACCCTCAACTCTCTCTCTCTATTCCTTCTGCCATTTCTGTTTTCAGTCATTGGCTCGGTAGGAATGGGTTCTTCTTCTTCTTCCCCTGTAGGTTCTTCAAATATGTTTGGTTTCTCACCTAAGGGTTCCTCTAGTTCACAGCCACCGAAGAAGAGGGAAGGTTGGTTGTTTGATGCAGTGGGGGTATTTGGCAAAAATTTCCCTAAGTTATCCCTATTCCTACGAGGCATGAAAGGAGATGTTTTTGGTTTGGTTTTGTGTTTTTTTCCAAACTTTGGGAAGTACTTTGCAGAACTAAAATTGCAGATTGAATGAAAACTACTGATTGAATGAAAAACTAATTGCTGAATTGAAATCTTACTTGCAAAATGGAAAGGAAAACAGAGAATGTAGAATGAAAAAGGAAGCAACTAAATTACTTTTGTAGAAATGAAACTAATGTCAAAATATTAGAAATAAGAAATAGAAGAAAGAAAGAAGTAATCACATATTACTGAGACACCTCCCTGACAATGACATCAAAACATGATGAGCACCAATATTGCAGCAAGAATGTTGCAAATCATGGGCTACCAGCTTTACTTTATCAACCCCGGGTTCATACAAACTTGGAGGTGACAGTGTTGTATACACAAGTAAAAGTCATGGTTCTACCTTTCGTCACTTTCAGCTAGCGAGAGACCACTAGGGTTTTCAAGCCAAACTTCTATGGATTCAGAAGAAGCTTGGTTCGTTGATGAAAGAAATAGAAATCTACTCTAAGAGAGAGCTAATCTACTATAATAATGAAAAAGACTTAAATTCAATGCTAAGGCACACCATTTCCTAATTAACTGCTAGGAGTTATGCTTTGCAATAATGCTAAATTAACATGAACAAAATGCTATTGTCCTAATCATGGAAGTTAAAAACATCAAACATCAATGTTATGCATGTAAAGGACTATAGTAAATATGTTTTGTCTTTTTATGCTTTTCATGAAAAATCAAGTGTCCAAGCTAATCCCTTTTGGTGATGTGGCAGGTGGCTTAGGGATGTTGGTGGATGGCTGGAAGGTTTAGGAGATGGTTGGAAGGTTTGGGAGACCCTTGGGTGACCTTGGGGGGCTTCCTAGAGATTTTCCCTCAATTCAGCCTCAAAACAGGCCACTACAGGATGTATTAGAAACCTACACAATTCCTTGTATTTCTACAGGATACAGCGGAGAGAAAAGAAATGGATGTTGAAGGTGATGGAAGGCTTAGGGAAGACGGTTGATGGGTGGAATGGAGTGAGAAAAGGCCTAAGATCGCTTAGAACCCAAAACCAAGTTTAGGAGATGGTTGGATTTGTTCAACATGCTTGGGGGAATTTCTATGTAATATGATGAAATTGTTGAAGGTCTTGATGAAAACAAGGAATACCTATGGGTGGATGAAGTTGGAAAGTGGTTTGTTGCTATGATATCTCTTTCTACTTCTGAATCACCTGGTCTACATCAAACATGTGTAATTTCCAAAAATTCATGTAAACAAGAAGAATTCTCATGAGCTAGAAAAGCAAAATTTAATGAAATAAATGTACAACTTATGCAAGAAGAAATTAATAAATAAAATGGAATCATGGATGAGATATACTGCAAGGATGAAGATAGAAGAGATGGCAATGAAATACTAAACTTGAAAAACTGATCAAATGTTGGTTCAAGTACAATAAACTCTAAATCTTATGAAAGAAATGGAAATCTTTCTTTTTGGGGCTGGATAAGGTTATTTTCCTCAAATCATGATCCCAGAAGGGAGGAATGAGGCTAGGACACCTGCTGACAACTTTTTAGTGCCTCTTTTATCCCTTCTAACCTGCTACTAAAGTAAGGCACAAAAGGAAGCAAACTAATAAATAATTAATCAAATCTACACTACTTGTAATGAAATACTTCTAAACACAATTTAACCATGAATCTATGATACTAAGCTAAGCATACATATACAAAAAGAGGAGCCTTTGCTGCTAGGGTTGGGACCTAACCCAAAATCTTTAGCCCTCTAAGTTAACTCAGTGCTGGATCAAGAAAAAGCTCATTCTTTTTACCAAAACATAAAATTACATCAAAGTCTTCCACAAGTCCGGAGCTCGAAAATAACTAAAGTTTTTACAACAAAAATTCAAATCCTAATGAGGCTCTAGGCCTCTCTACTTATACAACTAAAGTCCCAATTGACTTCCTTAAATGTAGGGAGGCTCGACTCCCAAACTCGAGATGAACTAACTCTTTGTCTATCACTTGCTCTACTGCCTTCTGATCTTCATGACTTGGTTGCTTTCACTCCGAGCTGGTGGGATTAATGGAGGAATATTTGAGTGGGGGAGGAGTAAATGAGGAGGATTTACCTCCTATAGTCTCTCTCCCTTGTCCCATTTGAGTTTCAAACCTTAGTCTTGCAAAAATCACTTGATTTTCTCTTCCAAACCTGCATTCAACGCATATTCGTTCACTAGGCATAATATCTCACTTTAACTCATTAAACAAAATATAATAAAAAACTGTAATAAGTTGTGAGAAGAGTTGGTTTGACTAAGCTAGGAGGTGAATTAAGGCCCATATAATTACCCAATGATGAGGCTCATCAGATATTGAAACTAAAGACTCACTAATTTGGATTGCTCTTGAGATGCTTTGTGGAAATTTTGATGGATGATTATTTCATGATAACACTAACCTTGTAATTTAGATTTTTTATGGTAGCCCTAGTATTATACTTCTTGAAATAAGTCTTCATAGATAAAGAGTCCAGTACAAAAATGAATCAGCATGTATTTCCTGTTCTGAATGGCCATGTCTAAACAAGGGAATTTCTGATTACATAGAGTTGTAGGAGAATTATCACAAGTGAAAAGATCATCCATAAATGTTTGAATCCTTTTTTTTTGTAAGTGAGAGACAATGTAAAAATTGACTCACTTGCATGAGGACATACAATATGATCGGCATAGGGAGATGTCGGGCCTCCATTTTTTCTGTATTTTTTACCATTTTTACCCTAAAACCCTTCATGCTTTTGTTTGGTTACTATCATTGTTTTGTGCATTTTGGGGTATTATAATGTAAATATTTACTATTTGGCATGATTCCCTTATTTTAACAATATTTAACATTAAAATGATCAATAATGATAGTTTGTGTGTTGGTAGATCAAAAAACATGGTCAATTACCTTCTTATGCATATGCCAATAGGCCTTGATCCTGCACTCAACTGCTTATACTATGCATTGTCTTCTTGCACCAATTTTGGGATTCTTGCACCTTTGATCATTCATGCACCAATTCACCATCAGTTGCAGAATTCCTACACTAGTTAAAGATCATTCATTATTGGATTTGGCCATGAGGGCTAGGGGTCAGCTGGCAAGTCAAAGGATGGTATTGTTGTTCCAACTGAAACCAGGTTCTCATGGTAGTGTAGGAAGCCACTGTTAAGCATCTCATTAATTTTTTTCTATAAAAAACAAGTCTATCAATAGTTCATTGCTAGTTTACAGATATCTTCATGGATGATGCATTGAGAGTTTCATGATTTGGAAACTAGCCTACACTCGTGAAAGAGGGAATTGTTTTCTAAAATTCCTTTGTAATATATCTTTAGGAAATGATTTGTAATTTCACCAAATCATCCATACTAAAATTGTCAATGTTCATTCAAGATGTTATAATACAACATTGTAACAAAAATTATATAAGTGGAATGGTGGCCGTGTGCACGAATGGTGTGAATATTATTGGGACAATTATTTCATATCCTTCAGTTGGTCTAGCTCAGGAGGGTCAGCCCCTCTTGTTGGAATTATGATACAAGTGTTGTTCTTGATGGGAACTCACTCAAAGGTCAATTTAATTTTGGGAAAAGGCAACTCACAGTACAACAGGTATATTCAGAGGTAACAAGGTAGTGGTACAGAAGAACAGGAAGATGGAACTAAGGTCTACTAATCAGAATAAATAAGGCAAATGAAAAGGTTGATGTAAAGCAATTTAAGAAGTATACGCAGGTCCACTTAGTCAAAATAGCGTATACACGCCAGTCCACAGAACAAAAAGAGCGTATATGTATACACACACACCCACAGGAGGAAAAGCATGTACATGTTGGAAAACCAAGGTTTTGGTCCAAGGTATTTGGTCCAAGGTTTTGGTCCAAGGTATTTGATCCAAGGTATTGACCCTAGGTCTTTGGTCCAAGGTATTGATCCTAAGTGGTTTTGGTCTGAGGTATTGATAAGGGATTCGAGTATATAAGGAGGAGAAGATCAAAGGGCTAAAGATACAACGAATGAATATCTTATGAAGTGTTAAATAAAAATCAAGTGTGCAACTGTATGGATTCCTAAGGAATACTACTATCTGAAGTATATTTTATGTTGCAGGGACTATGTTTGTGAGTTGATATGAAATACTTTATGCACCTTGAATTCAATATTGGATCAGGATCACGAGACTTGAAATGACTTATTGAATGATCTGACATTGGTTGGGCTAGATCTGATTATGTACACTTGTTTTATTCCTTAAATATCGTGATCTAGGTTTGTCTGAAGTCCAAAAGTGCAGTGAAGTTATGAAGTAAGCATTTTCATATTTGTACACTAGTTCACTTTGGTGAAGGTGCGTATACACGTTAGTTCATCTCTTCCAAGTTGTGTATGCAAAAGAAAAGCTTGATGCTCAAGGATGACTGATCTATTAGATCAGTGTTGTTGTTTTATTACTATTTGTCAATGAAGTCTTCTTAGATTTGAATGTAAATCTCAATGAATAAGGAGTTTGATATCTAATTTAATGATTGTATAAGTAAGAAGGATGATATATGCTTTTGCCTGTGTAAAGCTCTGTAAATAGAGAGTAGATGATCAATATATTGCTGGTTAGTACAGATTTGATTGAGAAGTTTAATGTTTTAGTGGTTTTGAAGGTATACATAGGTTTGATTACAGGAAGTAGCGTATACATGTAGGTTGGATTCAGTAAAGTAGCATGTAAATTCTAATGCATGGTTTTTTAGGTTACAGTTGGTTATGACTAATGATGCAGGTTTTTGGGTTCAACAAAGTGTTCTAGTGTCAGTGATCTGATTTTTCAGATTAAATAAATGTTGGTTGATGCAGTTTAAGTTTCAAAGTTTCTGATGAGTCCAATATGAAAATTTGATGAAACGAAGCCTTCATGTGTATTGTTGTGTACTAGGAGCATCCAGTTTGAAAATTTATGAAACATGGTCCCTGGAGGAAGAGAGAATGTCGTAGCCTTCTATAGGCTGGTGCTTATGTACTAGTAATCACGTAGGCTAGTACAAGAGGTAGGGGGTTGCAGCTCCCTTCCAGTAAAAGCTGGAAAATGAGAGAAGGTTGTAGCCTTCTGTAGGTGGGTGCCTATGTACTGGTATGAGTCTACACTAATACAATATTGTAAACAAATTTTGTTATTATTAAAAGAAGACAGAGACGATAGCAACATGTGGTTTTCACCCACATTGGGTTTCCACCTTAAATCTTGGTGTTCATGTGTGTTACTTATGTGTGATGCTTTACTCTATTTTACTGCATTGTTTAATAAGTTACTAATGCACTGCTTAAAGATCAACACATGATAAATTGTCTAAATCACATGTTCTCTGGGTATACATTGGTTTCTCTAATCACAGTTGCGTGTACATGCTAGTTCACTTCACAGAAGTAGAGTATGTAAATCAGTTTTGGAAATAAAATTATTGATCTGATAATAAGGATTTAGCCCCCTCTCAATATTATTTCCAACAATTGGTATCAGAGCAGGTCCTTCAGAAGAAGCTTGACTGCTTGAAGGAAGATCTTTCAAGATGAATAATCATGAAGGCATGGGATCCATCAGAACAACAATCTTCAATGGGAGAAACTTAGTATATTAGAAAATAAGAACTAGAGCCTATCTACAATAGCTTGGAGCATATGTTTGGAAAATTGTGGAAGGAGGATATCAATTCCTAGCAGCAATGCCTACAGACTCTGTAGGTAAGTAGTTATATGGAACCAATGCCAAAGCAATCAACACATTATTGGGAAGTTTGTCAGAATCAGAATTTGTCAAAGTCATGCCGCTCAAGACAGCCAAAGAGATATGGGAAAAAATCATTCAGATCTACGAAGGAGACTCTTAGTTAAAACGTGCTAAGCTTCAAACTCTCAGAATTCAGTATGAAACTCTTAAGATGCATAGTGATAAGAGTATTGGTAGTTACCTTTTATGCATAGATGAGATTGTTAATTGTATGAAGAATCTAGGTGAAGAGATAAAGGAAGTTACTTTAGTTGAGAAAATTTTGAGATCCTTGTATTCTAAATTTGAGCCAAAAGTGTCTGCCATAGAATAAAAATAGGATCTTCAGACTATCATTATAACTCAACTTCATGGAATCCTAACTGCCTTTGAAATGAGAAAAGGAGGTCCATCAGATATGAGAGAAGCCACATTTAAAGCATCAACAAAGGGAAAATAAAAGGAAGAGCACTGTGAATCAAGACACATTTCAGAAGAAGGAGATGAGATAAATTTTGTCAAGAAGCTTCAACGGGGTTCTGGAAGATTCAAAGGTAAGCTAACTTTCAAATGCTTTGCTTGTGGTAGAGTTGGTCACTATGCTGCCAAATGTCCTCATAGAGATAAATATGAAAAATGGAAGGAATATGCAAAAGGCAATAGAAAACAGGTTGTGAATAGAAGGAGTTACTATACACATGAAGATATTGATGGTTTATCTAATAGTGATGAAGATGAAACTGAACAAGATTATAGACTTCTCATGGCCTATGAAAATGATGACTTTTTGGATGCATTAGAAGAGGAAGATTTTCTTGAAGAAATCACTAAACTCAAAATATGTTTAGAAGAAAAGAATATGATCATAGATACTTTGACACACCAACTTACTGAAAGGGAAAAACACAATGAAAATATAGAATGTGAAATTGTGGGTCTAAGAAAAAATATTGGGAAGGAAAAATCTCTCAATATTATATTTGCTAAAGGATCAGAAACTTTAAATGAAATTATAAAAGTTCAGCGTTCTCCTCTGATAAAGACAAGTCTTGGATATACTGAAGAATCATCTCAGTCACAGAAGCCGTCAACCTCCACCAGAAGCTATCTTGATGCAGCAAAGACGAGTGAACAGTATGTCAATCGTCAGCAAAGACCTAAAACTACTCATCAGGTAAGTCATACTCAATTTACTCCAAGGATGAATATCTGTAGAAGCTGCAACCAACAGGTAAACAATGTCAAAAGATTCTATGATCCCAGAAACTTCTTTAATGAGCGTTTTTCATGTCATAAATTTTGACACAAGGATGCTCAATGTGTTGCTTACAAAACTATCATGACTAGAGAAGCACGAAATCAAAGAAGTACAATAGGAATCAAGAAAAGATCCTATAATAACTTTTCTCCTCTTGAAAATGAAATAGAATGCTTGATCTGTAACAACTTTGGTCATGAAGAATCTAAATGTAGGAGCAAGTTTTGGCCAACATCACAAAAGGAGAAAACGCCATTAAATCCCAAGATATGGATAAGGAAGGAATCTCAATCAGAAAGATGTGGTATAGCTTTGTATGCAGAAGGACAACAAAATTAATGGTACATTGACAGTGGATGCTCCAAACACATGACAGGTGATAAAGAGAAACTTCATTCATATAATGCTTTAGAAAAAGAAAAGAATGTCTCATTTGGAAATGACACCCCAGCTGTCATTAAAGGTAAAGGTTCTGTTTTCTTGAAAGAAAAGGTTAAAGCTGGAAATGTCATGTATGTAGATGGTTTAAATCATAACCTGTTGAGTGTCAATCAAATGTGTGATCAAGGAAATGAAGTGGTGTTTCGATCAAATAGATGTGTCGTTCGTGAACTTGATATAGGAAAGACCGTGATCAAAGGTACAAGAACTACAACAACTTATACATACTCAAAGGAGGACAACAACAATGCTATCTAAGAAAAAAAAATGAAAACTGGCTATGGAATAGAAGATTGGGACATCTAAGCTCTTCTCAAATAAGAAAAGCATGTAGGCTCAAGGCATTTCATGATCTTCCAGATATCAGCATCCCAGAAAATACCATATGAAAACTATGTCAAATCGGTAAGAAAACTAGAGTTCACTTCATTGAAAAGGAATGGTCAACAAGTAAGCCTCTTGAACTCATCCATACTGATTTATGTGGACCAACAAGGAAAAAGTCACCTCTTAGAGAAGAATACTTTATTTTGTTTATCGATGATTTTTCCAGTATGTGTTGGATAGGTCTTCTAAAGCATAAAGATGAAGCTTCTGAAAAGTTTAAAGCCTTCAAAGCTTTAGTTGAAAATGAATCAGATCGAAAAATCAAATGTCTTAGATCTGATCGAGGGGAAGAATTCATATCAGATGAATTCTTTGACTTTTGTGAACAACATGGAATAAAAAGGAAATTCTCCACCGCAAGAATTCCTCAGCAAAATCGTTTGGTAGAGTATAGTAATGTGAGATAACTTGAGGTCCCTGTTATATCACATTACTATCCTCCATCGAACCTCAAAATGTAAATTAAGCTTGTAAAGATGAATGTTGGGTCAAGGCCATGGATGAAGAACTTGATAAAATTGAAAAGAATGATACTTTGGAATTAGTTCCTAGACCTCATGATAAAAATATTATAGGAACAAAATGGATATTTAAGAACAAGCTTAATGAAAATGGAGAAGTTATTAGAAACAAGGCCAGACTTGTTTGTAAATGGTATGCTCAATAAGAAGGTATAGATTTTGAAGAAACTTTTGCACCTGTTGCCAGACTTGAAGCTGTAAGGATGTTTCTTTCTCTTTCTAGTTTTTGGAAATTCAAAGTATATCAAATGGATGTAAAGTCATCCTTCCTCAATGGAGATTTAGAAGAAGAAGCTTATATTGAACAACGATAAGGATTCATTCTTGGAAATGATGAAAAATTTGTATGCAAACTCAAAAAGGCTCTCTACGGTCTGAAACAGGGTGCAAGGGCTTGGTATTACTACCTTGACAAATATCTACAACAACAAGGCTTTACAAAAGGTTCTGCAGATAGAAATTTATACAAAAAGATTGAAAATGATAAATTGCTAATTATTGTTGTTTATGTTGATGATATCAGTTTTGGTAGTAATGAATAATCCATGAGTTAGAATTTTGCTTCAGTAATGCAGCAAGAATTTGAAATGTCCTTACTTCGTGAACTTACTTATTTTATTGGACTACAAGTTAAGAAAACAAAAGATGGTATCTTTCTTTCACAAGCCAAGTATCTCAAGAAGATCTTGAAGAAGTACGAAATGGAAGATTCTAAACCAATATGTACTCCAATGGTAACAGGATGTAGTCTCAGCTCTAATGATGAATCACCAGCAGTAAAACAACCAACTTACAAATCTATGATTGGAAGTCTTCTTTATCTAATAGGTACCAGACCTAACATCATGCATGCAGTAGGAATTCTTGGAAGGTTCCAAGCGAATCCAAAGGAATCACATCTCCAGGTAGTCAAAATAATTTTCAAATATCTTCAAGGAACTCAGGAGTTTGGACTATGGTATCCTAAAGATACAGACCTTACTCTTCATGCATATACAGATGCAGATTGGGCAGCAAGTGTTGATGATCGAAAGAGCACTAGTGGAGGTGCATTCTGTATGAGTTCTCTTTTAGTGTCTTAGTTCAACAAAAAACAAAGTTCGATTGCTTTATCTACAACTAAAGCAAAATATGTGGCTGTTGCATCTTGCTGAACACAACTACTTTGGATGATGCAAACTTTGCAAGACATTCAGATCACATGTACTCCACCCATCTCCATTCTATGTGATAATAAAAGTGCCATTAGTATTTCAAAAAATCCAGTCATGCACTCCAAGACCAACCACATACCCATCAAGTACCATTTTTTACGAGAACAAGTGCTTGAACAAAAGGTCAAATTGGAGTATGTTCCTTCCAAATAACAAGTTGCTGATATATTCACTAAACCACTACCCAGAGAAACATTTGAATATCTCAGACAAAAGCTGGGAGGAGTTGCTGCATCATCCTATTGTTAATCCAGTTTTTTTAGAGGAAGGTTATTATACGCGGGTTTCATGAAGTATAGTTGTGTATACACACATGTTTATGTGGTTGAAGGAGTGATATGCTTTTCTAATGGAAAAACAGTGGGTCAAACTCTGATATGGGTTCTCTGTCTGATGTTGATGATTACAGTTAGACGATATGCTTTTTTCATTGATTTTTATCTTACTGACAAAGATGCCTTGATGAATGACTTGTTAACAATACATAGGTAGCACAGGTTCAGAGGGAGCATTAGCCTTCACAAGCATTCTACATTGTTGGCATTATGGTTGTTGAGTCCAGCTATGGCTTCAGATATTTATACCATTTATTGTTTAAGTCATGTAAAGGTCTAGGGTGTGATATGACTTCTCATATATTTGAATGAGTCCTATTGGACAAATGATGTAATTTATATCCCCACTTTTCATGGGATGAATGGTGTAATATTTATTCTATTCATGTCATGTATAAACAAATGGTATATCCCCACTTGGTTGGGTGGATGAGTCAAATGTGGTGTATCCCCACTTGGTTGGGTGATTGATGTATGTATGAGTCAATGGTCATAAGGAGGTCATACTCACCTACTTGAGTTATAGAGTCATGTTATTCTTTTGAATCATATCTCTATAGACTTGACATGTACTCAGGGGGAGCATGGACAACATAATGTATATCAAAGGAGGAAAGTTGCTTGGTCCATCCTTTTCCCTTGATGTCAAAGGAGGAGAGTATTTTAGTGTTGCATGTTATCTCTAACAGTTTCTACAGTTTGTAGTAATCAACACCTTCATGGTTGCCATCAAGTCCAAAAGGGGAGATTGTTGGCATTATGATGTAAGTGGTGTTCCTGATGGAAACTCACTCATAGGTCAATTCAGTTTTGGTAGAAGGAAACTCACAGTACAACAGGTATATTCAGAGGTAACATGGCAGTCGTACATAAGAATAGGAAGATAGAACTAAGGTATACTAATTATAATAAAGAAATCAAAGGAAAAGTTTGATGTAAAGTAGTTTAAGAAGTATACACAAGTCCACTTAGTCAAAACAATGTATACACGTCGGTCCACAAAACAAAAAGAGTGTATATGTATACATGCACTCCCATAGGAGGAAAAGTGTGTACATGTTGGAAAACCAAGGTTTTGGTCCGAGGTATTTGGTCCAAGGGTTTTAGTCCAAGGTATTTGGTCCAAGGTATTGACCCTAGGTATTTGGTCCAAGGTATTGATCCTAAGTGGTTTTGGTCTGAGGTATTGATAAAGGATCTAAGTATATGAGGAGGAGAAGACAAAAGGGCTAAATATACAAGGAATGAATATCTTATGAAGTGTTAAATAAAAATCAAGTGTGCAAGTGTATGGGTTCCTAAGGAATACTTCTATCTGAAGTATATTTTATGTTGCAGGGGCTATTTTTGTGAGTTGATCTGAAATACTTTGTGCACCTTGAATTCAATATTGGATCAGGATCATGAGACCTGAAATGACTTATTGAATGACCTGATATTGGTTGGGATAGATCTGATTGTGTACACCTATTTTATTCCTTAAATATCGTGATCTAGGTTTGTTTGAAGTTCGGAAGTGAAACGAAGTTATGAAGTCAGTATCTACATATTTGTACGTTGGTTCATTTTGGTGAAGGTGTGTATACACGTTGGTTCAGCTCTTCCAAGTAGCGTATGCAAAAGAAAAGCTTTATGTTCAAGGATGACTAACCTATCAGATTAGTACTATTGTTTTACTGTTGTCTGTCAATGAAGTCTTCTTAGATCTGAATGTAAATCTGAATGAATAAGGAGTTTGATATCTGATTAATTGATTGTATAAGTAAGAAGGGTGATATATGTTTCTACCTATGTAAAGATCTATAAATAGATAGTAGATGATCAGTATATTGCTAGTTGGTACAAACTTGATTCAAAAGTTTAATGTTTTAGTAGTTTTAAAGGTATACGTAGGTTTGATTATAGGAAGTAGCATATACATGCAAGTTGGGTTCAGTAAAGTAGCGTGTACATTCTAATGCATGTATTTTGTGGTCACAATTGGTTTTGACTAATGATGTAGGTTTCTGGGTTCAGCAAACTGTTCTGGTGTCAGTGATCTGATTATTTAGATTAATTGAATGTTGGTTGATGTAGTTTAAGTTTCAAAGTTTCTGATGAGTCCAGTATGAAAATTTGATGAAACGAGGCCTTTATGTGTATTGTTGTGTACCAGAAGCATCCAATCTAAAAATTTATGAAATATGGTCCCTAGAGGAAGAGAGAAGGTCATCGCCTTTTGTAGGTCGATGCCTACGTACTAGTAATCACATTAGCTAGTACAAGAGTTAGGGGGTTTCAACTCCCTTCCAGTAGAAGCTGGAAAATGAGAGAAGGTTGTAGCCTTCTACAGGTGGGTTCCTCCGTACTGGTATGAGTCTACACCAGTACAAGATTGTAAACATACTCTCATATTATTAAAATAAGACAAAGATAACAGCAGCAGGTGGTTTCACCCACATTGGGTTTCCACCTTAAATCTTGGTGTTCATGTGTGGTGCTTATGTGTGATGCTTTATTCTATTTTACTACACTATTTAATAAGTTATTGATGAGCTAGTTAAAGATCAACACATGATAAATTGTCTAAATCAAAAGTTCTCTGGGTATATGTTGCTTTTCCTAATCATAGTTGCATGTACACACTAGTTCACTTCACAGAAGTATCGTATATAAATCAGTTTTGGAAATAAAATTATTGATCTGATAACATTGATTCACCCCCCTCTCAGTATTATTTCCAACACCTCTCTTAGGCACTGGACTCTTCCTCTTCTAATATACTAAAATACTAAGCAACATCAATGCAAGAATTTGATGCCAACTTTTATCTCCACTTCATGGTGTTCAATGGTTAATTTTTATTTTATTTAAGTTTCTAGTAAAAGGTGCAAACTGGTTGGTTGGTCCTGCTGAACTAGTTTCTCACCTCTTTCTCTCCTTTTAACTAATCGTGTGATTTTAATGGAGTGTAATTGGAATTCGATGTGTTAGCTAAGTGTCGTTCCTCCTTTTCTATATTTAAAAATCATGTGTGCTACATAACCATCCTTCTTATGTTCATATAGCTAGATCTGGAAACTTATGGTTATAAGCGTATGAGAAATATCGTATGTCTTTGACTGTGTCAATATGTGAAGACCATCATATTACATTGATCCTTATGTTTCCATCCATTCTGTCGACATTCTAGTATAAAATATGTTTTGAGATCTTGCTTTCATCAACAATTTGTGATGGCTTGGGTGAAGAAGTGACACAGAGTTATAATTGAATGAGATTTCCCAAAATTTATAGCCTTTGTCACAAGCATAAGAACAACAAATCTATAGGTATGCTTGAGATATTTATGTTCCATTTGTAACTTGGATGATTTAACAATATCCCTATTTATTGTTGATAGGTTTGTCGATATTTGAAGATATTTGCCTATTATGGGTTAACTTGTTGCAGTGAAACTAGTGTGATTTCAAGTCATAAGTGGCATTAAACTCTAGATATATATATTTTGATTCATTTCATACTGATAGAAGACAGAGTTTGCATATATGCCTTTTTTTTCAATCCACCCATTTGATGTATTCATGAGGCTCATAATTTTCCTTATAAATTTTACGGATGTCGAGTGCAGAAAAGGACCATTGAAGAAGGGGACTTTTCTATTTTTATTTAAAAATCATACAATTGTAATCTCACAGTGAAAGTTTCTTCTAGGCTATTGATTTTCATTTCTAAGAGATACATAGTACCCTATTTCTAACATAATTTTTTGAATGAACATTGACATTCCAGTAATTATGTTCGATCAGACTAGGCCATCTATTGAGATGTGTATTAAATATGAATGGAGTTGTTTTATTTTTGCACACAGTTATTACTCATTTAGATGATGCATCTAGTTGTGTTGATTGCACTATAGGAAAATTTTTAATTGCTTTAATTATATTAAGAGTTAAGTGGAGGTAGAACCGAAGTGGAGGATTTTTGGCTAGGGTCCATTATTTTCTTGCATATTCTGCTTGGCTTGAGAAGCACAAGAGTTGTTTAGAGTTGCTCTGTCTAGACATAGATCAATGCTTGGGTTTACCTTTTTATTTTTCATACTTAGGGTTGTTTTCCTACTAGAGTTTGTCTTCCTTCCAATAGCCAATAGTTAGGGTTTATTTTCTATTACTAATGATCAAGGTTTTATTTTATTTGTTCACAAGAACTGTAGTGTTTCTGGTTTCTAAAGATTGTCTTTGATTGTAGGATTGGAATGGATAATGATTGTTGTTTGCAGGAAAAATTAGGGTTTTGTTTTTCAGGTTGTTGAAGCCCTTCTCTTGCATTTCCAGTGTTGCGCCTCTAAGTTTATGAACACCTAGACTGACAATTAAATTTTAGGTTATTTATTACACCCAACAAGTACCCCATAATTTTTTCTTTTGTAATATCAATGCTAGCAAATAATTTTGTAGTTTTTTAGGCTTGTCTTTGAATTTGTTGTCATTCATTGAGATAATTGACTGGCCTTCATCATCTTGCTCAATTCGACATGCTAATTTGAGTTCTTCTTCACAAGTTGTGACTTCATGCATTATAAGAGGGCCACGAAACTTTTGATGTAAACCAATCACATACCATTGTACTAGGAGATGTTCGTCAATTGTATATGGAATCTGGCTCAATAAATATTTAAATCATTTTTCATATTCTCATACTAATTCATTTAGTCTTTGTTTAATATTTTTTAATTTATGTGTTTCTAGGTGCTTAACATCTTGGGATTTAAAAAATGTAAGGAAGCTAGTATTAATTTCCTTTTTATATATCAGTTGGTTTTCTATAAGATTCATGAACCACGTCAAAGCATGTTTCCTTAAAGTTGTGGTGAATTGTGCCATTTGTTTCTCTTCATCATTAAAAATGTTCCTTGCCCAAAAACTTTCACAGGAAAACCAAAGCTTTTTCAATTCTTCATCACCCTCATAGAGGGGTATATGGTTTAATCTCATTTTTCTTGTTTGGTATATCAACAACCCAAATTTTGGACTAATAAGCGACTATTCATTTTCATCACATTTCTCGATAGGTGGACTACTCAAATGCACACTACTTTCTTATATTTTGCCGATATTATTTGAAATTGATTCATTAGTTTGACACGCTTTATCTACATATTCGATGAACCAACTCTCTTGAGGTTGTGACTCTTCGTCAATCAATTTTGTGCTTCTGACTTCCTCAGTAGATATTGGTTGCAATAAGGGGGCATGATTGTGAGATTCTAAAGTTGGAGAAGTACATATTCTATTTCATTACTGTTTGATTGGTTTTCATCACGACTTTCAATTTCTAAAGGGTTTGTTTTTTCACCTTGATTATGCCAGACTATAGGTATGTTTGAATAATTCCATGATGTTTGTTGAAGGAATTGTCAAATAGTGGGACTTTCTATTGTTATGGTCAGAGTTCTTCTTATCATTAGACCAAAGTCATCAATTTTCGTAGTGTCTACATGTACTCTAGGTGTTGTGAGTAGGATATTATTCTCTGTTGGAGTAGGTGGTGCTACGCCTCTTAACTCATCTGAGGAGTCTAATGCATCTTCTCTCTCACTCTCTTGATTATTCATTGTTTTTCTTTGGTATTATTGTTCTCTTATTTTTTCTTGTCTCTGTTGTCACTTGTCTCTTGCAATATTTTGTATGTTAGTTGACTACTTATATTGTTGATCAGTTTCTTATAGATTACTATATTGTTTTTTCTTTCTAGAAGATGACCATATTCCTTCCATTTTTATGATTTATGTGTACTTCTCCAACTTTACTCTTTTCTTTTCCATATTCTCGCTCTTTATTTCTCATGATCCATTACCCCTCCCATGCTGACCCAAGTTAGTGTCAATTCATGGGAAGTACCCAAAAACCATGTCTATTGCTTAGAAAGTAATCACACGCTTCCTTTGTGTCTTTGCACTAGGTGTCAAGGAAATTCTGCCAGATGATTTTCTCCTTTCGCCAGTTGGCATTGGCTAGAGTCTGCAATGGGGGTTCATACACAACGATGTTTCCTTCGCCCTTTTTAAGTAGGAAATTATGTAAGAGAGTGGGAATTTTTAAAAAGAAACTATCATGCAGATCATCATAGAACTTGGCTTTAACACATTAAACAAAATTTTGGTCTTCTAATGCTTTTTCTTCACAAAATTTGTTGAGAATTGACTCAACCCACTCATGTGGATTTGTCTGACCATTGTTTGATGGCTTCAGTAGGAGTTAGGAATTAGTTTTGTTATGTGGTTTTTTCATGGGAGACTTGGTTGAGGAATTTCTTGATCTCTACAGGGGCACCTTTGATGAGCCGTTTGTGCGCTTCTATGAAAAAGTTGGATCTGCCTTCTTATACAATTGATAGTCGATTCCTCCATGCATAGTTCTTCATATAGTTATTGATCTTTGTCTCCCACCATAATTTTATCTCCTCTAATGTTATCATTTACACTTGCATACTTTATGAATCGATTTCTAACTATCGATAATGGAAACAATGTTGTAATCTAGTGAAAAGCATACATTGTTACTAGTAGACAAATATCAAACAATCGTATGACAAGCATAAGTAAATATAAGAGAGACATAGTAACGGAGAACCAAAAAACACACACAGATATATTCTTTCTTATTAGACTAATTGGAACCGATACATTGGTATACAAATAAATATATCTCTATGTATTATTTATACACCACTGACATCAAAATTTTGCATACAAGCCTATTTTAGACAATACATGGGACCTTGAAAATGCTATATATAGGACACTCTTAATATCAACATTGGACATTCCATTAAGTTATTTTATGATATCTCCAACACATCACTCATTGACTTTAGATTTATGTCTCTCACACAATCTCAACCTAAACCTAGTTTGTTTATGCTTAATATATGCCTATGTTAGTGAGATATATGAATGTATCTAAGAAATCACTCATTTCATTAGTTGAGTATGATTTTGATACGTGAAAGATCAGCTTATAAATTTCTAGTACTAGCTTTGGATATATATTTTTAGTCTACTAGTAGTATACCATTATGCTGCTATTAGATACAACAAAAAATGAGCTTATCTCCCTTTGCAGAGCACTATTGGTTTCCATTAATATTTTTGTTCTTCCATAGCTAGCTATTGATATGTGTTAGTGTAAAATTAGCCACACATATAGAGAATTATATAAATACAATATTCCACAATCTCGTCACCATATTTATTGGTGAGGGATTCCAAACCCTTATGATGTAAGCTCAACATTTTGTTGGGACAAATTGACTTATGTTACTCATTACACTATTGGCTACTCTTTATCCATTTAGGGGCCTGATGACATAACCAAATAATTTCATAGTGAATGGATATAATTAACATTAACACTCTCTTTCCCTTGACTCCCATGGAGTGTATACTTTAAATTATTTATATTCTAGCTACAGTATTGTTGTAGCTACTACTGCAACGCCCTCCAAAATTTTGGCTTGCACTCAAATTTTAGAGCCTTGCTTAGTCTTTCCCTTGATTCCTTCAAACACTTAAGCTCATTTCATGAGCTTTCCTAAAGTCTTTTGACCCCTTTTGCTTGTTGGATCAAATATCGACTATGTGCATGCTTGACTGTTTTTCCATGCATGCGTACCCTTTTTTGCAGTTTCGAAGGCTGGTCTTTATGTATATGATTTGTCCTAGAAATGTAAACACCCATTTCACTCATAAAATAAATTTGATCACTGTTGCATAAGTGTCATCACGATCATCCTAAATTTTAACTCAAGTGTTGCACTTGTCGCTTCTTGTTATGAGATAGTCACACAGAGGGAAATGATTTCTTGTTGTTCTACTGGTCTATGTTGTCGTGTCGAAAACGTATGCTAAGTGTATGATCACAATTTCAAGTTCATCACAAGTCCATTTTCCTCCCGCACTTAGCCGTTTTTCTGAAAATCTTCCCGAGAGGGAAAATCAGCTTCACCTGACCCCGACAGAACTGGGCACTCTGTAGTCTCAGCCCTTAGTGATGTGACCTTGCTTCCTGGAACTATGGAGTGTGTGGTCAATTTCCTCCAGGGTAGTTTCACTACACAATTCCAGAGCTCAAAATCCTTCCTTGACCCTAAAAGTGCGCAACAATTCCTCCCTGTCTGACTTGAACTGGGAACTTCACACTTTCATTCCTCAAGCTTTTCCCCTTGCCTGCTCAAACCTCACGTTGCATAGAGAACCTAGACTCCCATGGCCTCTAGAACAACACAAATATGTTGCCCATTGTCCTCCCTCATCTAGAGCTCACTGACCTCAAGAATTGTGAAAATTTTTCCTCCAGATCTCTCTGCTACCCAATCCCCCTTGCCTCTAAATATTGCGCAGATCTGTCTCCAAGGGTCTCATCCTCTATTAGCCACTGTCTACCTAAACTGTACAGTCCTGACTCCCCGTGGCCACTGCACAATTTTTATCCCTAGTAAGCATTGTGCTCAAAAGTTCCTCAGTCAAGCCTGAGCTACGCTAGACGTAGTCTCAATAATCAACCTCTCTCACTCTCACCTAGAACTGCGCAATGCATAGTTACTAGGCCCTCTCTCCTAGCCTGTCACTAATCTAGGCTCAATTCTTGGATAATAATGGATCATATTAAACTAGGGAGTTTTTGGATTGATGTTGTCCTGTCATGAGTGAATTGTAGGAATAGGTACACTGTCAAATCATGGTGAGATGATGAAGAAGAAGAAGGAGAAAGCATGCCCAAAGGTTCACTTATAGCTAAACAGATGAATGAAACTACCAAGAGAAAGCAAAAGGAACACAAGTGTGCAACCACCTTCCAAGACGATCATTGAAGACCTTGCATCATCAAAGTATGCAAACGAGAAGAGAAAGCATATCCAAGAACACATCCATCACTCAATAGCAATAGCAGCTTCGCATTACCACATCATCAAGCTAGCCCAGGTAAAAAATGTCATGTCAAATGCCACATCACCATTGTGGGCCATGTATATTGTAAATCAAATGTATTGTCAAGTGGATGTACAATGGACGCACATGAATATGAAGAGTCATGTAAGTTGAAAAGTCATAGGAAGTTCAATTTTCATGAGGGTAGTGAAAGAGTCACAAAAGGTAAGCATCACCCCTTGGTTATATATACCCCATCATTGTATGAGCAAAGGACTTTTCACCTTAGCTCCTCCCACAAGGCATTAGAGAGATCAGCTAGTTCTTTGAGGAGCAAGGAGTGGCTCCAATGTCCCACTATTGGGGCTCGTGATGTACAATTTAAATATGTGTCTTGGAATTTTTGCTTAATTACAAAAGCCTTTTAAGGCAACACATTCTTCATGCATGACTTATAAATGTTTGTAAGACTATTTTCTGAACGTTTGTATTTTATGTTTTATTTCACATGTACTAAGATAGTTGAATAATTTTGGTTCTTTTAGTGCTTATCCTATTGGGAATGTGTTTTAATGGTTGTCACTGTTGTCTCATCCTTGTGGACTATTTTTTGGGATACTAGACAAACCTTTCTTTTCTTATTGGTTATAATGACCATCACATCCGATGTGGACTATTCTGCTAGATATTATAAGGATCTTCCCTTGTTCAATGGTTGTAACGACTGTCACATTCATTGTGGACTATTACGTTGGATGTTGGACAAGTCTTTTTGGTTCATGTGCGTCTCTACCTAGGTGGTACTATTACCTCTCACTTAGAGGCCCACATTTCTCCACCATTATGTAGTAAGAGAACCTAGGCACATTTGTGCTACAACTCACTAGGCACACTCACCTTAGTTTTTGAAGATACCATTGGATCACTCTCTTATGCTAACAGCTATAGGCAAGGAAAATATTTAAGTATTTGGAAACTAGGCCATTATACCAAATGGGACTTCTACACCAAATGGTGTGACATCTGATTGGCACTTCATATTGGGGAGATCCCATGAATGTTTGCGGGTCCAACACCATTAAAATTTATGGAACTAGAAGGAGGGTAGACAGTATTTTATGTTTCATTGTCCCAACGACTCCAATAATACATCTTCTGATCAAGGTTGTAACATTCACACCCTCTCCCCTACTCTTAATTCTGAAATTGGTAACTCTTCACTGCTCAGGCCTCAACGTGAAATTCGGTACCATCAACTTCAGGTTGTCTACCCCATCACCTATCAATTTACAAAAGTTTTCGAACTGATTCTGGGAGTAATCACTCTTCTATATTCTCAAAAGAAGAACAAGACCACCCCCATAGGAGTAGTGGTATCATCTGTTGAAGAATCAATTCTCACCACTCTTGAAGAACTAGCAGAAGTTGTGGAAATGGAGGAGGAACCTCCACTCTTTTAAGGAGGACAAGAAGGCAACCCCTTACTCTCAGGTTTAAATTCTAGCAGGGGGGAGGGTAGAGGAATGAAAAGACGAAGAAGAGGAGGAGGAGGAACCATCAGATTCCGAAGAGGAAGAGGAGGATAATGAAGAAGAATACATGGTAGAGCAGAATCTGGATTGGATGACTCAGGGCCCATTGGCACTTCTAGGTGTCCTGCATAAGATCCTGATACATGAAGAGAATCTCTTGACGAAATATGACCCTGACAAGACAGTGAAGGCTGAAGATCACTTAGAAAAATTTTACCTACATATGCAAATACTTGAGGTACGTTATGATGATGTTTCATGTAGAATTTTTCCTATACCTTGGATGGTAGATAATTTGTATTGTACTAGAGCCTTCGTCCAAGCTCTATCCGGAATTGGAGAGCATTCAAAATAATATTTGTTGAGAAATCTGTTGAAGGTAGCACCCTTGCCATGTTATTGAAGGAGTTGGGTAGTCTTAATATGGAGCAGAAGGAAAAGGTTAAAGATTTCAATTAGAGATTCAATCACATCTTGAACAATTTTTTAGATGACGAAAAACCTCATGACTCCATCACCATTGATTACTACACTTATGCCTTGCCAACAAGTGTTGCGTAGTTTATAAAGTGAACTGCGAGACCAACATCAATAGAAAACTCTGTTGTAGAGAAGGACATGTGTTCTATTAGAGTCATCACAGATGATGAAACCACAAAGGACTACAAGGACACAGGTAAGAGGTCTCAAGCCTCTATGAACAAGGCTAAGGAAAAGGAATCAAATGATCCTGAAAGCCTTACTCATCTCATCAAGTCCCGAACCACCGAAATTTCTAAACTTAAACAAAGGACAAGCGAGACTATTAGGAGTAGTAGGAACCCCAAGTACATGATGAGAAGGAATGCATCTTCCAACCGTAGTAGCAATTAGCCAGCAAAATTTATGCAGAGTTCCAATTTGGTCCTAAAAATTGAAAAAATTGGCACAACCTCATACTGCACATTTCATAATGAGCATCATTCAGAAAATACATGCCCACAGTGGAACTAGATCACAAGCGGAATAGTTGCATAGTTTGTGGACACAGTCATGGTTGAGGAATAGGTTGAGTCCAATGAAGAGGGGGAAGAAGTTGTTGCAGTTGATGAAGCTCCATGCACTAGGCATGCAATAAACATGTATCAATGTGTTCTCACAGCCCAAAAAAATACTCCCGATAAGGAACCTCTGAGTGATGGTTCAGCGTAGAAGAATAGTAACCGACACAACTTGAGAAGTGAAGGTCAGACCACTATGACTGAGCTATCGAAATAGAAATTCAATTTTTTTTTTTTAAGAAAACTAATTCCTTCAGCTAACTTAGCATAGAACACTTAGATAAAGTCTGAGAAAATAGTTCCAATGAAAAGTGTTTCTGCCAACAGTAAATACATAACCATTCCACTGGAAACCTTAAATCTAGTTCCATCCTCGGACACCTCGGTCAGACTTCTTGCAATATATTATAACATTGTAGAAGATATGAAGAAGGTTCATGTAAACATCTCCCCATTTTAACTTACCAATATCACGAGCCATTGGGACATCCTTCTATAGGCACTTGGACAAACTTCTACCAATAATGCTACCTCTTCAGATAAGGGATCTCGCAAGTCTCATGATGCTCTTACATCTGTAATTAATGCACTCCACTTGGAGGCAAACACACTCTTCCCAACATTTGTCTTAATGTTTGAAATATTCAACCTCAATGTACACAATTTCTTGTTTGATTCTGGTGCATTGGTAAATGTCAAGCCATTATCCATGGCCAAGAAGATCAATGCTCAATGGTACAATACACATGCACAATTCATTTAGCTAGACAAAAATTGTGTCCCATCAATTGGTGAACCGAGGGATGTCATCATCTGGTTATCAGCTCACGAATAAGTTCATCAATGCATCAACATTGCAATTGTGGACATTACAAAAGCATATGGGGTATTAATGAGTAGAGATTGGTCAACCAAGCTGCAATGATACTTTTTCATGGACTAGTCACACTTATGGATTTCATACGGAGGCATGAATAATCAAATCTAGGTAGAGTCAGAGAGATACATGAAGAACATAGTGACTCCCTTGAATGGACATAACGAGCCATTGACTTTAGAAAAACTTATTTTTGGCAATTTTTTTCTAGAAACACAGTTGGGGTGCTATCATGCAGAGCCATTCCCAATTCAACCAGACACATTGTTGGACCTCCTTCCATGTCCAACTAGAGATAATGAACTTTGTATAGTTAGTGATAGTAGTAGTAGCAATAGTAGTACTAGTGCAA